>BLKR01000860.1:0-390144 GCA_011170035.1 Teleogryllus occipitalis | reverse complement strand
AATGGTAATGGGCGAAACAAAACCGACAGTCAATTATCATAAAAATTTCTGAAGTCTGATAGAAAGAATATTGTAAAGCAATGATCCTTCTGTGAACAGGCACTTAATTTACATATGTTATATTCACAATTAATGATGTACTTTATATAGAACTTTAGTCTGTGAAATAATAATAATAATAATAATAATAATAATAATAATAATAATAATAATAATAATAATAATAATAATAAAATTAATAAAATGTCGATCCGACGGCCGAGATCGCTAAGGCAGTAGTACAGTGGCAGTCTCGGGCCAGAGGTTCGCGGGTTCGAGCCCCGCCTCGCATGGTTGTGTTGTGTATTTGTTTGGGTCCATTTCATCATCCACCATCATCATCATCATCATCATCATCCCTTCACCCCATCCCCCAGGCTCAACAATCCTGGGGTGTAAAAATGGAATCTGCATTAAATTGCAGATTCCCTCCCTACAGAAATAACGTGCACCTACCCAGATATTCAAGCCCCGATTGGATGCACGTATCACCTGGCCCAATGATGGTCGATTCGCAGAAAAAAATAATAATAATAACAACAAGAGTCTGGAAACCGAGTTCAAACGAATGTGAAGCGTAAAAGCATAGGTCGTCCCGATAGTCATCCGAGCTCTGGGATTTGCAGATCTACGCCTTAGGAAGCTGACTGCAACCCGGTGTAAACTTTATAATCGACCGACCCATAACATCTTTAGTCGGAATTGGAGGACTAACAATAAATAAAAGTCACAATAAATGCATTTTCAAAAGTTCAAGGGTGCAGTTGTTGGAGATTTCAAGAAGCTTGCTAGAAAAATATCCCTCATTATACTTATTTTTCAGAAAATAAAAATGCAGACAAGGTTGTTTTTTTTGAAAACCTTCCAAAAACATTTTCGTCGCGCCAGCATTATGAGACGACGCAGGTCCTTTTTGTCACCATCACAAGTAAATGTCACCCAATGGCAGAAACTCTACGACGCAAACAAAATCCCATAAGAAACCAGAGTAACAGATTTTCGGAAAGGGAGCAACATGCCGTCCTCGCTCTCCTGGGCGACGCCACAGAAAGCAAAGAGGCACCTCCAGCATCACGTGATAGCCGCAATGTATGCAAGTGGAGATCGAGATCTCGATGGGAATGTGGGAGGGAGGAAGGAAGGAAGGAAGAGAATGCAGCGGTGGCGTCGCACAGGTATCTGCATGAGGAATACCTGCTATCCTCACCACCATCCTCTGCGCCCTCGCTCCTCGCCGCCCGTGCTGCTGCGTGAAATGCAAATCCCACTTCATTACATTACGTATTATCTAGCGTCTGGTAGGCAAATTGGCCGCGCCTATGCAAATGCCGCAAGGCGGTCGCGGCGGCGGCGGACGCGTCGGGGACTCAAGTTACGGCCTGGCTTGTTAGGAGCAGGCGGCACCGAAGGCGGGAGTAATGCCGGCGATGTAGTTCTGCTCTTTATCGGCGATCGAAGACGACGACGCCAGCAAGCGCCACAGGAGGGGGCGATGTTCCCTGTTTCCTTCGCCTCTGTCGCGGTTAAGCGACACAGAGGACCCACGCAAGGAAGAAGGGACTCAGACACTAACGTAGCTTTAGAAGCCAAATTCAATTGTAATCAAAACGAATGAAACAATGAAGACGATCCTTCAAAATCTTTCGCGTAACCTTGGCGTGCTTTGGATGCTCCCTTCCGAAGCGGCACCAAGGAAAGAGTGAGGAGAGAGAAAAAATGTAAGAACTATCGAACACAATCCAAACGAGTGAAGCAATGATTTTCGTCCTCTTGAATTCATGAAAATCATGGCAGTGTTACTTTCATAAATCCAGGTTCACTGATTAGCATAGTATTATAACACAATAAGGTCGTCGCTTGCTAATATGGATGTATTAATTATTCTATATCGCGCTATGCCACACGTATATTTCGAACACACACTCGCTGTGGGAAGTTTATCATTTAACAAGAAAATTTCGGTGAGCCGTTTGAACTATCTAACAGTTCAGAGACAGTACGACATTCAATGGTAAAACACACAAAGGCTTCTCAAACAGGAATTAACATAATTTACAGCAACATCGATTTCATATTTCACTCCATGCAATGGTTCTTTAAGCGATTCATCTACATTTCGATCGACATGATCAGAGAATGCTTGCCAATTCATTCATTGTCACACCGGGTACCGAAATATTTTGTAAAAATTTCCATTATACTCAATCAAATATTCACACCACAGATCAATCATAAACAGTCGCAATGGCTCATATGTGATCGTCGATTTCCATCATTTTACATGCAAAGAACTCATTAAACTCTAATACACGAAGGGGTCAATACGAGGCACAGAATTTAGTAACAATAATAATAATAATAATAATAATAATAATAATAATAATAATAATAATAATAATAATAATAATAATAATAATAATAATGTCTGCCCTAGATACGTCTACAAGTAGTGAATTCGCATTAAAAAAAATGCACAATTCCAGAAGCGGGTGAGCACTGTCAGCAAAGAGCATAAAACGCGAAAGTAATCAAAATGCAGCAACGAATTTAACGAGCTGGACAACGGAATGGCATTTTAACGAGTCCGTCGCCAGCAGTGTCCGACGACGTCGTGACGGACAGGGGAGGGGGCTTAGGGACGTGGACCGGAGCGCGCCTCCAGCTCCTCCGCCTCCTTCCTTCCCAGTCGCCGTCTTCTAAGAATGCGCTGAAATCGCCCGGAGCAATTTTACAAGATTAGGTGCACGCGTTCCGTGGACCCACTCACGGCATGGGCGAGGGGAGGGATGGAGAGGGAGGGAGGCGGTGGTTTCATAATGCAACGGGAATTTCGCCGGCGATCTCCGGCGCGCACGAAACGAGAAGCATCGCGGGCGAAATGGCCGTCTTCCTTCCCGCCGAGCGCGCATACGAGGTCTTGCGGGACTCCCCCTCACCCCCGCCTTTCTCGGATGTTAGCCGCATTTCTCGATCCCCAAGAAAGCGAGTACAGCACGTCTCCATGAAAAATGACACAATCCTCTCTCAGTGAAGTATATGCAATTACAAGAAAAGGATGCAAACGAAGTTCGCCCGTACTTTATCCAACATACGCGTTTTCAGGGTTCAATAAAAAATGAAGGTCTTCACCGGTGAATTATTTCGCTTTTGATCACGACAGACAAGTTTTCATGTACACTTTGTTGTAAACAACGCTAACAGCCAAAATTAAACAGAATTTTCATTACAGCTTTCTGAACAGTGACCAAGACAGCGACTGCCTCTGTATTTTAAACAGTAATGCATCAAAAGGAACTCAGTCATTCAAAAAGACGCCAATTATTATTAACAGTCCACTGAAAATTCCTGATAGTAATTCGAGAAACAAGGAAGAGCCACAGAAGGAGAGAATGCGTCATAAATAACCCCATCAAAATAAAACTGTGTAAATAAACTATTGGAACATGTCAATACATTCTCACAATTCCACGTACGGGTGATATATAAAAATCACACAGCATTTGAAATATATCGATTGAAAACGAATCACTAATTCCACGTCTCGCAATATGAACACAGTTGACGCCTTCTATGGTTGTATGGACGATTCGCATTTTAAAGATGTTTGTTTTCGTCATGGGCACTACGTCGCGAAATTTCCAAGCGTGAAAAAAAAAATTAAAAAAGCGTCAATCCAATGAGGCAGTCGTTCATTCGCACGCATCAACGAGTAATCCGCTCGCGTCGCCTCATTTCGACGCATATTTTCGCGTTGTGCGTGGTACTGTGACCCCCTCCCCTTCTGCCATCGCAGCCCCGCCACCGCCTTCGCTCCGTCGCGCGGATAATGGCGAGCGCAAAACACGCGCCGGCGACGCGCGTTCGGCCACGTGCAATATACTGCGCCCCTTGGTAGCGATGTTACGCACAGCAATAGCGTTCACCCTTCGCATGATGACGGGAGAAAAGGGGGTACTAGTGACGTGTGATGGGAGCGTACTCTTAGAGCAAGAAACCCTGCATATTTAAGCCTGCAAAAAAAAGCCCAACTAGCCATTGTAGAAAATTTCGTATGATTTCTTAGGCCATAGAATAAATGTATTCTACGATATCAGCAGGATGAAGAAAGTAAATCATCTGTGTTCGGCTGAACGTTTTGACGAGAAAGAAAATACGAAAAGTAAAACTGGAATGATGCCGCCAACAAAAGCAAATCTGCAGGATGACGAAATACACATCAACGTTATTTGTTACCTTTGATAATAATAATAATAATAATAATAATAATAATAATAATAATAATAATAATAATAATAATAATAATAATAATAATAATAATAATAATAATAATAATAATAATCCTTTAGAGCTATCATTAATCGAATTCATAGCGTTTCACTTTTTGGAAAGAATATTGACGCGTCGGATGGTGATGCGAGAATAGGAGTCGTAGAGGTATCCTCGTTGTGGGTGCGGCAGGAAAAAGCCTTGTTTGTAAAAGGCCTTATCCACAACTCTGCAATCGCACACAGTCAAAAGGAAGCCCAACAAGTCCTAGTATTCCACTACCTGTTAGTACATTTAGGTCAGAGATTACGTGTATTGCAAAGGGCGTTGATGTGTGAGGTTAGGCAAGCATTTACTATGAAGTTCGAGTCCCTTCAGTATATAGTTTCATTCGCCACCAACTATCTAGTTGAGTCGGACACGGCTTGACTGATAAATATTTGCTCTTTGTTTGCGTCGTCCAGTTTCGTGGTTCCCTCCGATAAATTTCTGGCGAATGTAGGAGCAATTAAACAAGGGATCTATAACTTTTCCTTCCTCATCCTGATCCTAACCCTATCCTTAGAACCGGACGACAGGCTGATGCCCCCGTTCCAATGTATCTATTTCATGATCTACAAATATGTTATGCAGTAAAGAATGCTGATACTTGAGTTGTGACGGCAAAATAGTAATAGTGATGCGTGTCCTCGTCCTGTCTGTGATAAAAGCAAAACTTTTTGTTGTAAAAAGCCTACCTATAACAGACTCAGCAATGATGCAATTACAACGAAACAAAACAAGTTCCAGAATTTTTCCATTCTTATTAGATTAGAGATTATATGTATTCTACGACCGCAATTGAAAACTGTATATATTATACTGGATGTTCCAGAAATCTTCCTGACAAGTGAAAATAAAGGAAAGCAATACTACTTTGCAGAAGTTCATGAAAAATTAAAATATATGGTTAGGAATGATTTTAGCAACAAAAAATTACTAAAATGGAAAAATTATTGAAAAGCTAATTATAGGAGTGAATACATAGAAAACAAACGAAACTTCATAGAGCTTTACACAAATTTTACAGAGTAAGAAAATCTGTCACAGAGATCGGAGGAAAATGCAAAGAAAGAATTTGCTGACTCTTGACAAATAATTCTGAGATAATTTTACACTACCGCTTGTTCCTTTAATAAGTTACAATGTTTGCATTGACACACAAGATCTATGAATGTAAGAGTAGATTTTGGTTCATTAAAAGCTTCATTTACTTTGCCAGAAAAAACGTAGCAACCGCCGGTTCGCCCTCGCCGCCCATCATCAAACTCTTGAGTACATACAGTATTATACAGCTTCCACATATAGAGCAAATCACACAAAAGGTTACATCGTAAGCATGATCATCTGAAAATCACACATGCAATCGGCGGGAACCCCCGACAGTTCCGCGCTCTGTAACAACCCGCTATTTCCAGCAAACGAGCCAAAATGCCGGGAAACCCAACCGATTTCCAGGGATTGCGAGTGGCGTCCGGCAACAAGGGTGGGGGCGGGCATCAGGGCGCTGCGACGGACGAAGCCACGCGAGGTCCTGCAGCCACTGGCGGCGATGGGGGAGGGAGGTGGGAGAGGAGAGGGACAGGGGAAGTGGGAAGGGAAGCCGGGGAGGAGGCGAAACCCACGTTGGAATGCGGCGCGAGCGGCGGGGGGAGGGGAGCTGAGTGCGGTTGGGGGTGCAGGGGGGTGGCAGGTTGTGCGTGGCAAGGGAGCAATAGGTTGCGGGGAGGAAGGAGGACGAGAGGGAGAGAACAGCGCGCCCGGGTCCTAACCGCGGACATGTAGCGGCGGGCGGCTCGCTCCAGCGCCCCCCGACTCATGGAACGAAGCGGGGCGGAGCGGCGCCCGACCAGCGGTAGCACAGCACACTGCGCGACGCGCCATTATAAAGGGCCTTCAACGCAGAGCACGTTCACGGTATCGGACCAATATTTTGACAGTGAAATAATAATAATAATAATAATAATAATAATAATAATAATAATAATAATAATAATAATAATGTATAAGAATGTAGAAGAAAATGTAGAAAAAATGTATAAGAAAGTAATAAAAATGTATTTGGCGTCATTGGGTCGGTAGTCCGACTTCGCCAGCCCCCTTGCCTGGGCCTAGTTAAATTCCCATGATTGGGGGGGGGTAAGAGCGACATGAGGCGAACATGACGTATTCTCTTCACCGTAACTAGCAACATCGTCACACAGCTTCAAAAACTGAGACGATTTTAAAAGAAAGCTACAACTCTATTTTTGTCCCGACCGGGAATTGAACCTAGGACCAAAGCACGGGAAGCTACCACGCTGCCCATGAGCCATCTCAGAGGCTATAATAATAATAATAATAATAATAATAATAATAATAATAATAATAATAATAATAATAATAATAATAATAATAATAATAATAAGAAGAAGAAGAAGAAGAAGAAGAAGAAGAAGAAGAAGAAGGTCGATCCGTATAGCCGAGATCGCTATGGAAATAGTGCCGTAGTAATCTCGGACTGAAGGATCGCGGGTTCGAGTCCCGCCTTGAGCATGAGTGTGTTTGTGTACGTCTGTATGTGTGTGTCGTTCATTCATCCGTCATTATCATCATCATTTCCATCTTCCATCCCCCGGACTGACAAACCTGGGGGATAAAAATCGGATTCAGCCCAACGCTGATCCCCTGATGAATCGCATGCACTAGCCAATCCAAGGCATGTCTGCGTAGTCCAAGTCGGTTTATTCGTGTACCCAAAGTAAATAAATAAATAAATAAATAAAAATAAAAACACTATCGTTCACCGGCCACACTACGTGACCACGGCATATTTCGCACAACAAAAGACGTTCGTTTTTGTCTTTTGTGTAGGGGAAGTGCAGGACAATGTTTATGAAATATCTATGAGACTGTTTAGCGGAAGTAGCATGTTGAAAGAAAGGTATTAAATGATTACTTGTTATGTCTTAAGGTTGAATATTTTGCAAATTTTTAAATGCATTTACACTAAAACGAAGATTATTTGGCCGGAACAAAATGCGCTGAACTAAGTTAAGTATTTTGTCCTTCATTTTAACAAATAAAAGAAATAAAATGTACCATCGAAGAATTGCTAAATTGAAAATATATGTTTAGAATTAACTAATTTGCAAGAGTTCCTTTATAGCAACTGAAATAAACAGAATATAAAAAACGAAAGATCTGGGCCAAAGGATTTTCACTGAGGTGACAAAAAACAAATAAAATGAAAGAAATCTAGGTACAGAGAGCTTGAGATAGCAGAAAGAGATGTAATTCTCAGTACGGCAGTGCCGTCACCCGTGCACATCAACAGGGAACGTTGGGTGCAACTGATTCTATTGCAAAGGGTTTTCTTGCTAGTCTTCACCCTATTGAAGACTTTTCTTCTAAAGTTTTAGCAGCACCGCTTATCGTTTCTGTGTTGTTTTATTTTCTTTTTTCGTTGTGTTGAATGTGGACGAAAATTTCAGAGCAAACGAGCCTTCCTCTTTTAACACAACCTTGTAAGTTAAAACTTTGATCCCAAAATATGGAATCTCACATTTCTTTTTTAAAGTTCCATGCAACCAAGACAACTATTTCGAAAGAACATTTCCCAAATAAATATGTGTCACTGAATATTAGATATAGTTATCCCTCTAGTTTAGTAGTAAAATTGGCATGTGAAGGATGTATTGATAATAATTTTTTCAAAATCTCTGAAACAATTTACATTATATTTACTTGGTTTCCAACCGAAAATTTAAAAGATATTCCCAGATATGAGGATATTAAATGTATATGCAATCTGTCGTAGTAAAACAAATTCGGAAAGGACAGTAATACCACGTACAAAGGCCAATCTCGCATATATGATCTTCGTGTCAGGCAATGAAAAGGGGTAAAAACTGAGAAACGTTGAGCGGGAAGCATCCATCAGGGCAGAAGTGGAAAGCAGGGGATTCAAAACGTGCAAAGACGCGAGCCCCGTGATCCGAATAAATAACGACAGGAACCCGCAGAGAGGCGAGGGCGGTGGCGGCGACGGCTCGTTGCACCAAGAGCTGGCGAGGCCGCGCCGCGATTGCCCAGCATCAGCCCTGGCTGCTGACCCACTCGGAAGTTGGAGTGCTCCGAAGCGAGGAGGCGGGGGGAGCGGGGTGGAGCGGGACGGGACCCGCCCTCATGGCGGAGGGTGGGGAGAGAACTACAAGCCGTAATGGCATTCGGACGCAACGACCGCCCGTAATGACGGCGGGACTTCAAAACTTTTCCGCGACCGAGATTCTCCGCTTCTTGCTGCCGGAAGTTCGCGAGAGCGGGCAAAATGGAAGTGCGGTTCGGGAGGGCACAAGGCACGAGAGCGCCCAGAAAGGTAGTGCGGACGATATGTCCTTTTCTGGTTGATGGTAGGGTGGGAATGCTCTCACCGGAGGTAGAAAATGGAATACGATGGGTCTTCGCTACAGAATGAGCCACGTAGCCACGTATACGTGTTTACAACTTCTTTAATGACATATAAGAAACAAGCTAAATACACTGAAGCAGTTATTTAACAAACTAAAAAGGGTGAATGTGCAAGATTCAGACGAGAATGCTCTCAAGGAACCCTGTGAACACATGTGAGAATATTAAACCTACTCTGGACCACTTACATAACAGTGCGTGAGAGGTGACAAATAGAGGGCGGTGGAAATACGTTTAACTAACACATCATGAATGACTTACACTACATCTTCAGGTATATGATTATTTCATTATAAATACTGGAGCAAGCACAGTGACACTTCCTAAAACCCAGTACCATTGCTAAGATTTTGCCTTAAATATTTACCTACGTAAATTATATGTGGTGGTGCATTGTGCCTAAATGTGAAACGAAAAAGGGAAATGATAGAACACATCACTTGTGCTCGATGTAAAATGAGAGTACATGAGAACACATTACTTTTAGCCGTTTTTCTTTGTTAAGAATGAGAGAAAATCGCATGCCTGTATCGTTGATAAATTCGATGTGCTATAAGCTACGTTATTGCTAAAGCGATTTCAAATGTCATTACAAATACGAGATCATCGAGGACAATCATTACATGACATGGATACGCTGATTATATTTTTCCAGTCCTCTACATGGTTATTCATGGGGTGCTGACCAGACGATTCCAAACGTCGAGTTCATGATAGAGGCGATTCATTAAAGAAAGCAAAGCAACTGCATGCTCAGTTGGCCATGTACGCTTAATGAGCATGCTTCATCAAGTTTAGTCGATAATCAAGATGAGTAATGAGTACGCGACCTGAATTTTGAAACCGCTCTACAACAACTTGTCATAATCATCGTGAAAGCTGTGTAACTCGATTACAATCGATGTTTGTCTGATGGATGCCTACATTGCATAGTGAGATGCTAATGCACAGTATTCGTATTTGTCTCAGTTTACCAAACTTGATAGAACACTTGGCAAAAACCACATATGTGACCAAACCAGTACATGTTTCAGCCTATCTTCCCTAAAAAGTTTATTATCCTCAAATTAAATACCATCAAGGTCCCCCTTGATAATTGCACACATGTTCCAATCATTTACAAAATCTCAAACACATATCTAACACCACTTGCACTTAAGATACTCTTCTTTGCGTCGTTGATCGCGCCAGCCGCACGCATCTGCGCTTTGAGAGATGAGACAGCTTTGCATTCGTCCTAAACTTCTCTTCCTGTGCGCGTAGCTGGCTTCGAGTTTAGCACGAGGCGGTGGCAGCTATACTACCTGGCAGCCCTTGAAACATGAGCCTCATTAAAAAGGAAATCTGTTTGCAGCGGGAGCCGCGGCGAGACTCTGCCAGCGCGAGTTGCAAACGCAGTGCATTTGCGGAGCGCGAAACGAAGAAGGAAAGACAGCGTTGGGGGCAGGGAGAGGGGGTAGGGATAGAGGGAACGGGTGTGACACGAGCAGCGAGGTGGATTTGTGCGGGCACGGCAGAGACGAATGAAGCGACGGACAAGTCAGGAAGAAAAGCAAGCGGGGCGGAGCAAGAGGGTACCGCTAAAAAGGGGAATGACCGTCCAGAGTGGATGGCGAACGCGAGCATCCGAGGTTAGCTGTGTGAGGGCCGAAGCGCCGGACGGGGCAGGACCAAAGAAAAGTGGGAGGGGCAGAGCGAGAGATGGGGAGACGGGTGGCGGAACTGCACGGCAGCGCGACACGGGCAAAGCCACGCCCCGTTCCACTGCCAGAGACCATATATCACCATTAACTGCCTGCGATTTGTCTAGCCCTAGGAGAAGGCGCTTTCATTATTTATGGAAGCGGCTGCTTCTGCTGCTGCTGTTGTAGCCGCCGTAGCCGCTGCTGTTGCACGCTGCGTCACCAAGGCCCAGATGCAGTCGCGCCTGCGATGTCGAGTAAGGCAACCCGCGCGACAACACTGGCGCGGCATAGTTACCACGCACAGGAGGAACTTGATGCCTCCGTTTGCTTCCACGAAGAAAATGACGGTATACTCGTGTTACTAATTATGAACATCGTTAGTCTTTGTTGATGCTAGGAGGAGAGAGCGTTGATATAGCAATCGATATTAACCACAAGAAGTGAAGTTCTATACAGGCAAAATTCGAACAATACCGGTTGGTGTAGAATAACGGATTACGAGCCTTAAACGTTATTTCAAAATAGAGATTTACGTTTTTAAATATAATAAAATCGCGTCATTTTGAGGTGAAAGCCACAGCATATACTAAATAAATAATGTTCATCATGTTATGAATGTTAATTGATTTTATCACCAATCGTCTGAAACACTGGAACATCAATGGAAATTATTCTAATCTCTTTAAAATGCTCAAAGCTATCAGTCGAAGATATAATATAAAAACGCCTATACCATTTTAATCATTTGCTATTTTCATATATAACAGTACATATTTATATTCTGCACCTAAATTATCATAAAATCACTTGTTTACGGGGAGCAAAATTTATTTTTGTGGCTTAGCTGCATGTCAACAAAATTCTGTCATCCAGGATTAAGTCCACAGACCGCATCTCCGCACGCAGGAATGTGCACTTATCTTCTCAGCAAATTCAGCAGCCAAAAGCATTCGCAAGCCCAACATAAGCGAGGCTCTGGGCATTGTCCACCCCTGCGCGTCCGTTCCGAGCGTGGCGGCGCGGGCGCGCGCGTGGCCAACGAGCGCAGCCTAGGCGGAGGAGGCGGCGCGTCTCCGCTGGCACGCGGCGAGGCCCGGAGGAGAGGGGCGGGGCGCGGAGGCCTGGCCGCGCCCTGGGGAGGTGCCACGACCGAAATAGCGGCGACGCGCGCGAAGTGCCGCATGCGCCCGCGCCCGCACTCCCCATCGACCAGCTCGGAGAGAGAGAGAGAGAGAGAGAGAGAGAGAGAGAGAGAGAGAGAGAGAGAGAGAGAGAGAGAGAGAGAGAGAGAGGAAATGTAAAAAGAAAAAAATCACAGAAATGAGAATAGAGAAAAAAAGGTGGAATAAAAAGGCGGATAGAGAAAAAATATGTGTTTAAGGAAATATGAACAAAAGCTAACGGGGAAGAAAATAAAGTACAAGGCTTGCGGAGGATTGAGAGAGGATGGCGAAATCCAAAGATTTTAGATTTTTTATTTGTACATGCTTTATGTCCTTTTCAAATAAACGAAGTATATAGTTATGTAAACCCAACAATCATAATAGGTAAATACACATACGTGTATATCTCTGTCAACGAATAGAAAACTAACCCAATGATAATGGAGTCTTTGTGCATTACATGGAGGTTTATACCATTTGCTTACTTCACTGGATCATTTACAAGCGTGATCTTTTCAAACTCCTGGTACCGCAGCAACAATGCATGGGCAGTTCTAGGCGAACAAAAAAGGAATCGCTGCGACTTTCGTCTGCCTCTCATTCTATAACTTACGTAATTTTCATTATTATCACATTATTCGACTTTCCTGGAGAAAGCCACAACCAGACTACACGAAATAAGTAAATACCTTAATACACCTGTATATTCATTACTGAGAGTTATTCCATCAAATAGTACAATAATTACTAACACACATTCTCTAAAAGTACAAATCAGCTATTTATTTCCAAAACAGAACGTGGTCATTTTGATGAGACAGTCAAAGTGTATCAGGGGATGAACAGTGTTGTCAGGAGTGGCGCATTGTGGTTGATCGCGCGTCCATACCCATTGCTTAAAACAAGCTCGACTCCATGCACTTCTAGCGCATTAGATTTTGGAATTGAGGAACAATTGTATCACTATTCTTCATCGCATGGTCTCTCGCCTCCTCACCCCCATGAAAAAACGAAAATTCTTGACTGGTTCAAGATGAACTGGTGGATTGCCATATGTCAACTCCAAAAACGTTCAGGACACAATCCAAAAGAGTCGACAGTGTTCTTAGTAATTCTCAGTAATGCGCAAGTATCGGTACGTTACGTAAAGGACAGATCCACTTGGATCTTGCACATTCTTCCTTCGTCACTCCTTTTTTCGAAGACAAGCTATTAACTTGTCAATAACCGTCAGTGAAGTCACACAAATATCTTTAGCTCTGAACACATTGACATACTACAGTGAAAATGATTGCATATTCCACGTACAATTAGAAGTTAACTGTACAAAGGAGAACACTACTTCTTGCGATTTCTGAACATGTCTTCCTTGTCTCAGTGAAGGATAAACAGTTTTCCACAATACCTGTTCAACGCAACACGTCTGATTCTCTGTGTACTAGACATTTCGATGGAAAATTGTATTTTCGGAATAATAGAAAATAATTAAAACATTTAAAAATACATAATCTGAAATACTCTTGTATTGAGGGTCGAGGAAATTACTGAACATAATGATTAGAAATAATTGCGGAATTAAGAGATATTGAATATTGACGGAATAATCCCAAAGATGAATAAAATGCCAAAACATAAAAATGCAGAGAAAACCCAAGAGAAATTCACCTTTTTCGTTCACATTCCATAAGGTGTTTTAAAATAAATCAAGCAATGTCCCATTTCGCCCACACGTAACCACTGCAGTGTGTTTTTGTTTGCCATTACATTATTCACGGAGTAAGGCGCCCTCCACTTTCAGCGCCGCATCTGCGATTCGGACGCCGAGCCAGGGCCGGGGCTCCGTCCTGATTAGCGCCTCTGTTTAAATAACGAAGGCGAGCGCGCTCTTAAGGTCGGCATTAACCTTCATTTAGCGGAGCGCAGTGCGGCACAAGGAGGCGGCGCCCGGAGCACCTGCGCCCGGGCCCGCCCCCGCCCACGCTCAGCACGCGCTCCACTCCAAATTCCCGAGCCCTTACCTCCATGACACCGCCTCTTGACGGTTAGGTTTCGTGAATCAGCCCATCTTTTCACTTTTTGACATGTTGGCGCAAACTTAAAAAAACAGGCTCTTTTGCTATAGCCGTCGGTATCCGTTTAGCCCGGGAGACACCTTATAAATACTGACCGTCTGCGTCTCCACCCGTTCCAGCATTCCAACCGCACGGCCTGCCTCGCCTAAACACGGAAGGCCCTTCCTAGCAGCATTCAAATTAATTTCCAAAGGCTTTGCTGCATTCAACAACCAGAGACCCCATTCGACTGTCGACTGCACCCCCGATAGTGGATGTCCACGTCCTCCATGCTCGCCCTTTCGAAGGCAGCGGTTGTATCGAGAGAAATGCCAGAAATGCGGCACACATACATATGCGGCAATCGGATATTTCTGCTCGCCCTCAATCCTCGTCCTCCGCGACGCAGACTTCGAATTCGGGTCGCGGCACGTGGGCGAAGAGGAAGTGGTCACATGGGCAAACCTAAGATAACAAAAGGAAATGCAAAAAAGAGAAGGGTGAAACTTTCCTCAGAGTTTAAAAATGGAGGTAATTGAAATTACGGAGTCAATCTGAGACCCTTAATAAGGCGAATCAAAACGAAATTTCCTCCGGTAATTTAAGACATCTCGGAAGCAATGAACTGTCACACGCGCGACTTCGGAATGGAGTCCCCGACGCCCAACTTCCAATTTGCCGTCACGGACAATCTGAGGGAGATATCTCGACACAGCCCACTTTCAAAATAAGGCAAGGCGCAATTCTAAGTTAAAACCCGTCAAATTGGACGTTTCCATTAAGAAGGGGGATGGAAAAAAGCAGTTTACACTGAAAAGAAAATTCGAAATATCTCTGTCTCAACGTTTCGTAGAGAGAAAAAAACACATTCCAGATCAAAGCTTTTCGGTTCGAACGCCGGTGAGTGTGAAGTTCCTTGCGCCACGTAGCAGTTGTGCGCATAAATCGCGCGGAGCGTCATAAATTTCGGCGGTCGGAGCAATGAAGACTCTTACTCGGGGCAGAGGGGGGGGATTGCGTAAGTAATGCTCAGAACGGGAAGAGTTGGTAAGTATAAAAAATCATGAGAGAACTTTGGAAACTCAATTTAATATCAAAGAAATAAAAGGTATCATAAAAGATGACTACGAAGATGGCTGTATTGGCGACATAAAGCTCATAAAAGTACTGAAAGTAAATATTAGAAATTAAGACGCTTTTATGCTACAGCTGCAAATATTGCTAATAGAGGCACACAATATGAAATCAAAGAAACGAGGATAAAGCGCTAATGTCAGTCCTCCATGTACACCACACAAGTGAACACTATTGCCACACATGAAGATACTCAGATGATACGAGTAAATTCAAGTTTCCAGCAATGGCACAACAAAAACTGTAAAGAATTATGTTCTATCAAAATCTATGAACGTCGTAAAATGTGACTGTAGCAATAGGTAGATGCAGCACATTAAGCACACGCAGAAAGATTAGTAGTAGAAACTTAAAAAAATTAAATTAAAAAAAGGAGAAATAGCTTAGCAGCTAGAAAACCATAAAGCAGTAGTGGCTGCGGCAAAATAAGCTTCATCTATCCTTGCAACAGAGTACGTGGGCGAAAGGGGAGCAGTGCACTGCGGGCTCCCGGGTGGCGCTCTCGTTGGCGGGCGACAGGAAACAAATAAGAGCGGCGCGCGCCCGCCCACGCCCACGCCCTCCCGACAGCGCGCGACCCTTCCGGCACACGTGGGCTATTTGGGTGCGCGCGGGCCGGCGGCGGGGGTGGCGCGGTGACGCCGAGGCGGGGAAGAACCTCGCGTCTAAAACGGCTCGCTCCGGCCCCGCCCACCCCCTTGTGAAAGACTGCTGCAATTGTGCGAACGCCAACTCGACTTAATCAGGCTGCCCGCCGCGAAACACTGGAACTGAAGTGCGGTGATACACCTGTTTCCGTCCACGACGTGTACCTCGTCTTTTTTTCGTAGGTCTGCCACATTTCCTTCTTATTTTTTTCTTTCCTACATGCCAACTCATCCTAGAACCCGTCTAAAATTTATTAGGAGTTCCACCGAATTATGTGGTCGTATCGTGTCCTCCTGCGGGGTTCATCGCCCACGTTTGCCACAGTGAGGCTCTCGTAGTAAGGGAGTCGGGCTATGCCAACACCACGACCACTGAACCGGCAATAGACGTTCAGCGTATTGCAGCGATATTTCGCAGAAGCGAATGGCAGACAGTTGTATTTACTCAGTGTTACCGTTAGAGGTAAAAACAGTACTCGCTACTTGCTCTTATTATTGACTTTCCACTAGGCATATTTGTGACGTTTTCATAAGGATTTTAGTTTTATTTTAGGTATTCATTGCTGACGCACTCTGTGAAAGTATTCACGAAGTTCACGTCGGTGTCTGCTAATTATTTCTATAGTAATTCGTATACTTTAGACTAACTCTTAATTTTTGTGCTTGAATATTATCATTATCCATTTACTTCACATCGTTATAGCAAAGTAACGAAATTCTTTTGTATAAAGTCTGTGTCGAGGAATCTGGCATTTAACAACGGAAAGGTTAGACGCTCAAAACACTCGGAAACGATTAATGAATGACGTAAATGTCAATACGACTGTGTTTGAACAAAAACATGTACCACAAGCGACTCCAACCAGCCGAAGAAACTATAAAAAGCCTGAAATAAGTATATTACACATCAACATTTGTGGACACACTCATGGTATTTCGTCAAGCGATTAGATTTGTAGCAAATATCGCGATCGCATACCACGGCTCACTTTCCCTTCCGCTGCGACTGCCCTCGGCTCTGGCCCGGAGCGAGCCGCTGGCCCACATCGATCGGGCCGGTTCCACCCAAAATTTCCATTCGGCGCCCGGCGCAGTCGCCGGCTGCCACCAGCGCCACGCCACTTCCCGCAGCGAACAACAGTGAGCACACCACACGTCGGAATGGCATCGAGGGCGCATCACGGGCACATTAACAGCACTGATATGAAAATTATTTTAAAAATATTACTAAAAACATAAAATATAATGTAATATTGACTGATTGATAAGTGATTCCGCGCGCGAACACTACTATGGTCAGTAGTCCCGTAAGTGTAGTGAATTTTTCATCGGGAGGTGGCGGTGATATTCCCCCACTGGATGGCGAGATCTGGCACCGACATATCGTCGACTAGCTGTATTTCCCCAACTAGGTATCTCGAACCAGCGATGCACCGCCCCAGTCGGGACAAGTTCTAAGTCCCCGACCGGTCTCCCGGTCTCCCGGCATTAGTGGCAGTGCAGTGCATGATAGTGTGTGTGTGTGTGTGTGTGTGTGTGTGTGTGTGTGTGTGTGTGTGTGTGTGTGTGTGTGTGTGTGTGTAAGTGGTGAGGATAGCACAAGAAAGACGAAGGAAAAAACGCGCGCGGTCCGTGAACCGTTTGTTAGGGTACTGCTCCGGCATTCGCCTGACGTCGATCGGAGAAACCACGGAAAACTACCGATCAGAGCAGCAGGGCGCTAGAATTCTCCTCCAAACAGCGACTAAATTCGACCTAGCTTACAAGTTAAGAGTCGAAAATCCTGTCACTTTCGGGACTCGAACCTAGAACCTCCCAGTCAGAGGGACTGCAGTGACATCAGATGATGCACTGAGCCATCGCTCTCGGTATAATATAATAGGTTGATCCGTTTTAACGTCACCGAAAACATGAAAAATCGAGATAGGTAGATTGCCATATGACATCACTTCGGGTAAAAAAGCAGACCTATTTAACATTTTTCAGGAAAAGTATTTCAAGGGCAGGATATTCAAGAAGGTAAAATATATTATGTTGAAATTAGTAAATGAGTTATTGGGTTGAGTTTTTTTTAATGTAGCTATCTGAAGCGTACTTGCTGTAGCAAAGAGTACATGCGTGCATGTTTCTTTGAAAATATATTGTATAACATTATTAATTATAAAATACGCACAGAATAATTAAAATTTTGATATCTAAGTTTTTAATTGCACGTCACTTCATTTGCTAACATGCTCAAAAATTAGAAGAAAAAAATTGAACGAAGCGAATGAACAATAATGACTTTAAACACAGCATTTTCACTCGCAAGAAGCCATACAGTTCATGAATATAACTAGAATCCATTAAAATTAAAATTAAAAAAGGTAAAACAAGCATGCCTTGTGAAACTTGAAAGTGAAGGATGGGAGCAATGAAATATTTTAATTCGCAACAAATTCAACAAACAAATTAATATGTGTGGAAAACATTTTAAAAAAGGATTTTGTAGTCATATACGTAAAAGATAAAAAATAATTAAAACGTTTTCCACATCAACAAAAACATTGGAAATTTCTGAAAGCTCTGGTCTTGATAATAGGCTCACGAACTGAAAGGAGACCCACACAACAGGATCAAACCTAGGACTGTAATAACTGCAGTGGAATTTTGTGAGTCCGATAAAAAAAACAGACTGCAATGTCAGAGGTCATTTGAACCTTTCATTAATTCTAAATCTGTCCAGTATCTGAAATCGCAGGTTTTCGTGACATCCAGATGTTAACCTACACTAGAACCCTGAGTGGTCCCTAGTCGCAGATCACCCGACCTGCGACATCACTTGTGAAATAAGCCACGTCATAAATCTCGTTTTTTTTTTCAAAATTTTGAAATTACTCCGTGCTGATGCGGCTGGCCTTAATTCAAATACGAAGTGTTAATCAATCTCTCGCTTCAATGGATTTGTTGTTGGGTGTATGTAAAGGGAGAAAAAGTCAACCAAAGAACTCTGCTTGATAATAACATCTTATACGAATACTTAAAAGTATATTCTCAACTTGTTCGCCTATATCCCTTGATGAATATACGGAAGCCAAAAAGAATATGTAAAATTAGAAATTAATGTGAATAAAGCAATGTGATGAGAGAGCGTAGGCTTCCGCGGCCGGAGTCACTAGCTACTTGGCTGTTCGGGAGTCGTCGCGTCTTATTAATAAAGTGCTAATTAAATAGCTATATCGAAAAGCTCCATATTCGGTGATATGTTCGAAAGCAGGTGAAAAGAGCACATAGTTTACACAATCGCACATACGTTACTCCTTCAAGTAAATTACACAAGAGAATCTATGAATAACCATTCTCCAACATCCGAAAGCTAATTTTTCATTACATCTCTTTTTTATTACAGACGACAGGCCTAAAAATAATCAGTTCCATGATGTTTACATTTAATTTCTGAAAATTAAATTCTCCCTGGCAAGCGAAAAAGAAAAAAGAAAGACTGCTTCTCTTGAAAGGCAGGAACCGAGCGTAACTTTCAAAATTAAAATACTATCACATTCTGCAAGTCATATCGCATCTACAGTAATTCATTCTTCACTTTTCAGCTTCCTCTGGGAAAAGAAAACTTGGCGAATTTCAATAAGCACGTCGACTAAATTTTTTCTTCGAATTCTTCATTGTACGTTATTTCACAATTCACAAATATAAATTCGCAAAGAAAAATATCAGTTTAAATTCCTATGATTATTTTTCAGTTAACTACCAAAACATAATCACCGCCAACAATGAGACCATTATATGAAATTTTCTAACTCTTTTCTTCCTTGAATGTTGGGTGCATGTCATTCCAGAATTCCTAAGTTCACCTTCTCGTGATGTTCATAAATTATGTCCCCCGTAGCTACTGTGCTTGTGTTCAACATCTGTTTTGTGGTAAATCCTGTATGAAGGTCGCTCGCCCATCCTCAGACAAGTTAAAAAGTGGAAAAAAATAAGCGAAAAAGGAATCCAAACAAAAAGTAAAAGCAAGAGATAGCTCAAGAAGAAAAGAATTCTTTAGTGAGCGTGGGTAAGGACGGAATCAGGAAACAGGCAAGGGATGGTGGTGAGTTAGAAGCAAATTGAAATTGATGGTCACAGAACGGAGCGACCAGGAAAGTATATATTTAGCCAACAATGTTGATGCGATCTCTCTGAGAGTAATGAAGGCGCAGAGTTACTCGTACATGTAGAGGAGAGGGAATAACAGTGTTGGATAGCAAAGGAAAAAGGACGCAAGAAAAAAGAGAGAAAGTGACAGTCAGGCAGAAAAATAAAGGCGCGGAGGTATGATAAATAGAGTGGCGGTTAGAAGAAGGATGAAAGAAAGGAAGATAGAGTGAGTAAGAGAGAGAAAGGAGTACACACAAGCAGACAAAATAACCACTCAGTCATCAGGCAGAAGTAGTCAGGAGGACAACGAGTATGCTTGCAAAGAGTTACGAGGCGAGTGCGCTGGGAGGCTGCCCGCTGAACCAAGTTCGGCAGCGGCGAGCGGGGACAGGCCGAACCGGCGCAGCGGGCGGCAGCACAATGCGGGCGCGCGCCCCTCCGAAGCCGTCACCTGTCGGAAGTCCAGCGCAGCGTGAAAACGCCGCGCCGTTGTCGGCGTACGTGCTGCCCAGGTGGTGCGCCCCCCACCCGCTCGCCCCGAGCGCGCGCGCGAGCGAGCGCAAAGTGAAATTAACGAGCGGCGACTGCGCAAGAAGACAAGTGCGCCGAATTAATCACACGGGATGCCCTTAAACAAAGCACACATTTTGCGCGGCGGAGCTCCATGAATGCGTGCGTTCTCGCTCACGGCGGAACAGGAGGCGGGGCACGGAGGGCCAGGCGAGGCGACGCGGAAGGGAGAAGAGGGGAGAGAACAGAGATGTGAGACCACGCGCGTTGGGCGAATCTCGTCGAAAGCACATGTTCTTGTTTGATCGCATAGCGATGAACACAATCGTTTCTGTCAACAAAATATTGAAAAAAATGCCCCCCCCAAAAAAAGGGACACGAAACTAGAAAGATAGATCCCGAATTGGAAATAAAAGAGTGAAATGAAAAAGTTACTTTTGATCTCAGGTTTATGTATCAATTCTACGTCCGATAAAATAAATTAAAAGGAGAAACATCACGAGAAGACGGAAAATACACACACAATGTATAAACACAATATATACTTTTATATATAGCGCAAAATAAATGAAATGAACTGAAATACAGAAAAAATTAGTGGCATAAATGCAAGAAAGAGAACGTGGAGGAAATATCGAAAATATGCATATATGCAAAATGTTTTTCAGAAGAAAAAAAACGAACACATTATAATGTGAAAATAAGGGAAAAAACAACAGAATATGGAATCGTTGGATTGAAGCTGTACAACCGTACGACATTTATTGAGACCCGGTGGCAACGGCGCTTATCAAAAGACTGGCAGTGCCGCACCACACCGCGCCGCGGCCTTTCACCCGCCAACGTGCACCGCACCATTCGCGGCAGGAAAGGCGGCCGCGGCCAATGGAATAATTCGCAACGCGTGAGGGTACCGTACGCGCACACGCACTCAATGAAGTATGATGTTTAATTCCGAAAGGCCAAAGGCTCCAATCGATGGAAACGAAATTTCGAATTCAAACACTCGCCTCGATTTAGGTATGTGCAGAGTTAAATCAACAACGCTTTCATTGGAGGACACGCGGCAGTAATTTCAGACTTCCCACCGCTCTTTAATATTTTCAACATAAAATAGTAATTTTCGGGTACCGGAGCGCTTCGCTGCGCATCCCCCATGCAGCGCTAACAGTAGACTTCAGAGAGCAATGGAAGGGAAGGGAGTTTGTGTGAATAAAAATGCTTCACATGACGTAAATTATCGGCGCAGTGAGCGAAATTAAATGAAAACAAAGTGGGCTCTCTCTCAAAGTGTATGAGGTCACAGTAAACAGTAACGAACATCTACTCTATTATTATTCAGAGTAATATTTTCTGAAATGCGCTGGGAACAATACCAAATTCAGCAATAGTTCTGGAAATATAATATTTATTTAGGTAGTTATAAAGATGTCGAGAAAAACTCTTAGAAAGTAAATGTTAAAAGTAAACACTGTTTTTTCAGTTCCTGTGTTTACCATCTGATACGAGAGTTTGCGACGGATTGTCTTTATTGGCTAAAAGTGATTGATGAGTTTTTTTTTTTTTCTAAAATTACGATGTATTTAAATACAATCAAAACAAAGACACACGGTCTGGAAAAATATGTATCGGTCCAAAAGTTTTGTTCGACGTTTCCTACTTATGGAACAATGTTCATTAATTTTTTGTTTTGTTTTATAACTTCAAAATTATTAAATTCTTCTTCTTACTTTTATTATCAAATACGCATACTTTACGTGCTAATTGGTTACTTTCGTTAATTGTTGTTTTTTAATAGAACGAAATCAAACAATTCGCCCACACGTGTAAATATTAATTTAAATTTTAAAAAAGTCAATATTCACCTCTGAGTTTTGATTCAGATCTATCAGATAATCTATTCCACAGTTCAGAGATTAACTTCACAATTTAACGTGCATTCGAAACAAACTTACAAACCATGTTACTGACGTCTGTGTTTGCAGCATTGGCAATGGCTTTTAAAAGGAATGTCTCGAAGCTTCAATAATAACACGTGCCACACGTTTACTCGACCCGACGACCCTAAAACGCTAGTGCAATAAAGCCGCACATACGAGTCGCTGGCCTCAAACACAGAGCACCTCCGACGCAGGGGCGCCTTAGAACCCGCAGCTCAAAGGACGCACGCTCCCCGTCCGCCGTCGCCGTCTTGTGCGCGCCGTCCTTGTTAGGGGCGTGCCTTGCCTCCCCCGCAGGACGATTCCAAAGCTTCCAGGAATTACTACCGTCTGGAACCCAGTTGAAGCATGATGCAACCACCTCTGTCGCCTTGACACCGCTTACTATAGCAGTTTAATTAACGGAATTGTTCGTTCAAAGGAAATGAGAGCGCCTGCGGGGAACGGCACAGTCGCGCAAAGCGACTAGGAGGTCTTAGTAAAACGAGGGTTACATACAGTATTGCTTCAATTAAAATGAATACACGAAAAAAAGAGGAAATCGAAATGCTTCTTTTTAATTTTTCACTTCAAACATGTACAATACGAGATGCTCCAGAACCCGCTCTCTTGACAGACGTGCATTCAACTCACAAATGTTTATTTAGCTTCGTACATTTTTAAACAAGACCACGAATTTTTACATCAATTTTGATCTTGACGTTGCTCTCTGGTTGTTGGTTCAGTCATTGCCGATATTTATACGTTTTTCTTTACATTTTTTTCCAAAGGCAAAAGAAAATATAGAGATAAACGTTTTCAAGCACCATAAACATCGTCAATCGTAGACACAAATCCCATCTCAAAATCAACAGTTGTTTTAACGTATTTTACACGACGTTACTTTCCGAAACATCCTCGTTTTCGGAGTAGCGTATTCACGAAAGCGCAAACCCAACAAACGAGAAAATTGTTCCTATTGAGTCGTTCACATTTTAGGATTTTTCTTAGGATTAAGTTGTATAGGTTGTTTCGTAATAGAGATATTGACAGGAAAGCGTAAAATTCTGTTCGTAAAGATATTTAAAGAAATTAGTAATATGTTTAAAATTACATAAAGTGACAGTGAAATATTCTTCAGCTCTTCCATAACGACCAGAATATTTTGAAAATCTTGGAGAGTAAAGTTTTAGATAAATTAGTAAATACCGTACGAGTGCAATACATTTCTAATTCCGTGGACCACTTAATCACAAACGCCATTCATTCTCCATGAGATTTTCTTTCCTTTCAATAATGGAAATGAAATGGAAATATTATTTTTTGCAAAGTCAGCAGAGTTTGCGAACTAATTTTTTTATTCAACATACTGTGTTTTTGTTACACGCCAGTATTTATAAATAACTTTTACAGTCCGGTGAAATGACACAAAATCGATTAAAATGTCATGAATGGTGAATTTTCAACGTCACCTTGACAATACGAATCTATTCTGTTATCTAGATCGCATATCTGCGTTTCATCGTATTTACAAAAAAAATTGAATCCATTGAATTCTCCACACGTCAATAATTGTAGCAACATATTTTCGATGCCGACTACTCTACCCATCAAGCTCATGCAGACTCCTCTTATCGCCCGCGGCAACGAGTGACAATAATGAGGTCACCCGGGATCTGAACGAGACGCCGTCGGCTCGACCTCCCGGGGTGGCGCGACTCCAACGCAGGTCCTGGCCCTCCGGCGAGTCAACACCGGCAGAACACATTTTCATATCACTATTTATGATTGCTATTTAATGCATTAATTTACTAGTCTATTTACTGCGCAAATTAATTGCGTCCGCCACCCCCTCTCCTCTCTCGCTCGCGTCCGCGCGCGCAGGCGACGTCAAAGCAGCGCGATATTCTGTCTCCTGTCGGGCGCCGGCGCCGCCCGTGACAGCGCTGGCGGCGGCGGCGGTGGCGGCGGCGCCCCCCTCCCCCCGCCAGAACTCCACCCCCCGCGGCGCGGCGCGCGCGAGCACCGCGCGCAGCTGTTTGCAAACTAAATTAAGATTTTATTAAATCATATCGCAGCGTGGTTAATCTTCCGCGAGATCGGGCAGACATCGCCGCGGAGAGCGAGCTCGCGCCGGGCGGACGCGAGGACGGGAGGAAAGGGCGGAAGGGAGGAAGAGAGGAAGGGTTTACGCGCGGACGTCAAACTATTTCAATCAAGAGAGCAAACAGCGGAACGCCAGAGCGCGCGGGAGGACTGGCGATGGGAGCTCGCCTCGCACGCCACAACAGACCGGCCCCGGGACAGTACCGTTTGAGCGGCGGACCGCATGCCACCAGCGTGCTGCGGGTTGCCGGCGCCTTCACGTCGCGGCGCAAGACTTTGCAGCGCCTCCTGCCTGTGGCATCGAAACCTCAACTACACGAAGTTTTAAAAATTCTTATGAAACAACCTCTGCGACATTTCCATTCACTGCCGCAATTATTATTTGTAAATATCTCATATGAAATCTCAGTCAACGGCTGCAGCTGGGATAATTGATACATCATGGTCTATTTCACATTTCCCACACAAATACTTTGCAACTTATGTCAAATCGCATTACACCGAGCGACAACGCTGGTTCGACCACCGATATTCATAACATTAATTATGAATTTTTAATGCACTAAATAAAGAAAAACACTTAGCGGTACCGCAGAGTTGAGAAATTCGTTCTGAAGAGCTTAATGATCGTGTTTGTGATCGATCGATCGAATGATCGATTATGTGACGTATACTCACCAATAAATTTAAAACTTTCTTAAAATTTATTATTTGCCCTTGTGTTGTGAGCTTATAGTTATTCCAATAAGACATTTCTTAGCAATATACAAGTCCCTAAGTGCCATTGTTTCCTCGCAATTTCATCATATTACTGGAATTATAATCATAAATATCCCGATTTTTTTTGTATCTTCATTTTTATTAATTCCCGTAATTCTCCACCACACATGGTCATCCGCATTTTAAACTGTGGTAAATGATAAATCTGATAACTCAATTTTTGACCTTTCCTATTTCATATTACGTATATATTTTTCCATTACAGATTACACTTTCATACATATAATTTTTTGCCGTTCAGTTTTTCGCGAAACGTCGCGACCTTGCATTTATTTTTTATTTACCAATTACCAAATTGAACATTAATGAAGATGTCTTGAAAGATTCAATGAATGAATCAATGACGCGTATAACTCTGACACACTTAAATAATTCGTCGCCACTAAAATTCATATGCATTTATTTCTTAAAAAATTAATTCTACATAATACCACTGCATTTCAGAAAATATTTTAAAAGATTTACTGATAAATATCCCACTTTCTGATGAAAGTATCATGTTTACATACTAAAAATAGAAGAAAATAACTTTATTTTCGCGTATACCAGGCACACTGCACAGATGAATTCACAGAGGGCATTGTACGCAGGGTCAACACGACCCAGAGAGAGGAGAAAACAGGAAAAACACCCCAAGGACGGAAACAAGAAACAAAACAGCGACACTCTTTACTATCTTTTACTCACTCTGCACTAAAACGTGGTTAACTTTCCGCGACAGTTTTCCGGCCCGCTTCGCTCGAGCAAAATGTCTTCCATTGTGAACTTCTTTGCATATGAATGCCGTTTTTACGAGATAACATCGCGACGGACGCCTCTTCTTCCTTCTTTGAATAATTCAAGAAAGTTGTTGCGTAAATATTTTCGAGCGGCACGACACGAGCGGCACAGTCGCCCCTCGAGAACAGAATCTGCCGTCGTCAGCAGGCAGACTCAGCGGACTAAAGGTGTGCAAAACACGGGGGGAAACTCCCCCGAAACGCCGATTACGTTTTCTCCAAATCACATCCGCTTTTTATGGAATAGAATTGGTTATAAATTGATAAGACCAGATCTTTGACAGGGGACAGTAGTATTTTTTTAAAAGAATAATGTAAAAAGAAAATTGATGCACATTCATTTGTGGACAAACCGACAAGTATGTCACTGTAGATCATCTCTGTCATACCAATATACTGCATGAATCTGCGAATATGCAATTGCCACCCCATCGTAAAAAATAACCTATTAATTTTCAGAGACACGAGAGAAATAGAAGCAGAATAGCGGAAATCGAAATTTCACAAAGTAAGAAAGAAAGGTAGAAGGAACATGAGTTTACAGACTAGTATAGCCCTCCAGTATAGAGACCGAAACGGAAAGAAGACGCAATTGTATTTACTAAATGATATAGGAAACAGTCATTATACAGACGTAACAGATTTTATATATATATATATATATATATATATATATATATATATATATATATATATATATATATATATATATATATAAGAAATGCGCACAATCATACAGATCAGCCAGAAGTAGGTACCATAATAATACTACTCGTAAAAGAAGAACCAAGGAAAATAGCAACAGCGATTAAAATAAATATGAAGAGACGAACAAAATAATACATTATAATTCCCCAACATAAAAGAGACGTTGGCGAGAGAGAACGCCCCACACAAAGCGCAGACCACGAGCTGACAGGATACAGTCTGACATGAGAGGTCCGAAATATGTTGCTTTTCTGCGACAACCAAACAAATATTTGAACAAAGATTTTAAAAAAAATATTTAACACAGTGTATGAACATAAAACGATGTAAATAATATGTTACCTTACCTCTATCTAAAATAGTAATTTTCAATGCGCGCTTAAATTGAAAGAAAACTGGTTACCCGTCCGGCCATGTGGCGTCTATACCTCTTTTATTAAGTACCCAGGAAATTGTTAGAAATGCAAAAACTTCTCTTTTACTAATATTTAAAGCGCCGCGCAGGAAAAGAAAGATAATGGTGCTGGCTCCGGTAGAGAGAGAGGTGTTTGTGGTTTCATTTGGTACCCAGGGACTCATGGAAAATACAAAAACATCTAAATTCCTAATTTACAATATACACAGAAAATTAAGCAGTCTCATACAATGTGATAAATGTCTCTAGTTTCTTCTTTCATATCGCGTCTATAGATTAAATTATCATACTCAGTGCTTTATTGCTTACGAGACAGCTGATGTCATGCGACAGCAAGAATCTAAGAAAGAGGCCATATGCTATTCATGTTTGTTTGTTTTTGTTATGGAACAGCAATTGTTTGACATTCTTGATATGTAAAGAACTGCAGTACTGAATAAATATACTCTACTACGTCACTACCGTATTCATGAAGATTGTTTTTGTTAAAACATTTAATTTATTAGTGTTGTACGAGAGTAATTATTTGTTGTTCTAAGCAGCGTGTGTGCTACTTTTTGGGAAAACAAGATACGTGGTTTTGTTCAGCAGTATTTTTGCTGCCGCAGGTTATTAGTTTGCGTCTAAGTTCCCAACCACTCTCAGTGTCAATTGGCTTGGTTGGGAAATGCCCTAAAGCCATTGGTTACTCCTCCGCTTCCATGGCTTGCACCGCGTCCGCCGCCTGTAGATCCGGCGGCGTCTGGGCCCCGCGCCGCGAAAGGCGGCAGACGTGAGCGCGCAGCCCGCTCTAAACACGAAGGCGGCGCGGCCCCTGTAGCGAATCATATCTCACGCCGGTGTTTGCTAAATGTGGCGATTTCGCGGCAGCGCCGAGCAAGAGATAACAAATGATGCGGCGATTTATGCGCTCGCCCCGCCCCGCCCCGCCCCGCGCTGCGCTGGCCCAGATTTAAATATAACCGAGGAAGAGGCGGCGGGGGCGGGAGCGAGACGCAAATTACGTGAACAAAGAAACGAGTTGCGAGAAGCAGACGGACGAAGGATCTGAAATGACTTCGAATGCGCGCAAAGCATAACGGGTATGAATTCCTTTTTCAAATTTTATTAAATTAAATTAATTTTTTACATTGCATGTTTTTCTTCTTATCATTTTTTTATTTATTTCAATTCCATTTAATTTATTTATTTATTTTTTGCCTCATCCGTTTTTGCCCAGTGTGACGAGGTGCGCGGTAAACAAGCCCCAGAGCCGCCGTATACATCCGGGCGTCTTGACGCGCAGCAGCTGATAACCTCTGCAGCCGGTGCCCCGCCCCCCGGCGCTCGCGACCTCGATTCCCGCGCTCCGCCTGCCCGCGCCAGCCCCCCATCGCACACCCCCATTCGCTGCCGCCCCCCTCCCCCCCCCCCCCGCGCCCGCAGCAAACGGCTGCTGCTTAACGCTTCCTGGATGCGCCAGATTGAATTTCAGAGACGCCACTCAGACACCCAAGCAGGCGGTGGAGATGGCGGTTATGGACGCGGACGCGTGACCCGTGTTCGTTGTACACGGATGAGCTGTGAGCGCTTAATATCAGCGAATATGCAACGAGTCGGCACAAGTTTATCTTGAACGAAGGAAACAGATATGAACAAGCAATTTATTATGGAAGAAAGTATCGGCAATTAGCTTTAAGATAGGTCTGTGTAGGATTAGAGGCGGTTTCGTCGATCAGATAGCTGATCAGACAGGTTATCTTAAAGTCACAAGTAACAACAGTGAAGAAGTTTTAATGTGACAAACCAGAAAAAAAATAAACAAAAAAATAAAAAATTTAAAAGTTTTAGGAAGATAGCAATATTTAAAGAATGTAAGTGAAGCAGAAGAGCCAGAAAAAAACTGGAATAAATCAGCCCCTAAAGCGAAGATAACATGGCGAAAAGAACAAACACACAGGACATTTTTATAAGGAAGGACAAATGTTGGATGTTGGGGAGAGCGATGAAATTTGAGATGAAACAGCAGTTTATATGAAATTGAAAGACGAATGTGTAATCGGAGAGGTGCAGTTATCACAAATGAATAATGACTATCCAAGCCTCACAGTAAAACGGGAACAATTAGCATGCAGGACCATAGAGGTACTAGAAGGACTGTACGTGGTGAAGGAAGAACTGTTAAGCAACAAGAGAAGTGGCTCTGACTGAAGAAACGATTAAGAACAGGCCTGAGCAAACAGAAACGCGCAACAGAGGGAAAGCGAAGCTGACGCGTTGTATTGAACGTCGAGGACAACGGCTGCACTACGGCGCAGCCCCGGGTCTTCATTCCTGGCGGCGCGATGATTCGCAGCAACGCAAATCCCGACGAATGGCTTCCTTCACTCCTTTTGAGATACTCAGAAAAAAATAAGAAGGAAAACATCGCGTCTCGCGGAGGGAGAACAGGGGCGCGATGGAGCACCGCCGCTACCTTCACCATTCCACCATCTGCAGAACCTCGCGCCTCTTCCTCCAACAAAACTCGAGCTATACGACACGAGCCCATCGCCCGCGCGATGCTTCCATCCGCACCTCATAAAGAGACACTTCCCTTCGGAGAGCAGCACATTTCCCCGATATCCCCTTCGCTATCACGGTTCAAAAGCAAGCTCGCGTAGATCAACTAAGCGATTTAGTTTCTCGAATTACCCCGTCTTGTTCGGCGCGCAGCCGAGATCAAGGGCGAGCGAAGGCGGAAGCAAAGAAGTGGATTTAATAGAGGAATGCTGCATGTCGACGGCCCTTCAGATGAGGAAGTTGGATCGCGGAAATGCAATTCGTCCCGCCGAAGACGAACCCGGGCATGCGAGTCGAGGAAGCACTGCTGCTGCTGCCGAGGTTAGCGACGAGCGGCGTGCACATGCAGGAGGGAATTGATCCGAATTCCCAGAGTTAATCGTACTGAGCAGTACACAGAGGAAGCGCGACCGACATTCGAGTCGAATGGCGGAGACTCTCGGGAGGCGGTCGTCTTCTCGACGTAGCCCAAAGCATCTAGGAATGCGAACTTCGTCCTTCGTGGGTCGTATCCACTACAGAGGGATTCTCAAAGAATTTTAGACTTCACTTTTGGAATATTTCGATATTCCTGATCTCCTCTTTATTTGTGGGATCCGAAACGGTTGGATGAGAGTTCTTGTGAATGTTCTTGGTGCATTGCATATTGACAAAATCAACAAAATTGACATGTCATTCACTTTTTCTCAAATGGGGATTCAACAGAAAACTTGCGTGACATTTTGTGACCTTTCAAAAGATATGCATAGAAAGCTTTATGAAAAATTATTCGATAACCTTTCATTAATCGATTTGTGAGAGCCCGTCATTTTGTCAGAAGTTAATTCGGAAGTTTATCAATTATCAGAAGTGTAATTCAATCATAGATAATTAAAAAGAATGGCTGAAGATTAAAACACAATATTTAAATTTCACATGCCATTGCATTTTATAGTTTAATCACATAATTTTATCAACGAGTAGTAAAATATTTAGGCCTGTGTATTTAAAAAAATAATTCGTCAAACAATAAACTTACAGAAAATTCACACCAATATACTAGGATTTCGAATGATAATTACTAAAATTCAGAACTGTTCGGTGAGAATAAAATTGTAAAAGACTTTACATTTTGTTGCCTTTAAATGACAATGAATAAATATTTAAAACGAACATGCTTGGCAGCACGGCATAGAGCTCCCTTACCTTTGAGGTGATCGGGCGTGTCTCCGGCGCCCCGCATGAGGTCGTTCAGGTAATGCTCCAGGCTGCGCATGTTGTCCAAGGGGCTGGTGCCGTTGGCGTTCCCCATGGTCCGCTCCTGCTGCAACACACGAGAGAAAACGGCGGCTCGTGAATCGACTCGGAACTTGGGCGGCGGCTAGCGTGCGCCGCGTGGGCGGGACAGGGCCGTGGGAGGGCAGGGAGGCTGCACACAACTCGCGCGGGACGGACGGCGCCGCCGCTGCCACAAGTTTCGCTGGATTCGCGAGGGCAGCAGCGGTCCGCTCGCCCGCGGGAGGGGGTGGGGAAGAAGAGAAACGAGCTCCGCCGCCCCGCAACTGCCACCGCCGCCTGCGACGCCCAACTTGCTCGCGGGTGGCGGCGTCAGCAGGAGCAGCTGTGGCGGAAAGCGGAAGTCTGCCGTGTCGCAGGCAAAAAGGTCAAGAGGATCAGGTGGATTTCAAGGCTGGAAATGCTTATATTTGCAGAAAAAAGGTGGAACCAATAACCTTAAGAAAACACACCATTTCATTCATAATGACAGCGAAGAAGCAACTTACATCTTAGGAGTAGTGTTATAAACCCTCAAAGTGCAACTTTGACCTTTTTATCCGAACGGGAATTGGTCGGAATATTATATACCTTCCATTAATATTTCGTTTGTCTAGACCAAAATACACGGATTCACAAACCGACTACTAATGTTATGAAGCAGTAAGTGTTTCCATTCTCACGTCTACGAATTGATGTGCTTACTGTAAAAAAATCATTATGGAAACTTTTAGAGATCATGACCTCACGTTCACAGTGCTACGCAAAATATCTTTTGTATAAAAATACCTTCTTTTAAGTTTCAATTCATTAACAACAAGAACCACTTCATTATTTCTATATGTAAAAATATTTAGATGTGCTACAATTCGAAACGTTGAAAAAGGTCTCCAGATTGGCTTCAGAAATATCAAAACTCAATTGCTACGCTATTGTTCCGTGCCACAATGCTTAAGAGGCAATATCAAGCAGCTCTGAAATTCCACAGCAGCTCTCGGCAAAACAAAGGGAGGCCTCCACAAGCGATTCGTGCGTGGGGCGTCGCGAGGTCGCGCGAAAATCTCCGTGGCCTTTGTGTGCGGCGCGAGCGCCACCGGGCGAGTGGGCGGTGGCTGGGCACTCCCTCGCTTCCCAAGAGGCGGTGGGCGGTGAGCGCGGAAGTGAAGAACAGCCCTCGTATCGGCGTTGCTTTCCATTCCGAATCTCAGGCGATGAAAGAGGGAATTGAACTGAGGGACTGAGTGGAAGAGTTCGAAACATAAGAGATGCAGAAGTCGCCATCCCAGTATGTAGGTGACCGTGGGAATGAATGGAGCCAGAATAATTTAATAATTCAAAATATAATGACTCGTATATTTCAACAGTTCTCATGCAAAGTTACACAGTTTACTTCCAAGAGGGTTTTCACGCAACAACACATACACGAATAGAAATTGTGTTCTGGTCTCTTAATGAGCAGATACTTCCAAACATAGTGTTAACTATTAATCTTCTCTAATATCACATTTCTCTAGAAATGCTTTTAATATTGTATGCAACTGCATTTTGGCAGAGTGTATCCCGGACCGCAGAACTGCGGAACGCACGCGGAATGAAAAGTAACGGTTCCTTGCATTCCACATGAAGTGACATAGTTTTAAGCGGACACAGTAACCATAATCTAGAGGCCATGAATCCAATAAACGTCACGCCATTCAGCGCACACAAGAGAAGCGGCGTTCTGCGAGGTCCCGCACGGCGAGGGCGGGCGGGATGAGCTCGGCGCGCCACTGCGCGACTAGTCGCGGCGCTGCGTTGCGAACGCGCGGGGGGGGGCGAGGGGGGCTCTATTGTTAGGCGCCCATAAAGAGGCGGGGGCGGCGTGGCGGTGGCACGTGGCCCGTGGACCGGCGGCGATGCCCCCGCACGTCGCGTTCGCACTAAGGCTGGCTCGCACGCTGTCGCCGCCGCCGAAGACCCTTTCTTCACGCATGCGTCACACCTCGAGCGCCACGCGCCCACCTGCTATCACGTCGATTCCGTTAAATCGTTCCCCTATGTGGCCTAGGGAAACAATTCACGTCGCTTCAGTGCTCTGACAGGGAGGTTTTAGGGTTCGAATCCCGACAGCGGCAGGATTTTCAGCACGAGCTAGATAGCTTGGTCGAATTCAGTCACTGCCTGAAGAATTCTAGCGGCTCGCTGCTCTGATCGGCAGTTTTCTTCTCTGATCGCTGCCTGATTTTTGTGATCAATATCAGGTGAGAGCAGGAACAGAACCCTAACAAACAGACCACGGTCCGCGCGATCCTTCCTTCCCCTTCCTTTTCCATCCTCACCCGTTACTTGCACACACACTTACTCACATGCACTACACACTCACACTTGTCGTGAGATCAGTCAGGGGCTTAGAGCTTGTCCCGACTGGGGCGGTGCCCCACTGGTGAGAGATACCTCAATGGAGAAAACAAAGCTAGCTGACATGTAGGTTCGCGCCACCTAGAGGTGAAAGATTACCGCCACCGCCCGCGACAAAAAAAACAACATTCTCTACACTTATGAAAATAATGACCTTAGTAGTTCACGCGCCCGGAGACACTAATCAATCGTTAAGCTGCACCCTGCAATATTCCTCGTACAGGTGCTACTACTCCACTCCTCGCTCTCGAACCTTGTTCACGGCACTCTCTTCATTCCAGGCGCCATACGTGTGGTTCCCCGAACTGTTAATCCAGCTTTACACACGCGAGTCCATATGCATCTCTATAACTGCGTCGTGAATGCCGTTCCATGTTGCCACGACGTCCTGGCACCTATTGCAGTAGATGGATTTTAATCTTATTAGTTACTACTTTCTTATTTTCTATTTAACATATCATACCGAAATTAATAGGTATTTCTAAATCTATTTATTTATATATTATTAATTGATATCACTCTTGTAACTAGCAAATGGAATTTATTGTAATAAAAATGCCGTAACATGTGAACAAAGATAGAAAATATGTAAAATAAAAATTCATTAATGTGTTTAAAATTGTTTTAGATCGTTTATTTTTAAGACAAATTTTTTTGGATATGTTTTATATCAATATATTATATATGATACATAATAGTAACAACTACAAAATTGTTTCTGTCTTTAAAATAAAGAAGCAAAAAGAGTCTGATAAATTAAAAAATCTGTAGGTAGAAAAATAAATAATAAGTTTAAAATTGTTCTCTTCACGCATTTTCCGAGCATGAAACGTCGCCTATAACTTCTTAACAAGAATTCGGAGTAGCTGAAAGTAGGTTCTACATCTACAGAAGTAATTGTACACTAGATTTTACCACACAAGAACATTATTCGAAATATAAAATATGTTCATAGTATATACAAATATTACAATGTTTACGAGGAGCCGGTGTTGAAGTGAATAGAAGTACCGTGTAGCCAGTGATGGATTCCGGGATAGGGGTTTAGGAGAATATACCCCCCTCCAAAATCGAACAACGTGGTAAGACAATTTTCTGTAAAATATATTTTTTATTTTAGATACATTAACGAATGTACTGTTTGGAACAAGAGCAACCACGTGATTGAAATTAATTTTGATAACAAAAATCCGCTTATCTTTGACTTCGAGTACGCAGAAAGCGGGGGGGGGGGGTATGTTTGACAATTCATGGCGAAAATATGGTGGTCATTGAAGCCGACCAGCATTTCATTTAGTTTGTAAGAAAGGTGATTCCGTAACACATATTGAAAACGAGCATCTTAAATGTTCCGTTTCAACATATAAATATATTAAAATGTAATGAAATATATAGTAATTCGTAAAATATGTAAAACTATGTAATTACACCAAATTATGTAAAAAAAAGTCACAAAATAGTTCTAATTCATTCACAATGCCTTGCAAACTCTACAAATTATTATTTAATGCACGTGTCTAGTTCCTATAAAACATGTAATTACATACGTTTCCTACTTGAAACTGTTTTCTAGAGACCTCCCAGCATGATTTATAGCTCCGCGTTGGGCGATAGGTACGTACTGGGAGACAAAAAAGCATGGAGGTGCAGTTTATGTGGCAGGCACATGGGCTGTACAGAATATCCAGTCCAGTATACATTATTCGACGCGAAAGCATGGATGTTGCAAGTTGCTATTAAAATGTGTAGCATATATCGAAGTTCGTTTCTGCTTTAGCGTTTATTTTGTGATCCACTAATAAATTTAACTATAATTTTAAGAAATAAATTCTTACATTTCCATCCATATTACAATGTGAAAATAAAGATGTAAAAAAGAAGTAACCTAAGCTGGTATTAAGATTGACATTTCTTGTGAAAAAATCAATTTCATGTTTTATCATTAATTTTCACTCATTTCAACAGCAGTTTTACTCAGAACAAGCGATTATACCGTAATAAGATAACACAAATAGTTGAATCGCAGCACCAGTCTCATGTTGAGTGGACGTAATAAATCTCTCTCTAGCTCTTGACGGGTCATTACGAGCGGGTACTATTATTCAATTCATGACTTGCCACGTACAATATGACTGACGAGATGAAGGATGATTTTATTAAGAATACAGTAGGATACTAAGAAACGAAATTCAAGACAGTTATTGCCACTCATTTAAATGCTTCATGAAACTGCATTTGCCCCCACGGTTAAGTCGTAGCTTGTTTAATATCACAGAAACAAAGATGTCGGTGTACAATAAAACCATATCAAGAGAAAACTCACACGGCAATTGCGGCAGTTAACTGAGATTGCATTCTGACTGTGGAAATAGAACTGGAGGAAGATTAAATTGAAGTACGGGCACTCAAGTCCCAAACTTCAATAACTCGCGATTCTTAATGCAGATCTACTACGCTCCAATGTGCCTCCCGACTCTCCGGCAACAGAGCTTAGGTCTAATCTATACCTTATTAATGAGCAAGATATCACGAAAGTTCTCCGACGCTGGTAGTAGCGGCAAAAAACTCCAGGAGAAAAGAATTTAGTAACAATACAAAAGTCTCTGAAGGGGATTTCACGGAGAGCCCATTGGGGTGGGAAGGGACGTTCAGAGGTCGTCGAAGTACTAATGAAATTAAGCACTGGTTCGAGGTAGGGTGAAAGGGAGAGAAGCATGGGCAGGGATAAAGAGGAAGATGAAAAGCAGAGACATGAGAGTGGACAAAGCAAGCCGAACAGATGCAGTGAGGGAGTTCGATTCTGAAATGGGAAGGAACGGAGGAAGGGATGAAGGAAAGATTAAGGAAGTGGATTGTTACAAAGGAGACAGGCATTGCAAACAGCGACATGGGGTCAAGAGACAAATGTTCAAAAACAAATTAAGAAACGCAAAAGAAAAGGTTCAGGAAGAAGGCGCGATGGAGTGGGAAGAGAGAGAGAGGGAGGGAGAGAGAGAGAGACACGGTGTTCGCGGACGACTGGTCCTCCGCCGGGCGGCGCCAGCCCGGCGCCTGACCTTATTTCACCGTTTGCTGGGACCTGCGCGGCGGAGTCCTCCGCGCGTCGTTATTTTCTAATCCAATCCGCACCTCCGCCCACGAAGCATTTACGAGGGCGCGAGCGAGCAGCGCGGATTTCGGCCAGCGCGCGCGCGGCGAAATAAAGGGCGCGGGGAGAAATATGAGCGTTTCATTAGAAACGTGAGGCGAGCGTCGATGGCGCGCGCGGACCGCGGGCGGCGGGAAGCGGGGGGGGGGGGGGGTCCGGGAGAAGTTGGCGAGCGCCGGGCGGCCGGGCGGCCGGCGTGCCGCAGAAGTTTCCGCCCCGCTCGGCGCCCGAGGGAGAGATCGGGCCGAGAAAGCGCGCAATGCCACTGGCCCCGCCCACGCCAGCGTTCCCTTTCGCTTTCCGTCCCGCCCGCTCGCCCTGGGGCAACCGGAGCCCCGCGCCCGCACTCGCGCCCCGCGAGATGGACACTTACTGCCAGTTTACTGAACACTCGCGAAGGTTCTCATTTAACTTTCGCAGTTAAAATCTTATGGCCAATGGCTATAAACATTCATAATTGGCAAGAGTAACATGATAAAATCTGGAAAGGTCTCGGTGCCGCCGCTCCTTCTCACAGTTCCATTCGAGCGACTTTTCTGGCTCTCCGCTCTGCGGACCCTTTCCAGACGCAGCTTTCGGCCGGGGCGGCGCTCTTTCAGCGGACACTTAGGCCCGGCATTAAAATTAACAATGAACTTACGGAACAGGCGTCCTCGACAATAGGCAGAGGATCATGACGACAAATTACCCCGGGGGGGGTGGAGTGCGGAGAGGGTGAAGACGAAGACGCAATGAGAGGCAGGGACAGAGGAGGAGAGAGGAGGGGAAGCGAGGAGACACAGTCTTAAAGAGCGGGGGAGGAGCAGGGGTGGCGCGAGGCAGGGCGGGGCGGGGCCGGGCCGGGCCGGGCGACGCGCCGAAATGAGCCGCAAGCCGCGCGGTGTCCCCGCAAATCATTAATCTTTCCCGTGGCGCGGCGCGGCGCGTGCGCGGTGGCGCTGCGTCCGCCCTCCCACGCGCCGCCCGCGGCCGCCATGGGCCCCGCCCCTGCGGCAGCGCTCCGCACCACGCCCCCCACACACTTACGTTCTTTCTAAATTATTTCTTTTTAGATAGAGCCCCTCCGTAAGCATTTGGCAACGACAATACATATGGTCAGTGGAGGGCCAAGATTTTTCCCTCACCTTCATTCCACTGCAATAATGGCGGTCAGACATCTTCTCTACTAAGGTTTCAACCAACATCCGAACGCAAAAATAATCTTTCTAATTTAAATACTCAATAGAAATGTCTTCATGAAGAGAGTAATTAACAAGCACCTCTTGATTTCATGAATGGTTTTAATGCGATGCTTAAAGGAAGGACCGACCGAAGGAAATCATCGACCATACATTTCCTGGCAGAAGACCTTCTATTTCTTGTATTCTTTCATTTATTATTTAAATAAAGTAACAATTGATTAAAACACCGATTAGTAGATTGAAGAAAAATTAAAAACATGAACTTTGTTTGTTTTCTTTAAGGTAACTTCTAGGTCATGTAGCGAACACTGTGATTGTTTTACTGTGATTGGTAACTGTAAAGGAACCACGTCAGGGCAACATAAACGTGCATGCCCGATGTGGGATTTGAACCCACGACCCTTCCTCCCGAGCCTGCTACAGCCCTTCACCTGAATGACCTCGACTATCTAGGCCGGGAAATTTATTGTTTTTGTAGTGGTATATCTTACATCAAAATCATCAATCGCCAATACTATTTTAGTTAAATATTTCTGTACTTAATTATTGAACGATAGTCTCGTTAGAACGAAAAACAATTTGAAACGTTTTCCGTATTAAGTAGTATGCGTGAATCTGAAAAAGTGCGTGCAGCCACATGCAAATCTCTCCCCGCCAACGTCCTTCAAGAATAATCCCGTAATGCATTTTCTACGCATAACCAGAAAATCCCGAGTGTTCTACAAACCTTCGCGTTATTTTCTCGCGGCCTTTCCCTATTGTAACGTATATCGTCAAAAATCAAAAAGCATCTTAACTGACTGGCCAAACCATTTGCTTCTATTTTTCTTGAGACGCAGATGACTGACAGGGATGAATGACATTACTCCGATATTTACAGATTGTTCGTGGTTTTTATACAACGAAATCATAAAGTATTTACTATCCTATGAAACTATGTACAGATACATGTAGAGAAGTGTTTATAATAAACAAATTAACTGTTCTTTCTAAACATAAAACAGTATCTTAACATGTATTAGTATCGGTAAGCAGTATCTAAAAAAGGTGCAAATTCAAGTATAATATAGCCATCAAGTATTTCACAAACAATGGTAATTATTTAACAAAAAGGTTTATTTAATAATAACATTTTCAAGTGACAACCAAAATACAAGAAATAATAAAAATGTTTCATATTTTTCATCACTCTGTGCGTGATTTACGTTCGTTTCATTTTTCCTTATCGTTTCATTATTCATCATTCAATCGTTTTATTATTCAGAAGAATCTCAGCCATCTCCGAACAATGTACGTTTTTTATACTTTGTGATGTATTTCGGTGTAGGGTGTTACATTTCACAAATCGCTGTGCGTGCACTCAGATGAGTTACGGCAGAGTTAAAACCCATTAGCACAGATTAAACGTTGCAAACATTTTTATATTCCCTCCGAGACAGCTCTCAATTTATTTCTCTGTAATGTCATTCACGAGAACTAACGCGCAGAATTAAAAACTTTATTTTACAATCTGCAACAACAAACAAATGGGACAAGTGAATTCCAAACATCATACCATTTCAAGTTTTGAAGTAACTGCACTAAAACGCTACTAATGTTCCTTTTGTAGCTAGGGAAGCAATAAAAGGATCACCAAGAAGTCGGACTCCTTTAGTAGAGAAGAATATAAACTCACTTAAGTGAGGCAGATGGCTAAATGCAATGCCTCGAATAAAAAATTGTATGTTCTAAACCTGTGAGTTCTAGATACTAAATTCGTGAACATGAACTCATTTGATATAGCACACATAAAATACTAACCAGATCAGAGCTTATAACACCAATTAATACACATAACTTCTTTGCTGTCCGGCGGCGTCACCCGGCGTCACCCGGCGTCACGCGGCGTCACCCGGACAGCAAAGAAGTTTTCATATTTCTAATCAGTGAGAGCATAGCAACAGAATAGGTCACAAAAGTTAATCGAACCACAATTACAACCATAATAAATCTATCAAGGAATAGAAACAAACAATAATCAAATCTTTTCGCCAGAATTCAATGTCAATTTTTTGAAATTACAGAATGTAATTCTTAGCTTATACTATGGAATATCGTTAGAGATTAATACACGTGGTAGATCAACATTTGTGGTTTCAGGGACGCGATGCAGTAATCATCAACATAGTCACTGTATAAGAACCCTGAATTTATTGTACGTAAATTGCCTTAAATGCCAACTGAAGGACGTGTAGCACCAGTAACTTTTGTCAGGGTGAGTGTATCGGCCACCCTTGATAGACCTCCATTTCGGTCTGATAGCGATGTAGAAAAAAAAATTCCCAGACACCCAAAAGCATTCCCTTCCGCCATGCGTTGGGGTCGAGCCGCCGCAGGTCGAGGAGCGCATCTTGCGGTCCTGTGGGTAGCGCGGGCGGCGCGGGCGGCGCGGGCATGGCGGGCGGTGAGGCCTAATGCCGCCGCCGCCGCCGAATCGCAATGAAATTATTCAGCAGCGCGCGCGTCGCACAGAGCGAAGAAGCGTGCGTGGGGCGATTAGGGCGCAAATTATTCATGGCGCTTCCATAAGCGCGCGCCGCCGCGGGGCCCCCGGGAGCAGAGCGCTCGGTTCCTCAAGGAGGAAGAACCACCGCCAGCGAACAGGTGAGGCGCTGCGCCACGCCAGGTTCCAACCAGCGAAACGCTTGCCACGATCAGTGAAAATATGCTTCTGTGTTCTAGCTTTGATGGTGTAACGGTTAGCATATCAGACTGTTACAAGCAAGCTCGCCTGTTGAAGCCGTGAATTTTTAATGGCAAATAAACTGTGTCGTACGCCTTCCTTCGGAGACGAAGTAAAGCCGGTTCTCCCACGTTGTAGACATGCTGCATGTAAAAGATCCTGAACCCTAAATGAAGTCTCGGAGGTAAATTCAAATCGCGTTTTGGAGCCCGAGTGATACCTTCCTTAGCTGCTAAATGGTAAAACGATCATAGCCTAATTTGCGTCGTCGGGCAGGATGAGCAGGCTTGATAGCATGAGTCTCGCCACTGAAAATAAGGCATTAATGAATTGAATTGAATTTGAATTCCCTGCGCACTCTATAAATTAACGTAGCCACTGCTATTTGTATTTATGGCAAATACTGTGGCTATACTGTGTTTGAATGTAATAGAAATATTTGCGACAAAGCAACGCTGACGCCTTCCCATTTCATCACATACTTTGAAGAACCAGGGTGATCCAAAAGATAAGGGTCCGGGGAAAGTCCAAACACTACGGCAAAGAAGAATAAAAAACGAAAAGGGGAAATATAGAATGAAGAAAAGTGAAATTATGGTATCTAGACTACAGTGAAGCGATGGATACACCTGGAAGATAAAAAGACAAAAAAGATCGAAAGCTACTGAAACAAGAAAATGAAATAAACAAGAGCCTCTGGATGTAAGATATGTGAAGCACGTAAAGAAGAAAACAAAATAATACAACAAATAAGTGGCAGGAAGAATGAGTGAAGTCAATGAAGACGTCAAAAAACTTTTTAAAAAAAACTGATTATCACAGAGAAACATAAGCTATGTTAGTCAATAGTATTCAAAATGGGAATAGACTTTTTTTTACAAATATATAATACGATATAAATGGTAAGCTTAGTTTCGAAGGAAGTACCAAAAATATTGTAAAGGAACGTAACGAAGACAGCTCGAATCATTGCCGCTGTTAAGACGGTTTAAAAAAGAAACATAAAAGAATAAACTAGAATGAGAAACAGAAGGAAGCAGGGCTGCGGCGCTCGCAAGAACTCGACTTCTGTCAGTTGCTCGCGCTGCAGATGGCCACCAGCCAAAGCCAAAGCCAAAGCCTTGCAGTGGAGTGCAGAAGAATCCGCAGCCGCTTCCGGGCGCGCTGCCTCGCGCCCGCCTGCGCCGCGTCGCGATCCGACTTCCGGCCTCATAATCTCCTTTGCATAACTGGATGCCGCCGAAAGCGGCGCGGCGCGGCGCGGCGTTCAATTTCGGCTTCGGAACAGAAGATGCTTCGTAGGCACGCGTTCTCACAGACTCTCAGATCCGCCGCGTTCTCGTCACTGCGCGTTGCCGCAGCAAGTGAAAAGGGAAGGCAGGAAGATATTACGCGAGCCGATGGAAGGAGAACGTCAATACTGCAGGGTACATTGCGAAAAGCATAAACCTTATTTCTCCGAAACAAAACCTTCCTTCGTTCACAAAAAACACTTGCGGGATAAAAGTATTCAGTATCTCTACTATAAATGGTACGACATTTATGCAATATAATGTTAGAATAAGATATTATGTAAGATAAAGAATGTTATTGGTCACTGAGAGCGCGGAAGATAAAATATGTGACGAAAAAAAAAAAATCAGAAAAATTCTCTGAGTCAATATAGTGAAACATTGATGGCGCGAACCTCTATAATTTCAATTCCCCATTTTTCGAATCTTCGTTATAAACATGTTTGGGAAGTGATATTTTTGAAAGACGAAAATTTCGATATTTGGAACTTCTGCTCTTCATTAATATCTGCTATTCATTAATATCTTGAAGAGAGAAGAAAATAGTCATGTGTATTACTTTCCACTGATTTTAAAATTCGTTATGTGGATGCATTACGTACTGAGTTACGGCGATTAAATATTCTACAATCATGATTCTTCACGGAAATTCATCATTCCTCCGCAACTTCAGCGGAGACATAATTCTTTATACGAGCGCGCGAATTGCGAATTATGAAGCGACCATAAGGCAGCGGCAGCGACCCAGTCGTCACCCGGAACCCCTTTCGACAAGGGCGCGAGGGGCCAGGGCGGGCGGCGCGATCGAGCAGAAGCTCGTAAAACTCCCCCCTCGGCTGGCTGCGCTCCGGGTGGCTCCGCCTCGCCGACGACAAGGGACATCGCTATTCATGGCGTGTACAATTTCGGTTCCCTCGTCCTTAGCGCCGGCGGCGGCGGCGAATTAAGATGTAGCGACGTCCGTCACGGTAGCGATAATAAAACGTCAACGCGCCGACAAATTAAATCGAGGGAAGCGGGATACGCTGGTGGCGGGGGAGGAGGGAGCGAGGGAGGAGTGGCGTTCGATTTAAATCGAGAATTAGCCTGCGTCCGACGCGTCCCCTTCCGGACAGCAGCGCGGCGCTGACGGTCGCCCGAGGAGCTCGAGCCGCACGCGTGGGGGGCAGGATGCTCTCCCGAAATGGCACATCGAGGCCAGGAAGGGGGAGGATTAAAATTTGAAGCGTAGAGTTAAATGATGAGGAAAACGATTAGGTGAAAATAAAATCAGAACCACGAAGCAAAGTGACATGTTTGAAGGTGATTACATGAGCTTCGCAGGCATGACAATGTACAAAGAACATTAATCAAGACAGCCACAACATTAAAAAATCTACGAGTAAAACGATCATTATAATAATGAAAATAAAATTCACCTGAAAAGATTGTACAGCGGAAATTAATAAGTGTTGGCAATAAATGGTAAACTAAACTAATCAGTAGCAAATGAAGTAAAAAAATAATTTTGGCCACTAAAACATACGAATTCATACTAAATAATGAAGAGGTATAAAAAAACTGATTACTAAAAAACTCGCATGAAAATATTGTTCTAAATATTTAAGAAACACATTTTAAAAAGTTAATTTTCATTTGAATGAATTTTTAATCGCATTGAAGAAAACTGTCCATTGAAACATTCAGAGAAAATCCCCAAAAGTAATATTGTTGCGTCAAGTAATTTGACTGAATTGATGTTTGGAATATAAATACTACCACTAATAAATACTGAAGAGTATTTTACAATTCTTTAAAAAGGAGAGACGAAACGAATATAGGGAATTAGATTAGTAGATATGAAAAAACAATAATAATTTGCTAAAATGACCTGGAGATATAAAAAGAAAAGACGCCGATATAAAAAACTGATCTAATTGTACTAATCCAACGAACGTAAAATTAAACGGAATGAACAACGAAAGACAAGAGACCTAACAAAAAAAGCTGAAGCAAAGGGGCAGAGCAAATTTTCTGGTAGGAAGGTGGCAAGCCACGCACGCAGCGAAGCGAGGGCGCGTCCCGGTCGGCGACACGCGCCTTCAACAAACGGCCACCGGCAATTGGCGAGGGCAGGCAGCGAAAAACAGGGCAACGCAGAGGGGACACCAGGTGGCAGTCAACCCACACGCGGCTCCGCCACTAGCCGGCGCTGCGATCGCTCCGCTCGCTTTGAAACCCGAGCGGCCCACCAGGGGGTCGCCAGGAGTCAACGCCGACCGATCGCCCGTCGGCGCGGGCGATAACGAGCCGGGTGGGCGGCGTCGCCCGCTCGCTGCAGAGAAACGACGCGCGCATTATTCGCCAGCGCTTGGCTCACGCGAGACGGAGTGGTGAGGCGTCGGGTGAAACGACGCTCAAGGGGACACAAAGGTACAGGCAGCTTGAAAGCGTGGGAGTGGAGATGACGTTATGCCAAGCGCTGGAGGAAGAGAGATTGTGAAGAGTAGAGACAGCGAAATAGGGACCAACAACAGCGAAGACCGTAGAATATACAGATGAATAAAAGCAGAGCGTGTGTAACGCTCAATACGAATGATACGAAAGCGAAGAGACAATGCGGCCTCATGGAAACTCTGCGATTGCTTAATCGACAAGGAGGAACGGCAATGCCGTGGGCAGGGGAGGAGACTGAGCGGCGGGATAACCTCACGAAAGGAGGCCAAAGTAGGTAGACAACTGAAAACCGGATTGATGAATAGGGGCTGTGGACTTGGCAAAACAAGGCGGAGAGGAAGCAAAAACGGAAGAAAGCAAAGTTCCGAGGGACGCGAAAAAAGAAAAAGAAAAAACAAAACAGAGCGGCAACAAAGCAAGTCGGAGAGGAGTAAGAGTGGGGCGCAGATCGCAGTAGAAGGAAAGGCGAAGCTAGTGGGCGATGGGCAACCGAAAGGCGGGAGCGCAGGGTGAGGCGGCGACGGCGACGCCACTGCCGGAGCGGGAGGAGGCGTGCGAGCGCGCGACACCGCGGGCAGCGAGCGTCGCGCCGCGCCGCTCGTTACGGCAAAACAAGGCGGAAGCCCTTCATTAGACGCTAACGAGGCGCGGTGCTGGGCGCCCGCGGATAATAACGCCATCGGCCGCCGATCGCCGCGCGCGCCGCGCCCGCCCCCGCCCCCAAGGCGCAGCAGGCCGGGAATCGAAAATAACGACCAAGACGACGCCACGGCGCTAAAACAGGCGCTCTCTCAGCGGTGAAGACATCGAAACAAGGTAATGGGAAAATGTTGAATCTTCACCACGTGCGTACAAGAAAATAGAATAAATGAAGATAACTTACAAAAATAAAGGAAGATGGCTTAGAAACAATTACAACAAAAATTCAATGAGAGGACCTTATTCTTGAAAAATTATAGGGGTCGCGACAATATAAATATAATTCTCATTTCAATCAGCCAAATAAATATCTTAGAATTCTTCCAAAGCAAACGCTGCGCGAAGGTGCTACAATGTTTACAGTACCGACGAAGTATATCCATAAACTGAGAAACGTTTAGATTCATACAAACTGTTTTTCCATTATTTTTCAAAAATTACAAAAATGAAAGTTATTACGATTTTGCAACGACTCTCTAAGTAAAATTTCGAAAATATCGACTAAAAGAAGTGTAAATCTGCAAGTTCAAAGAAGAGTAAAAGAATTGAAAATAAAGTGGGTGGCTGAAATGAGATGAAAAGATGTTAGGAAAAATTCCCGAATATCCAACAAAGTTAATGAGAAAAATTAACACTCCAGAAAAAGGGCAAAGTTGGGGCGGAGTGACGAGAAAGGTCAAATGTACCTCGAACGGAACAAAAGACTCGTCGAAAGGGTCTGGAGAGATGCGGCTGTTGCAATCCAGATAGAATAGGTGTAAGGTATCGGCGGCGATAACGACGCTCGCCATTCTTCTCGCGCCGCGCGCCGTAAGAACAATGCGGAACGCGCAACGCCATTGAATCTGGCGTGTATTTCACGCGCGACGCGCAGCGCCAACGGGCGCGAGAATGGCCGGGCGGCGCTGCGAGTGGCCAGAGAAACCGCAAGAGCTGCTTCCAATGAGATGAAGTGCACTTGACCCAAAGGGAACAGTAGGAGAGATAGCATTAAAAACGAGAGAGGGAGAGAAGAGGATTTGTGAGGCAAGGATTTGGGGATATTCTGAGGGATACTCTCTAAGTAATGAAATTGGACGTACAAATCACCAGAGTTGGCAATCAAAATTTTTAATTTTACTGTACTAGTAACTGTGTACGATCCTGCAATTGATGTGTAGAAAAAGATATTAAACTTTGGAAAGAGGACGTTATCTCAATATGAAATTACTGTATTTTTTCACGCGCGTGAGGGATGTCGCAAATCGTTATCCACATGAATCAGAAACGAAAAGCAAGTAGAAGACGACGAATATCAATTCGTATCGATCTTTTCTCAAACGCGGAAATGCGCAAGCCATTGAAACTCACGTTATTCTCTTTTTGCCTCGTTTTTACAACGTAGTAATAATCTAATCGAAAACGAAAAAATATTTGACTAACCGTAAGTACGGTACGGTTTGTAACCGTAAAGTTGCTAACAGTAACTTCCTTGTAATTATGGAGTATACTATGTGAAGCAACAACGTACATGTAGAGATTTCTAGGTTTGGCGATTACAACGACGTCACCCTTCCAGATCTGTACTGTTCGACGCGAACTCTGGGTTCTTCCGCTTGCCGCTCTTCCTCATTTTTGCCTCGACGTCGCTCCGCCTCATCCTCAACCACCCCGATTTTTTTGTCCCATTTCCATGTCCCTCCCCACAAGTCAACAAACGAATCCCCTTGCCGTTGTCGCTACCGCCGTTCCTTTATCTGATGTGATTCATCACCTGTGCCTCTCCTACCCCATCAAACCAGTTTGCCCCTGTACCACCATTGCCCCTACTGCCCCCTTTAAATGTCTCTTCCCAAACAAACCAGCGTCGCTCACTCCGCCCCGGTGTCCGCGGTGCACCGCCCGCTCTCCCGCCGCTGCCCCGCGAAGTCGCCCGCGGAAGTAAATTCCCATCGGCGGGGGCGGGGGCGGGGGCGGGGCCGGGCGCTACACGCGCGCCGACAGCCGGCGTTAGCCCAAGAACGGATAGAGCGGCGCGCGGCTTAAGCGCTCGCCCGCTCGCCCCACTTGGCGGGTGGCCAAATGATCCGCGTTCGAACCCCGCCCCTCCCCGCCCCGCCCCGCCCGCAGACTCCAACATCTTCCGTCCGGACCACATCCTCCCATTCAACACATTAACCTCCCTCTTCTATCAAGCGCGGATTCTTTTAGAATCTGAGCGCGGTAAATCTTGCGAACCGCCGCCGCACCGCCGGCCCGTAAGGGACTGCAACTCACTTTACGAAAATGCATTAACTCGCGAAAACGAGCAAAAAGCCCCCCTACCCTCCCCCTCTTACCCCCTCTTTCCTTCGATAAGAAGAATGGGCGCACCTGAAAAATGGAACCGCCCTCCGTAATATTCTCGGAAGAAGCTTTCAGACTTCGCGGGCCAGCGATGAATCATCTACAGAGAAGGGGTATCATACGGGGCCGGAGTTATTGCTCCTCCGTTTGGAGATCAGCCATAATTAAAACCAATTCATATTTCCATAATCCTTCCGACCCGGTCGCTCAAAATTATACCATCGAGATGAAACCTTCTGGCTGCCGTCTCTGTTTCATACCTCCACTATCGACCGGCGATCGATGGGTTTACTCCAACTCGCGAGTAAACCGGTCGCAGACTTCTTGGACTTTCAATATTGCGGAGGAGATATGTACGCAGTCAGCGCGCGATAGCACGGAAGAACGAGATTTAATATTTTATCGTCTCGTAATTGCCCGGAGCGCGGGTAGTTTATCACTGCGGAACAATAACCGAGAGAAAAACCAACACACGGGAATTTATCGCAAACAGCATCTGGAGGAGAGCCGAGGTTTCTATTTGAGTTTCGCCCCGACCGTGAGAGCGCGTCGGGCGGGACGTAAATTGTGCATGTGCACTACCCGAAAGGTTGCTACAAAATAGGTAATTACACCTTTTCGGCGGCGGGTGGGGTGGCGCATAAATTAAATGTTTGCAGAGGCACGAAGCAACTCGACGAACCCGGGGGAGTTCGTAGTAGGCGCTATAAATTACTGAGATACCTCCCCCCGCTGATGCACGCCTCGGATGCGGGAAAGCTTAGAGATACACGAGAGGGAGAAAGAGAAAGAGCGGGAAGAGAGGAGAAAGAAACTAAAATAAAAGTTTGTAGTGGATTACATGGGAAAATGGCAAAAGTGAAGCAGTGAATGTGAACAGTCTGATGAAATAGGCAATAGCTGCAAGACAATGAAGAAAAGTAAGAAAACCTGTACACTGCAACGAGGCAAGAAATTACGCATGAAGGAAATTAAGAGGAAATATGAGCAAATGGGCAAGATTAAGTAATAAGTAAAAGTGAAAATGCAATAAAAAAATGAAGAAAAATATTTTTAGATAACTTGAAAAAACTTTAATCTCAGCACGAAAAGCAAAGAAAGGTCAGATGCTCATTAGATTAACATAAAATGACAAAAAAAACAAGAAAAAAAATAAGCAGATACAAGTCAGAATCCAAGCAGAGGCAGCCGAGAAACGACGATAAAGGTTAAAGGAAACACGCCCCGTGTGGTTCGAGTTGAGGAAAGGGTACGCCGCGGGCAGGCAGAACGTGGGATGGGACAAGGGCGCACGAAATCACGAGACCTCTCCAAACTCCACTGCATTATGAACCGATTCTGACCGATATAGGTCACCAACACGCTAGCGCTAGGAAGGTCCTTCCGCCGTTTCGATCGTGAGATCTCTGTCGCTTTTAGTGAACGATGAAGACGCATATCAGTCACCTTGATGGACGCCGAGCTACTGGATATCAGATGAAAACAAAGGCAACACGCTGATAGAGGAAAGTCGAGCATACAGACAGAACAGATGAGCACGGGGAAAATAGGGAGGGTGGGAGGGGGAGAGGGGAGGGGGGAGGGGAGGTCACCGGAGAGGGGGAGAAAATCGGAAAATTTGAAGAGAGTGGAAAACGAAAAAATTGTTCACACAGAGCTGCGGAAGACTCACAACACCATCCGCATATGCAATCGAATCTTTGGGCATGCAGCGGGGACGAGCGGCGGGTGCGAGCGGCGGGGCGAACGGCAAGGAAGAGCGGCGGCTATAGAGGCGGGGTGACCGGCAGGGCAAGCGGCGAGGGCGAGCGGCGGGGCGAGCGGCGGAGCGAGGGGCGGAGGGAACGAGCGGCCGGGGCGAGCGGCCGGGGCGAGCGGCCGGGGCGAGCGGCCGGGGCGAGCGGCCGGGGCGAGCGGCGGGGCGAGCGGAGGGGCGAGCGGCGGGGCGAGCGGCGGGGCGAACAGCGGGGCGAGTGGCATGGCGAGCGCCAGGGCGAGCGGCGACGGCGAGTGGCAAGCGACCGGCGGGCGAGCGGCGGGCGAGAGGCGGGCGAGCGGCGGGCGAGCGGCGGGTGAGCGGTGAGCCGGCCTAGTCCATTTACGTCGTGCACGCGCTGGCCTTTGTTGCCGCCGCCATCGATCATGGGCCTCCGCTGTTGCTGCTGGGAATTTGGAGACGTTACGGCGCCCCGCGGCGCCAGAGCGCCATCCGTCATCGGCGTCCGAAGACGCCCGGTCTCCATCCCCACCCCACCCACAGCGTCACCCCAGGGCCTGCCTGCTCCCCATTAGTTGCGAATATGGGGCAGGCATGCCGCAGACCTCAACACCTCTGGAAAAACGGCCATCGTGTAGTTTCACTCGTACATCACACTATTTCTTAAAGGAAATCTTTCACAGAATTAATCCCTACAGGAAATCGAACCAGGGTGTCCTGTTTCTTTTTGCAATTTACTTTTAATGGCTGATGTCATAATATCCAAGGAAAAAGTTGATATTGGAGGTAAAGATGTTCCAAAGAAAGATAAAAAACAGAATGGTTTACAAAATTAATTAAAAGAAATAAAATGTCCAAAAGAAATTTAAAGCGTTTTCGAACGATTTTTTCATTATGCAGTATTGCCAGCGATTTTATACACGTTTATCACTATCCTATATCAAAATTATCACCACCATACTATTTATTTACTCAGTACGAACTACTGATTGATTGATTAGTAATTCCGTGCTCGTCAACTACTAAGGTCATTAGTACCGCACATGTAGTGCATATTTTCCCCTCGGTAGGTGGCGGTGATTCTCTCCCCCGCAAAACAGTGAGATCCGGAGCCGACCTATCGGTCGGCTGTGTTTTTACCAACCAGGTATCTCCCTCTAGCAGGGCACCGCCCTAGCCAAGACAAGCTGAAACCTGATCGGTCAGCCGGTTTCTGTGGTAGTGTAGTGGAAATACGTGGATGTGTACAGGAAGAGGCGGGGACAGGGAAAAGAAGGGGAAGGAAAAATCGCGCGCGATCCTTATCCCATTTGTTAGGGTACTGCTCCAGCATTCACCTGGTGTTAAGCATTTTTATGAACTCTCCCGGTCGCTAAATTTCGAGAAAAATAATCGAATTCTTGAGATATGTGACAAACAATGCAATGGTAGGACTGCCCCCTTAAAGACATTTCTCTAGAAGGATAGTATTATTTAAAATCTTTATTTTTAAAACATGAAAATCACCACTTGTATGATATTCATCATTTAATAGTATTTCTTTTGCAAAAGGGAACATTCCAGAAATTCATCTTGGTAATTCTATGCCCCAAAGGAGCATTGTCCATTTTTCATTTGCGTGGTGGAGAGAGCTACGCTAAACTCGTCCCGAGGACGGCGCACTGGGCTAATCGCGTTACATGGAGGAGCATCGTCGATATTCATATTTAAAAAGGGCGGTGCACACAGGGGGAGGCGGGGACAGCGGACGTGGGGGAGGAAAACTGATAGGGGCGGCTCGGCCCTGGAGGCGGTGGCGGCAGCAGTGGCGGTGCCACTTGAACCGAAAATCTGCGTCCATTTATTATCAATTTCGACCTGTGCTCTTTTAAGTCCCGGTCGCTCTGCGTTGGAGAGGGTAAAAGCCTGTTAGGGCTACCTTTATATCGAATTCCGGAGCACGCAGCCCAGAGAGGGAGGTGGGAGGGGCGATATGAGAAGAGCCCCGTGGAACGCCCGCCTCATAAAAAACGCTTAAAGAGCAAAACCTTACAAAGCTCCGAGATAGATATAATGAGAGGCGATGCATAGATGGGCTACAAACACATACAGACTTTTTTTAATAAAGACACACACGGGGATGAAATAAATAAATGAAGGAGTTGACAAGCAGAAAATAAGGGTACTTTAAAAGTGGAGATTTTTAAGAGCGACGAATGCCTCGGAAAGTAAATTGAAGAGAATAACGGGAGTTGCGAAAAGAAAAACCTCGAACAAGTGGGGGAGATTTAAGACAAGTCGTACGACGTATTTCTAAGTCAAATGTTTGTGTTTCTGGAATAAGCTCTTATGAGACCATGAATGAAGAAATAGAATGAGAATCGAGCAAGAAAAAAACTATAACAGAATATGAAAATCAGAAAATAAGGGCACTTTAAAAAATGGATTTTTATGAACTGGAAATTCTTAGAAATAAGTTTTAAGAACTTCTTTAAAAAGAAAATCATTATTATATGATCGGTAAATTTGTACGAACACGTAAGAAAGGCTAATTGTTTTAATAAACGTTTGACATAAAATTATTCAATTATTTATTAATTTGTTTCTCTGGTTTTGAAAAAAATTATTAATAACGAATTATCAATTAATTCTTGATCACTTTGATTTTTTCAGTGGCCAATAAGTTTGGGAGCTCCGTTCATTTACTCCATTTCTCCTTCTTTTAAATATTCTGGAAACGGCAGCTCGCTATTTTTTTTTTAAAAATTGAAGACTCCTGTCATCGTGCTATTTTGCAAACAAACGTGCCTTCAATTCTCAATTTGCATTCCTCATAGCAACATGCTTCAAGGGCCGTTTGGAGGTACGTTCTGCATAATGCTCGCCGGTGCCTCTAGGAAGCAGGCGCCCTAATTAAGACGGGAGCGTGGGCGTTTCGTTCGCGGGCTAATTAAGCGTATCATTATATTACTGCTCGAGCATTAGGCCCCGCCAACCGCGAGGTGTCCTCGGGGAGCGCGCAAGGGTTGGAGGATAGGGGGGGGGGTAGCACAATGGCGTGCAGATGCCGCTTTCTTCTTCCCGGCGTCCGCGGAGACGGCGTTGCCGGCGCATAACGGGGAGGGTAGCGACAGGAAGAAGCTTCCCCTCCCCATCGGGAGACTATGGCGAGTGGGTGAAAACAAGCAAGAGAGAATGCAGGCAGAATCGCATCAGCAGTTTCGAGGTATATGAAATCACAGTATTAGATTTTCATTTGGTTTTAAGTTATTTCTGTCTGTGTGATTGGGGGTGGGGGTGTTATCCGAGGTCTCATTTTCGGTGTTGCTTTTGTTTTGTGTATACATCTTTTAAACGTAAAAATGTCGATCGTCAAATGTCTACAGATAGAGGGAAACTATTAGAAGAATGTCAAATGCACTGGCGAAACTAGTTGTTCATCAATCCGTTTGGCCAGACAAAAATAATGAACATGAACTTGCCCTATTGCATGATCTATTGAGCAAGGATGAGACAGGCTCATTGATGGAGCTACGACTGCAAGATTATGGACAGAGTAGGATACAAAAGACGACTAAAACAGTAGAGATTGCAACGAGAAGTGTCAAGATAATATATGTAGGCGTTGGTGGAGTCAGAATAAATTTTGACTCAATTCGAGGAACGCCAAGCACGAAGAACGAATTTAAAGCCATCATGATAAACAAGAATAAATGCAGAGCAAAACAGCCTCACAAAAAGTCAATAAGAAAAATAGAAGTTTAGAATTTACGGAAAGATGAGAAAATCGGCGGTACCTTCATACAATCTTTTCAGATATGTAATAATGTCTATGGACCATGAATCGTTTTAGTGGCTGTTTTTACCGCGTCTGATAAAAGCTAGAAACGGAGCGTACGAGATGAAGCTGGAGAGAAGGCGGCTGTAGGAGCGAATGAAGATCCGAGACAAAGAGGCGTGGAATAAGAAACTGACGAAGGCAGAGCAGGGAGAGGGGAGGGGCGGTGGGCGTGGGCGTCGGCCTCGGCGCTGAAGGGGCTGCGATTCATTTAGCGGCGCCTCCGCGTCTCCTCTCGGGCGCGGGCTTTAATTTATCAATAGAAGTTAGCTGCTACATCAATGACAGGCGCAAAAACAACGCCTTAATGGATTGGGGCCTCACGGCAGTCATTATTCAAGCCAACTTATCACAAGTTGCAGCTAATCTTGCCAGAATCCTCTCCCTCTCCTTCCTTCAACTTTCTTATGGGACGGGCGAGCGCGCCCCGCCAGACAAATGCACTGGCAACTCGGGCGCCGGCGTCGCGCCGTGGCGCCGGCCGACGAGTTGGAAGCAAAACAACGCAACGGCGCGGGGGAGGAGGGGCTGAAAGCGGGAGGACGGGCGCGCACGGACATGGGCGAGCGTGCGTGCATGCGTGCGTGGCGCAATATGATATGATAAATTATAATAGGGCGGAAATTGTATCGGCGAAACGGCGCCGCTCCCGCCGCCGAGTGCGCGGTACAGAATCTACTGCTGTATGAACAGCGAAATGAATCGGAACACAATTTCACCAGTAATTAGGTGCGTTGTCACGGGAGCGTAGCGAACGGGTAATCGGCCGTGGCCACATGAAAGAAAACCGGTGCATTTGGAGTTTGTATTTTTGATGACTAATCACGGCCGCGCGCACCGAAGCCACTGCAGTTGGGTGGAGGACGAGGACGAGCGCGCAGGGTCACTGCCTCTGATGCTGTCAGATGGAATCGCCTGCTCACCCATAACAACTAGTGTACCGGCTTAAGAAGTTCAACTGATATGCCTGTACTCACCGGGAGGTCCTAGGGTTCGAGTCCTGACCAGGATTTTCCGTACTAGCTACATTGGATGGTCGAATTCAGCTGCTGTCTTGAGGAAAATTCTAGCGACCGGCTGCTCAGATCGGTAGTTTTAGGTGGTTTCTCCTGCCAATACCAGGCCAATGCCGGAGTACTACCCTGAACAAATGGGTCACGGACGGCGTGCGATCTTTTCTCCCTCTTCCTTGTCCTATCCTCACATCTTACTAGCACACACAACCAGTGCAAAGTGCACTACTCCCCTTTATAAATTAGCAAAGAAAATTAGTATTCGAAATAGTTTCTATTCATTTAGATGATTACACGTTTATATATATATATATATATATATATATATATATATATATATATATATATATGTCTACCTCTTTGTTTAATTTATTGTACTTCTCCAAGTATCATTTTATCTATTGGTATTATAGTTCAGACCGAAATGAAAACGCGTGCGTCTGTAATTACATAATCATCATGGAAGAATATATAAAGCGCTTTCCGTTGAACAGAATTTTACACTGGTTGAGAAGACGCGAAGAGTAAAACTAAATTGAGACATTTCCAGCACCTAAATTAGGAATATTTTGAAGTGACCTGAAGCGTGCAATTACACAAGGTACAAGGTATAAAGAGTTCATTTTACACTCATGCTTTTCAGCACTCGCCAACTACGGTAATGGATGAATTAATATCAAAGTACGTCTGTTGACTTTATAACCGGTTTTACGAAATGGCGCGTCTATAACACACTATTAAAAGCAAAAAAGAAAAGAACCGGAGGATATGTACGGTAACTATCGCTCTCCATTCACATCTCCTGGAACTGCAAGCGCGGATCCTAGTCTTGTTAAAAGTTGTGTAATGCCTACAAAAGATCGCTGCGCGGGATATGCGGCGCACTACATCAAAGCCAAACTCGTTAGGAAATGCTTGCTGTAAAGGCGGTCCATGCAGAAAACGAAGCCGCGTGCTGGAAGCCCTTGGTCTCCTCTATGCTATCTCTGGGAAACACAAGGGCAGCGGCAGGGCAGCGGTCGCCGACGAAAGGAAGCAAGGGGCGGGGCCGGCGAACGCGGACGGCTGAACTGAAGAAAGGGGAGGACGTGGTAGGACTTTGTTCCACGAATTTCCCCTGGGGCAGAGCAGTTGGGAACCGCGGACTTTGGGATATTGGAAGAGAACATACTTGCTAGTACAGCGCGAACTTAAGCGAGGAAATGGGAGCGTTCATTTGAAGCTGATAAACTGCGAACGCGAAGCAAAAAGATGTTACGAGGTAAATAAAATTCACAAAAAACACTGGCGTGGAAATCTTTAATTGAACAAAAAAGATGGAGGACAGAAAGTAGAAAAAATTAGGACGAAAGGTCAGCCAGATAATGAGACAGTAAAAATGCGTCACAAGGGCGGATGGAGGGGACATAATGGCTCTAGAGAAGAAAAGGATAGCGAGATGTGTAGGTGCATACAACATTAATTGAAAAACCTAAGGAATGTGAGAAGTAAAATGTTATTACAGCATATTTACGGGAATGAATAGTTGAAGAGTTGTTCCAGCGTATATATTTATATCGAGTGCACGTTAATTCGATGATTAATTTTATTGCCGTTCATGATCGACCATTTGACAACTTCTAAGGCAGAACACACAAGTATTTTTGATCGTACACGACACTCAATGACGTGTTGTGGCATGTATTCAAGCAAAAAGAGGTCCCTTTTAACATTTCATGTGACTTGTAGACACAATGCTAAAGTTGTAAGTACATACGTAACTCAATGCAACAGCAATGAAATATCCAATGTATCTTACAATTCAAATCTCATACTTGTTAGAAATGTGGAACTGTATTAATTTTACTAAAAGGTCGAGTAACTGACTATGCTTTGCAGCTCGAAATATGTCGACGTGCACCAAGCAAATTCACGACTACTCCCCATCAATGTTTCTTTGTCTTAAACTTTTATTTTATATGAAGATTCATTTCCGAAGTTCCGCTGTCCAGTTGAGACACAGCGTGTATCCCTTCTCGTCGCCGTAACGAATGCACGAACCGCTTGCAGTAGACCGTCGAAGCTGGTGACGTCGCACCTGTAGACACCGAGCGTCCTTGCCGAATCCGCTGCCGCAGTGCGTCCTGAAAATGGCGAGCTCACAGTTGCGGGGCACCCCTCCTCAGCGCGATGGGTCCCATTGCCGACCGCCGAGTAAACACCATTAGAGTTCCTCCAGTTTGTCGGGCCGGGCCGGGCCGGGCCTCTTTTGATGCGCCCTCCGGTTATCGAGCTTCCTTTTGTCGGCGCCGCACAACGGGCGCAATGCGCGCGCCGCGCGGAGGCGGAAGCGCTGGTGGGCGGTGGGGAGTGGGGAGTGGGTGGGGAAACGACAAAGAGCGATTCCCACAGGCGGCGGAAGGGCTTGGAGTTACGGGAACGACGCTGGGATCGGTGGGCAATGCCAGCCGCGACGGCAGCGGCGACTGTGCGAGGCGGCAGCGGCAGCGACAGCCTGACAGTGGCAGAGAAGCGTGTGGGCGGGAATCTAGCAAGTGGAGTGGTTGGCGGGGAGGGCGTCCGTTTGCGAACCTGTCAGCCGGCCGCCTTTCGGCGTCCGCCATTCACGGTGAATAATCCCTGCGAATGATCGCGACGTTCAATGCGAAAAAAGGGGCAGTGGAAGAGGCGGCGGCGGTGGCGGCGGTGGCGGCGGCGGCGGTTGTGGCGCGCGCGACCGCCGTCCGCTGTGAAAGGGTCGCCGCGATGGTAGTGTGTAAGCACGAGATCAAAAGAGTGACGGGCGTGGACGGATCATATTCGATCTTGGTGAATGGCCCCGTCAAAATTATATAACGGCATTCAGTCTTCCTTTTTATTTGTAATTACGAAAATGGAACATATCGAACAGCGGATAAGATGATATGAGCAGGAAAAAAATACTGGCTAGCGCATTCAATGTACACCGTAAAAACTCTATACCAAAGGGCCAAAATTTCCCTGTTTTATTTCATCGTGCTCTCGAACACAAGAAAACAAATAGAACTTTCTGATATGTAAAAGAAAAGTTCATTTATAAAACGGTAATTATTCATTCTAAAAAATCGTATCTCGAGGCATTCTTCTCCCTTTGAAATGCAAAAAGATGTTACACAAAATGGAAGTTTTATGGTAATTGCCTCGCTTTCCAATTAATCAGTACTCTCGTCGCCCATGGAAGTGGCCGCAAAGCGCAGATCTGCGCTGAGAAAGAACGATGAAAAAAGGAACTTAGTAACTAACGTCTGCGCCACTGGCGACTAACAATTGAAAGGAGATGAATGACGCAGAGTCTATACGACGACTAGGAACAAAAAAAATAAAGTCAGGAAAGAACATGAATTGGGTCGAAAAGAACCCAAGATTGCGCACGAAATGTAATTACGAGGTAAAAATGTCAAACGTATACTCGAATTTAGAAGGATAGGATTACAGCCGAAATGAAACAATGGAAGAAAATGTTCGGAGCAATAATGTGTAACACGATATGTCAAAAGTAGAAAGGTCAGAGTCAATCAGATCCATGAATTATTACATATTCAGGAAATAATATAAAATACATATAAAATGGTATCGACAACATCAGTAGTAAACTACACACTGACAAAGTTGTTGCTTCTTAAACCAAGAAGCAAAAGGACAAATTGGAAATAGACTTCAAATGGATGCGAACACAGGTTGCGACTTGAAAGAAGGGCGTCGGTAAAGACCACAGATGCGGAAGGAACACTCGGGGCGAAAGCAGAAGAGGAGCGAATGGTGATGGAGGGGATGTGGTTGGAGAAGGACCGATGGTGATGGGGTGGGGTGACAACGCAATGGGAAAGAACATCGCGGGGCCACAGACGAGGCGATGAGAAGGACGCAGGGTAGGGGAGATAGAAGGGTCAGAGGATGGGCAGCGTGGTGGAAGTACGTGGCGCAGGGGCGACGCACAGGCGACGCGGGGGCGGCGGGGGTGAGGGTGTAGTGGAAGGGGGCGGCGCAGGGCGGAGCGGAGCGGGGCGGGACGGACCGGGGCGGAGCTGGGCGGAACGGAGCGGAACGGGGCGGAGCGGGTCGGAGCGAGGCGGAGCAGACCGGGGCGGAGCAGAGCGGGGCGGAGCAGAGCGGAGCGGGTGAGGCGGGGCGGAGCGGAGCGGGAGGAGCGGGGCGGTGCGGGTGGGAGTGGGGCGGGGCGGAGCAGAGCGGAGCGGGTGAGGCGGGGCGGAGCGGAGCGGGAGGAGCGGGGCGGTGCGGGTGGGAGTGGGGCGGGGCGGAGCAGAGCGGAGCGGGTGAGGCGGGGCGGAGCGGAGCGGGAGGAGCGGGGCGGTGCGGGTGGGAGTGGGGCGGGGCAGAGCAGAGTGGAGCGGGTGAGGCGGGGCGGAGCGGAGCGGGGCGGAGCGGAGCGGAGCGGGGCGGAGCGGGGCGGAGCGAAGCGGAGCGGGGCGGAGCGGGGCGGAGCGGGGCGGGGCGGGACGGGACGGCGCGGGGGCGGTTGAGTCCGCAGCCTTTCGCAAGGAGCTTCGCCCGACCGCGGGCAAAAACCGAGCGCCGCTCGCCGGGGACACAGTGCCGATGCCCGAGACGCTTCCTTAATTAATTATTCACCATCTTTTATAAAACTTGTAGACCTTTTCAGAGCGGCTCCAGGAACGGGCAGGCGGAACCGCGCGCAAGAATCGGGGGCAAAGAGGAAAGCACGAGAAGACGAATCGGAATGACAGCGAAGAGTGGTTAAGAGAGATGCAAAAATAAGCAGGAGAAGAGGAAGGGGTTCTGAGGCACTTGGATGGAGTTATGAAACTCTAAATGAGTAGGTGGGTGGAACAGGTTGGAAAGAATAGAGCGTAGCAAAAAGTAACGAAAAAAGGAATGGGTTAAAGATAAAATATTAGGGAGGGACAGAGAAGCAAAGAAAGAAATAGAAAAATGAAATATAGAAAATAAGTGAGAGAGAGAGATACAGATAGATATAGATAGATAGGGAGAGAGAGAGAGAGAGAGAGAGAGAGAGAGAGAGAGAGAGAGAGAGAGAGAGAGAGAGAGAGAGAGAGAGATCTTTTGAAAGGTTTGGATTAGGTTCGAAAGGGACCTTCGAAGCGGTGACACGAACCCGGAAGGGTGAGCAAGCAGCGAGTGAACTAGGAGAAGGCGGAGGAGAGGGAAAGAGCAGAGCTTGAAGGGCTCAAGGCAAGGGGGAGGTGGGACGCGGTCCGGCGCGGTGCGAGGCGAAGTCGGGCGAGGTTCCGCAAGCGCCGGGAGGAGCGGAGACAGAGCGTCTCTCAAAAGGGCTTCTCATTACCGCCCTAAAAGAAATTCATTACCTCGCACCCGTCGCAACACCAGACTCGTCCCTGCCACCGTCGCCTCTACATTCAAAGCGAAACGCTGCACCCGCGCCAGAGACGTTCGCCAGAAGATACTTCGACGACGTCGTTCGGTTCTTGAAATAGACCAAATTGGCGCGCGCTTTGTCCACTTTTAGAGTGTAGTGGCGAGACGAGATATTCCAGGCCCTTTCCTATCGCTGACCGGGCGCAAATGTACATTGGAGCAAAACAATGCTATTTGTACACAAGCAAAATAGTAAGATACGTAATTAAAAATGAAATGCAGTAAACATCTTTCGTCACATGCACAATTGTGAAAGGGTTGTTTCCTAAAGGAAATGAACTTTTCAGATTCGATCATTTAGATGAGAACTCTCAAGCATGATGTTCATTTTACATCTTTCACAGAAAAATAATATCATAAAAAACAGAAACGAAACAAGAAATGGAGTGGACGAACTTTCAAATGGAGAAATTACAAATCTAGCATTAATATCTTTATTTATGACAAACACTTTCTATTTGTGTCTTCTACTTTGAAATGTTTCTCTCATACCAAGTGCAGTAGTTGAATTACTTAGTGAAGGTTTTGGCTCGAAAAAAGATATCTATTTCGCCACAAAAAGAAGCGAAACGTCTCCTAAAAGTGACAAGTTTCCTCTTAAGAATGTCAAGAAACTTGCTTTGGCAGGATCTTCTCGCCCATTGCAACATTATGGTATTTGCTGAAGCTGCAATTCAGACAAATAAGCGTTCATCGGGCTTGGGCGAGTCCATCAAGAATGATGATTGAAACTGATGATAAAGTGGTAATGGAGATGAAATTACATGAATGATGTTGCAGTAAAGGTAAAATAAGAAAAACGACATATCACGGAAAAGCTATGGTAGAAATTCGCTTTGTCCACCACAGAGTTGAAATTCATCCACGAGAATTTGACACCAGGTTCATAGAGGTGGACGGCCATCCTCCTAGCCGCAGTATTACGAGTCCCCCCGAGCATGTGAAACTATCAACCATGTTCAAGCGACATTCACCCATCGTGAAACACTGTCCGCGGGGTTCGCCAGCATTTCGGACACGCCGCCGCAGCTCGCGTGCAGCACGGCTCGATTTGGGCGGGACCGCGTATTTAAACATACATATCAGAATGGATTGAATTTAAATATTTAGAGAAGCGAGGGCTTCGGGTCGCCCCCTCCCCCCAATCGGTCGCTCTACCTGCGCAAACACACACGCGCGCCTGGCGCCGTGGACCGCGCGATTCGCGTTTGTTCGGGGCCGCGCGAGCGAGCCAGCGTGATCGCGCGCGCACACGTATGACGTCAGTGACAAGTGAGGTCGAGAGCGCGCGGTGGGGGAGCTCAACTGCTGGCCTCGTCGATAATGCACGCGCAGGATGGTGGTGATGGTGGTGGTAGTGGTGGTAATGGTAGTGGTGGTGGGTGGGGTGGTAGTGGTGGTAGTAGTGGTGATGGTAGGGGTAGTGGTGGTGGTGGTGGTGATGGGTGTTAGTAGTGGGAGTAGTGGTGGTGGTGGTGGTGGTGGTGGTGGTGGTGGTGGTGGTGGTGGCGGCGGCGGTGGTGGCATGGCGAAGGGTGCGGGAGCGAGAACGGGTGGCAGGGCGGTAGACGTCGCAAGCGCTGTGTAACGCGACGCCCCTCGTAACATTTCTAAGAGTGATACACGAAAGAGGGAGCAGGACAGGTTTTGGTACTTTATGGTAAGTACTGTTCACTAATGACAGGGAGATGAACGAGGACAAATCCTAGTAGTGTGTCCAGACACATGTTATATAATATATAACATGTCTGGACACACTACTAGGATTTACAAAAATGTTACTTTTTCTTTAAAATATTATATTAAAGAAAAAAATAACATTTTATTGATATATTTTATTTAAAAGCAAATTAGAGATTTCTGTATTTTGTGATGGCATGAAGAAACTGTATTCACACAATTCGTGGATTGCTTTCCAACAATACACAATTATATTATTAGTAGCATCTTCATGATCTTCATTATACAATTTCTTTAATACGGCCAAATATGTAATCATATAGTAGATCAGTTCTATTTCAAGATCATTTATTAATACTAATTAATTTTTTTACCTAGCAGCCAAAGTACTGCACTGAAGTTGCCTGAGTTGGACAAATAAGATGTAACTACTCCTGATGTTTCATTTTCTAATCTTATTCAAGATTCTGCCGATGGAATAAAGCCTAGGACATAATCCAGTGTAGGTTAAGGAAACTCGCCGACAAAAAATCACAAAAACTTCTCGTTCTCTTCGATATCTAGTTGATGAAAATTTATTTGATTACATGAAGTTCCGAATTTGCTAAGATTTTTTACAAGTGAAAAATATCTACCGAATTACATTTTTCATATTTCTTACCAATAAAATAGCCCTAAAGTATTAATAACCCCACGTTTATCATCATAAATGTCTCTAAGGCACGTAATATACTCCCCGGAAGGTGGAGGAAAACGTCACAAACATGAGAGTGAGGTAGGCAGATGTACATATTCTAGCATACAGTACGAGTACTTTGCAAGTAATATGTAGGCTAATATATCCATTGCATTACATTCCCAGCGTTGGTCACAATACACCACACAGCACATTTCTTTCCGACCTGTGTCACCTTAAACAGTGATAAATATGAGACTTCCACAGAGTACACACGATCTGTGACGACAAATCGTTGAACACATTAGAAAATGACAGCATTATATTCGTAAAAGCAGCATTTTACGAAACGTAATCTGAATTATCTCTTTTTTCTTTGTAAATGATTAACTATAAAATATCGTTTCTTTCCACACAAATATTAATGTAAAAGTATCGGTTCAAAATTGTATTATCTACTAAATCAAGTTCCCAATCATTTAAAATTATCCTTCAGATCCCCAAAATTCAGGAAATCGACATGAAAAAAACAAAACAACAACAGCGATATACACCCTCTTTCGTCTCAGAGAAGGTTATGAACCCCTCACACCACGTCCTCGGCATACTACGCAAAGAATGGTGAATCAAATTACGCGGAGACCCGCATACGTCAGCAAGCGGAATCCTCGAGACCCTCTCGCATCCCGGCGGCGGGGGGCGCCACTCCGCCGGCCTCGGCCCCAGCGACGCTCTATCTAGGCAGTCGCGCCCGTCCCTGCCACTTACCCTGCTCCCTCTCCTTCCCCTCCGTATCCCCGCCTCTTTCTCGCCGCAGCCTCAAAAAGCGCACAGTGAAGTGCACAAGCGGTCGTCTATTGAAACAGCGGAACTAGGTCGCTGCGGCGGGACAGAGGGACGACGAGAGGTAGGGGCGGGAAATAGGGGGGGGGACGAGAGATGAGGAACGGGAGAGGAAGGGGACGATTCGGCGGTGTTTGCGCGGATATGCCGAGCGCTCCCCTCCCCCGTCATTTTTTTTTATTATTTCTTTAGGCCTTGCGAACCCTACCCCACCTCGCCCACTGTCGCACCACCACTACCACCATCACCACGATGTGACGTAATCCGCGGGCTTTAACCGCAAGGGAGTCCCGAGGACGTCGCCGCGAGACAGCAACAAATGTCCCGCGTATTGATCGCGCCAGGCACAGCGGTGTGCTTCTTTCTTCACCGCGGCTGAAAATATCGCGGATTACTCAGTGCTCCGCACCCGGGGCGGGAGGGCTTCCCTTTCCAAGAGGTCCGCCAGGTTCTCGTTTCGCCAAGTGCGCCCCGCCTCGAACCTATAAGCCCTCGAGACAAATAAATTGCCAACACATCGGCGGGAATGCAAAGAAACAGTCTCCCGCAGTGCTCGCTTCATCCCCAAAACGATTCCCGCGAATCGGTGAACATATTAACATTCTCGAGAAATTCCCCGAGAGGATCCATCCCTGCCAAATGCGCTGCGGTAGATTTTAGTCTAAATGCATTTTAATACACCGCGACAAAAAAAAACAATTTTTTAAAACACGTTTTAGAGCGAGGGACTGTAATTAACTAGTACGTGATTCACTATGGAAGGAAGATAAAAATGATAAGCAGGACACAATGTTTATGTAGAAGTGAAATAAAATGGAATAGAAATCTCAAAATTTGAAGAAAAAAAAGTATTTCTTCTGACAGAATCTCAAACTTATCGGCATTGCAATTAACAACTATTAATTTTTATTACCTTATAACATTGTATCTTCCCATCTACAAGAGAGGTAATGAAGGAAGATAAACACATATACTTAGAATATTTAGCCTCTTATTTGTATAATACAATGAGTGCAATGTTCATCTTTCTGTAAGTATTGCGTAACTAATAACATGCTAAGTCAGAGGCTAAGGAAGGTACGGCAATCTCTAGGCGTAATTTTTCATAAATTGTAGATTGACATCTTACCGAAAGTGAATTTTCGTCATATCATGGAACATTAAAAACTCAATACGTAAAGACAAGTCTACATTTCTTAAAACAGATAAATACATTAAAATATAAACACGCCGCAAAACTACAAGTGAAGAAACTTTCAAAACCTTTCTACCTAAGACTTTCATTTGCCTAAACTCGGTTTTTCTCAATGAACCAAAACGAAATGTCTTTGGCAAGAAGGGGTCATCCATGCGATGAAATTCCACGAGGAAGAGCTCGCCGCGCGGGGGCGTTCGATCCAATACCTCCAACATGAACCGGTCTCCGCCGCCGTGGGCGGGCGCGGTGTCCGACGCGGCGCGGTACACAGCCGCCGGTGGGGGAGGGGGGGGCGCCACGTGCGGCCCGCTGAGGATCGATGCCCGGACGGCAATATCACCGTCCCACTGCCTCCGCAATTTCCGTGGACGCCCCCGCGCACCGCCCACCAGGTGAGTCCTGCAGCGCGCCCGGCGGTGGCAACAGCTCCGAGAACTATTTACCCTCCGAGTTCAGCCTCCCCTGTGCAAGATTTGTATTGTGTTATTATATGTGCGTGCACGTGTGTGTATGTAACAGTTTCTCCTTGCCACCATCGTCTCCATGAGCTTCACGCAATCAATGTGAAGCATATAGTTTGGCTTCCTCTCGCCGAATCTGGGAGTCCGTTCAGAGCCTTCCGATTCTCATTCACGCCATCCTTCCTCACAAGTTGTCACTAAGCCTGTTATCCACTTATCTAGTACCCGTTCGTTCCATCCAAACATACATATTATCCGACATACCTTCGACCGTTCCTGTGCTTTAATATCAGATCAAAACGTATTCCCGTTTCACTCTTCACTAGCTTCTATTATGTTTTTTGACCTATGTCATGATTTCATTATCTAACTCCAACGACGTCTGGTTCAGTTTCCCGTTGTCCCGCGCTCCCTGCTCCGTCTCCCCGGTTCTCCAGGCTCGAGTCCGTCTCCGGAAGCAACCTCCCCAACGGCACTTTCGCACCACCGCCCACTCCCCGCCCCGCCTGGCCGGGCGTCAGTGACTTGCGCGGCTGCGGGCGACAGTTGGCGCGGCCGGGGCCGGGGCCGGGGCCGCACGCCTCAAGTGACGGCATCAAACAGAATGAAAGCCCCGAGACGCTGGGCTTCGCCTCTATCACCCGCCCCAGACCTTCCACCCCCCCCCCCCACGGGGCTCCGCGTCCCGCCGGCGCCAGTCGTACTATAAGGACCTGCCGGGGAGGAATTCCTATTTTGTTGCAAGCATCATTTCTGCTCCTTCCAGATGAGAGATACGCGCGCCCCACAATGACTGCGCGGAGGCGGTGGCTGCGAGCGAATGGTGTATCGACAACGTCAGTTCTCCAGTTGCAACTAGGCCATCTCCGCTCCATCCTCCCGCCCTGACACGTGCGCCGACCCGGGCTCCCGCCGACCGTTTCGCACGCTGTTTTTAGAGGCAGTCGATACGATTGAACTGCTCCCCACGGCCGAGCAGCGACGCGACCTGGGTCACCTGGGCCCGTACGTACGCACGTCGCCACTCCCGCTCCAAAAAGGGAAAATGTACATTTCAAAGCCGGTTGTTCGAAACTGCGCCGGCGTGTCTGTTTTTCTTTCCCTCTTTTTATTTTAGACACAAAAGCACATACAGCGGATCGTCACTAAACGATACCACAACTTCTGATCCCGCAATACAAATACGAGTCCGTCATTGTTTAATGTGTCAATGCTGAGGTGGTTAACGGAAGAAAGAATACATTTATAAAAGCGCTCACCGTCCGGAGCGCTGGTCACAAAGCCCCGGCCAGACCGTGCTCCAAGAGACTCCAAGAGGTGGGGAATAAAGCGATGCCTGGGGTCACGTAGACATCACGAGGCATTAATTACCATGAATGCCTACAACGAAGCCAATACCTAGGCATTTTTGCATTTAACTTCTGCTTCCTTATGAATGTACGTCTCCACGTAATATCATTTAGCATTCTCGAAATACGATCTTGGGAACCTGTTAAGCGCTGTAAATTTCTTTAAGAAAATAAGGTGTACTTCACAAGTCTACGCAATGCTTGAAACATTTCACTTCACTTCACGATACATTATTTATTTCTACAGCAAGGGTGGCATAAAGGTTCCAATGATTAAGTGGCGACAAAACTTCCGAGGCGCTTTGGCCTCAGTCAACGCCCGTAATACGTACAAGATTTTATATTTGACCTAATTTAATGATTCAGATTCACTTATTTACTAATTAACAAGATGTTAACTTGAGTCTATTTGTCTCTTCATATTTACCTCCCATAATTCCCTCCATAAGAAACATATAGCATCGTTCAAATGTTTTCGTATATCCGTCGTAACCACGATCCTCATCATCCCGTCAAATTATACAGTGTATATCGAGCTCCCTCCGCATCGAAGGCGATTCAAGCAATTACATATCATTAAAAGGTGAAATACTTTTAAATAATTCTTTCACTGCTAGTAGATGTACGAAAGGTACGACATCTGCCAACTTTAATATTATAATCTTAAAAAATTGTAGTCATATGCCACGTATTTTTTCCAGAACCCATACTTCGAGCGAAGTAATTACGGGGAACTACTGATGAGACGAAAACAACGCAAGAAACTCCCAAAGGCACGCTTTGAAAGGACGAAAATCGGATGAGAGATTCTCCGAGAGATTAAGGCTGTGCCAAACCCTGATATGCATTTCGTAATGCAACACTAGACACACAGTTATCTACTAACAAACAAGTGTATTTTCTAAGCGTAAAATAGAAAAGGCGTTTTCCCTTCTTTCGTTTTATAGCATCATGGGTGAAATTGCGTGAATATTTCCAAGCAACAGGAAATGTATGTCCTGTTTAAAAATGCTCCGGAAATTTACAGCATTTCCCTCTTACCGAACAGTCATCTTTCTTTTATATATATATATATATATATATATATATATATATATATATATATATATATATATATATATCGCGGAGCTCCCTTCAAACACGATCTCCCTAACATCCCCGAACTTTCTCGCCCGTACTTCACGCAAAATTACACGGAAAGTACTAAAAATGTCGAAAAATTTTACCTCACCTTATTTCAAAATCTATCTTTAAGGAACAGATTTCATTCGGAGAGAAAGTCTCCATCTTCATAATTGTAGTTAAAGGAAGACACCGAAAATATTTTGAATTTTTGCTATTTTCGAAAAATTAGTTTTCAACGAAAATGAGACCCGCACCATTTTTTAAGTGTTCTTTACAATATCTAATAACAAAATTTAATCAAAAACGATAGAGATTTTGTTTAATTTTGAAAATGTCGCAGGGGCTTCATGTAAAGTACCCCCAAATTTTGAAGAATGTTTTCCAAAATTTCAAAACTTCAACTAGAGCGAGGTAGACAGGGCTTTCTTCAATTTGGAAAAAAATCTTACGTACGGTTTAGGCGCTAGTAGTGTTTATGGAACAGATTTCATTCGGAGAGAAAGTCTCCATCTTCATAATTGTAGTTAAAGGAAGACACCGAAAATATTTTGAATTTTTGCTATTTTCGAAAAATTAGTTTTCAACGAAAATGAGACCCGCACCATTTTTTAAGTGTTCTTTACAATATCTAATAACAAAATTTAATCAAAAACGATAGAGATTTTGTTTAATTTTGAAAATGTCGCAGGGGCTTCATGTAAAGTACCCCCAAATTTTGAAGAATGTTTTCCAAAATTTCAAAACTTCAACTAGAGCGAGGTAGACAGGGCTTTCTTCAATTTGGAAAAAAATCTTACGTACGGTTTAGGCGCTAGTAGTGTTTATGGAGGACGTTTTGCTTTCAGTTGTTTTTTTTGGCATCAAGGACCCACAAAACTGGGATTCTCGCTACACCACGTGTTAGAGAATTTTCTTCTCTTAATTTAGCAACTGGATTATCCATATTCTCGTTATCAGGGCTTGGCAATTAATTTTTTTTCTGTCGAAAATTCGCCGTTTTTTCGTGCAGCATTACATAACTTTCTCTACAATACCTATATTACTCCGTATATACGTACGCATACGAGACAGTAAAAAATCAGTTTCAAATTCAAGGGCAGAGACATCAGCCAGATCAACTAGGGAATATCAATTTTGGAGAAAATCGGCTGAACGATTTAGCCGCTAGCGTTGTTCTCGGACGGACGGACGTTTTGCCGTCTTTCGATTTTTCGGTATCAAGGATCCACAAAACCTGGATTCTGGCTACACCACGTGTTAGAGGATTTTTTTCTGTATTGAACGACTGGATTTATTTACTTTACTATTTAGTTTTACGATAAGAGGACCCTGTAATAAGTTTTCTGCCCAAAATTTGCCGTTTTTTCGCGCAGCAATACATAACTTTCTTTCTACTAGCCGTAGCGAGAAATTAAAAGGTTAACTTCAAGCTTTTATTCAGGGGAGACAGAACATGTTTTGATTTGGACTAGGACGTAGCGCACACAACTAACTAAAAGGTGATATTAATGTGGTAAAGGTAGATAAGATGATTGTTGATTCAGAAAATTGAACTGCAAGGATAGCAGTACAGTCCGAATTGACATTTTAACTCTCTTAACAAAAAGTCAAAATATTTCATGAACGGACGCTCAGCCAAGGAATAGAAATATGAGATAGATCTTACGCACCAACTACCCGTCTCCGGATACCTTTCTGGCTCGGTATCCTTCACAGGCCGGCATGTCCTGTGCATTGAAGTGGGCGTAATCATAGCTTGCGCCGAAGGTAGGTAGTGCGGGGAGAGGGGCGGAACAGAGAGCGCACGCTCTGCAGCAGATGCAATTTGGCAGCCGAATACGAGCGCAGCGCGGCGACGTATTCCGCGACCACCGTAAAAAAAGCGACCGCACATGCGGTCGGCGGCAGCTGGCTCGTTCCCATTAGACTAACGAAAAGCTTATCGGGGCGCGCGGTATTAGGGAACTAATGAAGCCGGTGGCCCTAACCACGAGTCCCCTGCCCTTCCCCTCCGACCGTCGCGTCGGGACGTAACGCTGCGATGCGAGTGCTCAACTATAAAAAATGGCCGCCGAAGCCGCCTGTGCGCTTTGCCTTTACGGCTGATAAAAGCCGCCCTCGCGCCGCCGCTGCAAGTGTTTAGTACCCACGGGCGTTCACGAGCGCACTCTACCTGGCGCCGGCTCGTCAAGCGACGGCTTCGCTGCAATCACTCGAGAAACAACCTGCACGACCGGCGGATTGGGACAAAAGAGAATCAAAGGGGCTGGGGTTAGCGGGTGTTTGGGGCTAGAGGGGGTTAGATGAGAAACCGATAGTAACAAGCACAAGACAGAAACGAAACGAGAAATAGGAAGAGAATGTTTAGAATTTACAAGACAATAAAGAGCAAAGATAACAGAGAAGAAAGTGGAAAGGTCAAAAAAATGAGGCAAAAGAGTTGTATTTACGAGAAGTGAAAATTGCAGAAATAGCTCGAAAAAAAACAATGAAAAAGGTGAAAGAAAGGAGTCACAAATCTTTCACAGTGAGAGAAGGAAGTGGAAAGGACGAAAAATTGAGCCAAAAGAGATGTATTTACGAGAAGTGAAAAGTGTAGAAACAGCTCTACAAAAACAAAAAAGGTGAAACAAAGGAGTCAAAACTCTTACAACAATTGATGACGGCTGCAAGAGAAAGAAAGAAACGGAATGTAGAACCGTGGAAAGGCCAGATGGAGATAGTAATGCACCATTAGAGAATACAAGAGAGACGTAAAAAAAGCAGACGAAACATAAAGCCCTGAGAGAGCAACGGAGGCGAGGGCAGGTGACACCGAACGCGAAACCCAAACGCGCGATTGGATGTCGCCACGTCTCCAGAGCAGAGCGTTCGGCCTTAAAAAAGATACGGCAGGCTCTTTCCCCTCTGCTCTCCCGCCGTTCGCCCTCTCGAATTTAATTCTTCTCACAAAGCCCCGGCAGGAAATTACGAGAAGAGGAGGCGACATGAAAAATTAACTTTCGGCGAAGAAAGAGCGGCCCACCCGCCCGCCGGCCGTTTGTCCGCCCGTCCGGAGGCGCCCGCGCGAAAAAGCTCTCGCTACAAGACGACCATGGCGAGAGAACGGCGCCTTCAAAATTGCGAAATGGACCTCTTAGAAATCAAACGTTGTAACGACGCGCGGAGGCGACAGCGAGAATAGCGAAGCAACGGACGCCTCGCCTCGGGCGACGCTCAAAGGTCGTCTAATGGCACGGGCCTCTCTTCCAGTGAGAAGGACGGAAGACACGCAGTTAGGCGCAATAGGAAGGTATCTTCAAAGACTGATACATAAAATGGCCAATAGACAGTATTCAGAAAGAAAAATATTAACAAAAGAAAGCGAGGGCAAATAAGTAAACGAATCCTTGACCATTCAATGCTCAACAAAATTTCGATTAACAGTAGTACATTATAGATAGATAAACTTTCTTATGCAGGCTTATTTCAAACACTAACTTTCTATAATATTCTATCAATACAGTAAATTTAATTAAAACATTGAAGCATTCCAGTTCTTTTGCCCGCTCACAGCATCTACACTGACACCAGATAACATGTACATTTTGAAACACCAAAACAAATCAACTAAAAAAAAATGATGAAGTAATTCTTTTCTCAAACCAATTTTATCACGTATTTTATTTTACAACGATCAGCCTTCGAATACTTCAGATAAATGTTGGAAAACATACAGTCCATGACTAATCAATTACATTACGAAAGCAGAGTTTACTATCGATGTGGATCATTAAGAATGTCGGAGTCCCGTCCGGCTGAGTTAAGATGAGAGCCAGCGTTGCTGCTGTCACTGCGACGCCCGACGGCAGCAGATTTTCGACTCTCACTAGTTAGATCTAATTCAGCTGCAGCCTGGGGGAGAATTATAGTGACCGGCTTCTCTGATCGGGGGTAAACCGTGGTTTGTTCGATCAACAGCAGCCACATGCCGGGGCAGTACCCTAACAAACGGGTCACGGACCGCGCGCGATCTTTCCTTACTCCTAGTTCTATCCTCTCTCCTTATATTCACTTACCCTTAAGTGCACTACACTAACATACTTCGGGAGATTAGTTTTTCTCCGCTGCGCCGAGGCGATGCCCCACTGGAGGAGTGACCTAGAGAAGAAAATCCTACAAGCCGACGAGCAGACCGGCGCTGGATCTCACAATTAGGCAGGGGAAGAACCGCCGCCCCCGAAATAGATACGTTGTCTGCACTAATGGGTCTAAAGACCATCGATGTTCACGAGCCCGGAAACACTAATCAACCAATCAATCGATGTCCCGGTGCGGAAGAGGTGAAATAATTTTCACTAACGAAGAGAAAGGATGGAAAGCAGCAAGAAGAAACTAGTGGTGATAGGAATAATGCGAGATAGTATGTGCTGTTCTAAGTCTATAATTTTCGAAAATTCAGAGGGTGCAACAAAAGTGAGACCTGCGCCCTTCTTTTAAGCGTCTTTTCCAGTATCCGAGAACAAAAATTAATCAAAAAATTTGCAGCCATTTTTAAGAAGAAAAAAATGAAAGTGTAAAGGGCTTCTGTAAAGCAGACCTGCACAACGCCTATTTCCACAGGCATTCTGCACGCAATAGCCGTCTGCTCGCGAGAGCGGCGAAAGGGCAAGTAGTGTGTGGAGGGAGGATGGAAGCTTTTGGGGAATGGGGAGCAGCCTGCCATTGCACAGTGAGGACGAGGCGCGTAGATTGGATGCATGGGCGCCTAATGCAATGATTCATGCTGCGAAATTATTTGTCCACTTATTTAATGGGTAATGTTCCATATTTATAGCTACAAAGGCCATAATTCACTGTTTATGTTCTTCTGTGCACTGCTATATATCGACATATTATCCTTTTATGATTTTTTTTCAGTTTATGCTCATTGCGTCTCTTAAACCATATTTTATAGCAGTGGCATTTGCCGTTGTGCGACCGCGCTTCCGACGCCAGGCTGCGCGGCCAGACGACCCGCCCCCGCTGTGTTCGCATGTCGTCGTCTTTCCACGAAATCAAATTAGGGGCGGAGAGCCCCTGATCGATGGCGCCTGAAACCGCCCGCCCCCGCTCGCGCAGGTATCTCGCCAACGGCCAAGCTGACCTACTGGTTTCATAAAGATCCCGATCCCCTTCCCAAAGGTCGTACTAAATTGATAACGAATCGTTCGTGGTATTCCGCTCGCCTAGGATTGTTCTGGAGTCTCCGTAACCAACGTGAAAGAACTCTGATAGGCGGATTCCGCACTATTTTATTAGCTATTCCTTATATCTACAAAGTACACAACAAAAAGATATGGTATATTAATTTTTTTCATCATCTTCCAGATACTAAAACACGTGCAATCTTCAACAAATATCATCCAAAATAAATAGTCTAAAGGGATTAAACTTCTCTGATGCATCCGGAGGATATCAACATATTAATTATTTGATGCCAGAGTCTATAAATATCATAATGAACCTATTTTCCTCAGATTTTCGACTAGTTATCTAGTTGTAGGAATATTTCATGCTCTATATGACTTTTAGAAGGCTCTTCGTAAGAGAATCTAAGTTTGTTCTGTGAAATTTCAACTGGGTGCCGTGACATTGCGAATGAATCGTCGAAAGAAAGAACGCAACAACATGCAGAACACTAGAAAAAAAATAGTAGTCCTATTGAATGGCACAGACTTTCTCGCACCTGTTAGTTCTCGAATCTCTTCACTCTAGGATAGATTGTCACTATTGCCACCACAATAGAGAAATGATGCTATACTACCTCCTTAGTCTAAGACACCACCACCCCTCGTCCCTGTTGCTACCTATCGGCTCCAAAACGACATTTCTTCACATTTTTGCAATTTTCCGCCCTCTAATAGAAAAATACAACTTTAAGAATATAACAATAGAGAACATATTGCCGTATGTGAATTTTCGTCGAAAAATTGAAAATGTATCAATGAAAATTTTCATTGAAAAATATTTATTAAAAAAAGAAAATTATTAAAAATATTTATAAATTTATAATAAAATTATTATTATGATGAAAATATTATAAAGTTTTAGAAAATATCGTTTCGTTTCTAAAAATGCACAATTTTGAGCTCATTTTCACAGAGAAGTTTTGGGTTTTCGAAAAAATTCATAAGAAATAATTGAAAGCACTTACGTTTACAAATGCAAAAATGTCAAGAATATGACCGTAATGTGCGACGTGAGAAATATTTTTAAAAATACCTTCGTATTATTTTCAAAAAATCAAAAGGAAACATCAAAATGGCGTATGTCTTGTTAATCAGTGAACACTACCCGCACAAAAATTTTAAAGAAAATATTTCGACTCCATTTTGAGAAACAATCGTTTCTGCGTTTTTGAAAAAGGGCAATTTTGAGCTCATTTTCAATGAGAATTTTCAGTTTTCGAGAAACGTCAGAAGAAACCATTTGAAGCACATGTACTCACAAATACAATAATGTATAAAAAGCACATAATATAAATATTAACGACGTGAGTAATACGTAAAGAAAATTATATTTGTGTAATTTTTGAAAAATCTAAATAATACATTAATATGACGTTCGTAACATGTTATTCATCGCATGTAGCATTATCTGCATAAAAAATCGAAGAAAAAAATTCGAACCTTTTTGAGAAAATATTTTCATTTTTTAAATTATTCCCCACACTTCACTCAAAGTTAAGAGACAACTGTTCATATTTGAAAAAACCAGTATGTCCCCATTTAAAGATATAGTAATTAAGAACAGATTTTATTCAGAGGAGAAATCTCTGTCATTAATACAGTAGTTGTAAAAGGTCGCAGAAAAAACTTTTGAACTTTTGCATTTTTCGAAATTTCAGATATTTCAACGAAACTGTGACCTGCGCCGCTTTTTAAACTATCAGATGTCAAAGTTTAATAACAAAATTTGGAGCCATTTTTTAATTAAAATTTAAAAATATCATTGAGGTTTCATACAAATTACACATAAAAATCAAACCATTTTGTTTACAACGGTTTAGCCGCCAGTGTTGTTCACGGACATACGTTTCGCCGTAAACCTATTTTACGGTATCAAGTGCCCAAGAAACATGGATTTTGACAAGACAACCTTTTTGAAGAAGTAATTTAATACATATAGGTACAAGAATTATCCTCTTCTTGGTATCAAGGATCCACAAAGCATTTTTTTCTGCCGAGAGAAAATCGTTTCCGCTGCAGCATTACATACCTTTCTCTATACTACGTATATAGTATGAGAGAAAGTAAAAAGCAAGTCATCACTCCACCCGATTTTATTATTACTTCATGGAACTCACAATGCAAGAAGCCTCTTCCAATACATAGCTCAACATACATAGACATACAAATAGAGGGAAGAAAAGGAAGAGAGAGGGGGCAGCAAACACAGTGAGGAGAGAAAGAAAAAGGGAGAGAGGAACGAATAGAGAGAACAAGACGAGAGAGAGGGGGGGAGGGAGGGAGATAGAGAGAGACTACAGTTTAATAGAAACTTAAACGAGTTCGTGTCGTTCGCACCCCAATACCGCGTTTTCTTCTTCGGAAAGACCGTCCGCAAACATTGATCTTGCGGCAAAAAACTTTGCCCGAAATAGAATTCAAATGCGGCCGCAGGCGACTGTTTGCGGACGGCGGCAGATCGCCGCTTCGCACCCGCGCGCAGGCCCCCTCGAGAGGCAAACAAGGCGGCGAGGCGACGGAGGAGGAGAGGGCCGCGCGACGCCTCCGACGTCCCGGAGGGTGGGCGCGCACGGACAGCTCGCCGCATTTCTCTTGCATTTCCGATGAGATGGATCCCGCGCCTCGGACAGAGCAGGACTGTGAAGCGGCGTCCCAAGTGGAAGCTAATAAAGAATACGCGTGCATTCATTCACAACGATACATAAACCGGGCGCGGTAGCTCAGTGCATCAACTGATGTCATTGCAGTGACTCCGACCGGGAGGTCTTAGATTCGAGTCCCGACGGCGGCAGAATTTTCCACATTAGCTTTTCAGCTAGGTCGAATTCAGTCGCTGTCTGGAGGAGAATTTTAGCGGCCGGCTGCTCTGATCGGTAGTTTTCTGTGGTTTCTCCAACACCAGGCGAATGCCGGAGCAGTATCCTAACAAACGGGTCCCAGACGGCGCGCGATCTTTCCTTCATCTTTCTTGTACTATCCTCATCCCCGTACACACTTACACTAACATGCACCAACTACCCACACATCCCTGGAGACTGGTCGGGAATTTCCAGTACGAAATAGGAGAGAATAAGAAAGAAAATAAAATCTATTTTGTATAAAATGCATGAGCCCCTGCTGCTCATCTATGCTTTATACGCTATTTGCTTATTTTATACGCTATTTGTTCAAGAATATTTTCGACGACTACACTATCTTGCTTTCCTGACACTTGGAATGCATTACTCGACCCTTGACTTCTGTACAAGAATATTATATGGCAAAACTAACTCAGATATATCCTCCCGAAGTCGCCAACGAACAAAGTGCTGCAAGTTCTTGCGAGATTTATGAAAACACTACTATTTGAGTAATGGGCACACTTAGCACGTACGCCTGCCCGGCTTCTGAGACGCGCACGAATTATTGGTGTACGCCGCCTGTACCGTGGTAGTTCAAGCGTAAACGCGTGGCGTAACAAGACTCCAGAAACCAGTTCCAGCGCGAAAATCCATTTTCCTGCGAAGCGCGAGGTCGCGCTGAGTTGGGTTCCAACAAAATTACCACGTCGCGGCTCTTGTTCTCGCTGGCCCGTTTTATCTCGTAATTATCCGAAACTCTGCATCTGAAAGAGAATGATTTCGTCTAAATCCCACTCCATCCCTTACGTATCGCCCTGCCGCGAACGACAGCCCCTGCCGACCCGCCGACACGACTGACAGCATGAATAATGTATCGGCCGCAGCCCGCTCGCTGGCTCGCGCGCGCTCCCGCACAATCCGTATCTGCACCGGGGAGGGGGGCGGGGCGACCTCTGCTCGCCGCTAATTAGATCAGATGAAGCGCGCGCGCGCGGAAATAAATGCCGCGCGGATGCACCCGACGTTTCGATTCCGCTAATTTTAATAAATATTAAGCACGCACTGCTGCGACGCCGCGCCCACGCCCAATCAATCGCGGATTATCGAACTGATTCTCTTTTTTTTTCTTCCGTTTTTGTTTTGCGCGTGCAGTTGCGACGTCGCGTGTGAAATCTAGTTAAAACAAATGCCCCGCGCGAAGGGAGGTCCACTTCCCCACCGGAATTGGTCGGTCCCACGCGACGCTGCCTTGCAGGGCAGTGCGCTGGCACGCTCTTACGCTTCTTTTTTTCTCCCTCGTCAACTGCTTCGTTGGCTGGCTGGCGGGGTTGGGTATGCTCGCCGCGGTGGGAATGCTACCGCCGTCGCATCGGGAGAATGTTCTTCTTTCATTTCAGGTGACAGACTCTTAACAACCGAATAAGCGCGATGCGCAGCTATTTGATTATTTCTGTTCCCGAGCGCTCGCGCGTAAGGGCGTTATGTGATTTGCCGGGAGCAGATGATCCCTATTGCCGTCGCCGTCCTCCGTCCTCACCGCCGCGCACCCCTCCGCCAGGAGAAGCGCTTTGATTTAGCCCGTGGAGTTTTTGCGCGGTGCATGCGGTCGATGATTCGAAAGGTTCAGGGGTTGCAGGGGGGGGCTGAGGGTGTAGAGAAGGGACACCGGTGCACTTGGCGAACTCTGCCCTGCGAAATTGGGACACGACGTGTTTTGTTTTTTGTTGTTATTTTTTTTTTGTTTTGTTTTTTGACTTTACAAGCCATGCAAGCTACGCAAAACAAAGCAACATGTTTACCATTCGTTTTATAGCGCAAGCACTAAAATTGTACATCGTTAAATTGAACGGGAAAAAATTAACGTCATGTTGGTAACAAAACTCGATTACATCTGCTACAAATCGCATCTAATGATCATACTCCAGCAAACATTAATACAAGAGATTATTTACTGCACCGCATAATTTCCACAATTGCCATAACAAGTTACATTAAAAGTCTGCAACTTTGAAATAAAATCGAGTAATATTCAATGACAGATATGGGAAGCAAAAAGTTCGTAGGGTTCAAAAAAGAGATAAGCATGCTCTGTTGAAAACCCGCTCTTATTAATACTATTTTTAGTTAGGTCGTAAAACAACTCTAAATAATAATATTGTGTGGTCAAACGGTTTTGCTATTTTTTTATAAATTAAATATATAGAACTGGAATTAGTTTTACTTACATTATTGCAACATTACAACAATTATATAAACGTGTTCAAGAAAACAAAAATTACAATGAAGATAGCTTCCCCCTCTGGGCAATGACACTTCAGAAAAAAGCGGAGGGGGCAGGATTTAGGTGCAAATTGGAGCACCGATAATGCCTAAAATTAAAGTGTGACAAAAGAATCAGTATCTAAGAAAGATAATGCAATTTACTAATGCCAGAAAAATTTACGAATTTTAGAATACGTCCTAGAATCAAACACAACTGTCAATTCTGGTCGCTTCCAAATCTGCATTTGCAATGCCACCTATAATTCTACAAATTTAAAAAGAATACAAATTGTATTCTCTCTCGCCTGTGTCAATGAGCGTTAACTAGCAGCGAGTGAGATAATGAATGAGTGTGTGTGTGTGTGTGTGTGTGTGTGTGTGTGTGTGTGTGAAAGAGAACGAGTCAGTGAGAGAGAGAGACAGAGAGACAGGCAGACAGAGAACAAGAGAAAGAAAGAAACAGGCGACACAGACTAACAGAAAGAAGCAGAGAGAGATATGAGAGAGGTAAGTAGATGTAGAGTGAGAGGAAGATGCAGAGAGAAAGAGAGAGAAGCAGATAAAGACAGAGGGAGAGTATAAGCGAGAGAGAGAGAGAGAGAGAGAGAGAGAAGTAGACAAAGAGAAAGATATGGATAGATGGAGTCAGAAAGAAAGAGCTAGAGAGGCACACTCAGAGAGAAAGACAAAAAACCGTTCCTCGTTTTCGTCGCGTTGCGGCTTCTGTTCGCTGGCGGAGGCGCGAGCAGCGGCCGCGCTGCGCTGCGCTACGGGAGAGCAGGCGCACGGCGCGGAATCAATTAGGCCCAGGCGCGCTCTCACGCTGCTGCCTCCCCCCAGCCTTCCTCACAGACGCACCACCGCGTTCCTGTTCTAGCCCCGCGCGCGCCTCAGGCGGCATCACTGACCTACTGCGTTACCATCTTGCAGCTTTCATATAGTCCGTGACGCATCGAATGCTCGCACGCTGGCCGAAACCGTGCTCAAAAAGCTTCGTGAAAAGTACATTTTAATATTACGCGAGACACTCTTTTTCCATCTACTATTCAGAACTTTCTTTGACATTGTCATATTTTGCTTTTTGGCCAATGTTTCACGGTACTAGCGAAGTGGGGAGCAGTGGGGAATTCTTCGATACACCGCGTATACCGCCGGTATACCTAATTCGAAGTGAATAAGTAATACTTAATTAGTTTGACAATCCTCTAAAATAAAGGTCTCTGGTCGTTCTCAAGTTATGCTTCTCCAACTTTTTGTGAAAATGGAGTGCTAATGATCCAGAAGTTAGTTTTTTTTTTTTCTGATAGAATAATTATGAAGGACGGAATTTCGTAGTATTGGGATTTCAGAAAAGCTCAAAATAAAAGGCAACAGTAGAGGTAGCTTCCATAAAGTGCGGTATACTTCAATAATATTCACGATTTGCCACTGGAAAGTCTTCCAATATACCGACATAAAATTAACGATTAAGTTTCATAGAAGATATAATTAATTAACTACAAATTTTCCACAAGTAAAACAAATATTGTATATTCATTCTATCGAAATAAAAGAACATTCGCGTGGCGAATAAAGTAACTCGCTTACCCCATCCACATGTTACTATATTGGCGAATTCCAACCATATACAAACATTCCGCAAACCTCCACCCCAACAAATGGCGGAGCCCTCAGATGGCAGCTCTTAAGAAGAAAAACGCAGGGAAAGATCGAAAGACGGCGCAAAGCGAAGCGCTTAGACAGAAAAGACACAGATAAAAACGTTCTGTGGCTCCGAAACGCGTACGGCTCTTCTAGACCGGTGCAGGGTTTCCATGGAAACGAAACGCAGCCGGAAGGAAAACACCACAACGGGGGTAGGGGGCAGAAGACGAAGGGCAGGGAGACACAATGACGAACGGGAGGGAAAAGGAAGTGGACTCGTATAATAACAACATAGATTGTGCGCAGGCGAGGAAGCGCTCGCCAGGAGAAGCGGATGCAGGGCCAAGGGGCACGAAGCGACCTGGGCTGACGAAACGAAGGCTCGCCGCGCCGGCAAACCGAATCGGAAAGCTGCGAGTACAGAAGAAAGATGGCGGCAGTGGAAAAGTCGCGGGAACAACTCAAAAGCCAATTATGAGAAAATCAGAGGTCGAGGTAAGGCGAAGAATACTGCCGTTGTCCTGAAGTGTTCATTACGAACGGCGATAAGAAACTTGAAGCACAGAACAGACATGTCACCCTCTCACACGGACAGCAAAATCTCGTGAGTGAAAATAGAGGCAGACATTAACAAGTCCTTCATTGAGAAGACCACATGAATACAAAATTAGAAAGATTGTTTCTCGTACGCCTTCCTATACCTTATCGATGACGTCCCGCTCGTCGTTTTTTTTTTTCTTTTCTTTGGCGAGAGCGTCGGCCGTCGTTCGCGGGCCGTGCCCGCGCGGCTCCGCGCTCCGTGCCCCGCCTCTTTTTTAGCCCGCCCCAGAAGACGACGCCCGCGCCGTCAAGTGCCGAGAAACAATGGGGAGGCCCGCTCCACGAGTGGGAGCGAGACAAAGGCGCGCTGTTGCGACAATACCTTGAACCGTGTCTCGCCGTGTCCAAGGGGTGAGAGCCGGCCAAGGCGGAGGGAGCGCGTCCGCCCCCGCTGCAACGTAGCGCTTAGCTGGCCCGCCCCCGCCCCCGCCCACGAGCACTGGACGTCGTGGCGCGTCCTCCCGCGCTGGGTGGCGGGCGCCGCTCGCCGCGCCATGCATAAATGAATGCGCCTCTTACGCACACAAAAGCGAAGCTTCCTTCTTGCCAAGGGCTACTGTGCGCCGGGGCGGGAGGGACGGGAAAGGGCAGAGGGTGCGGGTGCCCGAATGCGGCAGGGGGCGTGCGCGGAGCGCAGAGCCCGCCGCCGCAAAGGCGACCGGGAGCGCAGCGCCGACCCGTCAAGAGCTGCACCTGCACAAAGATGTCATTCGGCGGCACCTTCACAAGTACCATCGCCGGCTGGGAAGGACAAGGGGGAAGCGCAGGGCGGGCTCTGTGGAGTTCCTGCCATTCAGTACTGCCAATGTGAGTGCTATAATCGAAAAAAGGTTAGGGTTTCTTCTTGCTTAAAAATGTACATATTTCTGATCAATGCTTTCTATTTTCTTGTTTTAGAACCCAAAAAATCTCATTTTCGCAACTTTGGAACTGATGAATTATTCACGATTTCTTCTACTTTACAGTATTTAAGCTAACAGACAATTGCAAGAGACAGTTTCTTGACACATTGAAAACATTTAATAGACTATCTTAAAATAATATAAGCGTATGTCCCACTAGAAGAATACACGGGTAAAACACATCTGTAAATAATAAAAACACTTGGGTCCTATTAAAGAGGGAATCCAAAATAGAGGAAAACGTTAATCGTCGCATGCTTTTAAAAAACAATACAAAAAAGGTAAACGATACAAGCAATACAACCGATAACCCGTAATTGATTCTACAACATGTACATTGTATTGATGATACAATTACATGAAATCTTTTCAAGACAAGCAATACAAAACAAACACACCACCCAATCACATTACTTAAATCTCCTTTAACTCCATTTATAACGCCACCAATCACAGCAGCATTCACAGCAGTATTTCCAGCAACGAATTCCCGCTAGTTGCCAGTTGTACGGGATACACTAACTCTCGGACGACGGAAATCTCGCCGCCACGCAACCTAATTGCAGAGAAACAGCAGAAATCCGGAACGAGTCAACTCAGCGTCGCGAAGAGCCACGCTGGCTGCCAAGTTGCCGCTCGGAATGACCGCCTCGGGCGTCGAAGTCGAGCGCTTCTCCGCAAATTATTCACAGCGCGCGCGTTTCCGACACCGGCAATCCATTACGCGGGGCGCAGCGCGGCCCAGCAGCGCCTCCTGAATAGTTTGAACTGGCGTCAGCCGGCGGCACCTCCCCCCTCCGCCCCTCCCTCCTTCGTCAAGCTTCTTTGCCGAAGAAAACGGAAGGAGGAGAAAAAAAGTGCAAAATCGCTGGCTGCGCGACGGAATTACTCCCTCGGAGTTTCGCCGCCGCCGTCAAACTACGACGAAAAAGCAAAGAAGAAGGACGCTGCTGAGCGGGAGCCCAAGTCACACATTCAAAGAGTTTCCATCACGTGCAAGAGCGCTGGGAAGCACGAGCTGACGCGACGGCGCGTCGTCCGCCTACGCTCCGCCGCCCGCTTCAGGCCGACAGAAGAAATGAAGGTGGATAGGGGGGAAAGGTGATTCTTCTTCGATGTTGGGAGGAAAAGTGTTGTAAACCGATAAATATTTTTCGAAAGATTAACATTCATATCGGAAAGTATTTAAATATCATTGAATTGTTCTGCTAAAGTAAACCATTGACAGAACTTTCTTCGGATGAAAGTTATTCAACTCTCTTAGAATATGTCCACAAATACCTTTAACGCACGGTAAACTTCAATTCAAAGGCAGCATAAAATATTCATGGAATAAAGACGCCTTTGTGGAAATATATAAGAAGAATTCATCATACAGGATACATAATGTGTCGTAATACAGCAATAATGAACATCATACACCCCAAGGAAACACAAATATTCAAGCAGAAAATCGGCTCATATGGATTCCCAATTATTGCAACCTCAAAGAAAATATGATACTTCTGAGCCAAATAAGAACCAATGGTTCTAAAGCAGCACATACTGTCGCGTAATGTTTGTAACGGGTGTGGAGTATTTTAAATAGGTTTTGCTATGGGTAGCCACTATCGTTGCTATGGGTCGCTGTAAACACGTGTATTATTCCATTCTCCCAGCAAATGTTCAATAACCACTTTGACCTTCAATTACTCTGAATTTAAGCATGCTATTGAAGTTAATAAAAATGCATTTCGTAGGAAATTTTCTGGGCTTTCAAAATCCTTAAATTCACATTAATGAATTTTATCAGTTTTCGAGATATTTGCAAAAAACCGAAAGAGTGCATTCATAAAAATTTCTCTAAAGGGTAGAAAAGGAGAATATGAGTATTTTTTACGAAATCTCACAAAGACATCGACAGAAATCTAAAAATTTGACAATGAATTTGCTAATTTTCTTCAATTTCCATAATTGGCATTACAATCAAAATCATAACTTTCTCAAGATTAGAATATTCACATTCTCACTTACATTGCAGATATGGCACGTAATTACCGCTCCCTCCTTTTTGAAAAAGAGGAATTCCTCTATCCTTTGTCGGGAGAAAGCAGCCAACGCAGGTTTAAATGTTGGCATCTTCACATTACGAATACTTCTCGTAGTTCCTCGTGAAGGTCGGTGAGGTTCTTCACGTCATGCACAACAAACTACAAGGCAACTGTGAACGTACGTAGACCTAGACAGACCTACGCTATGCATCTCATGTCGTGAAAATAACTGAAGAATGAGAAGAGTTAAAGTTTAATTATTTGAATTAACTAACATAACATGGTCCTCCACGGCCCACAGATATTTTCATTCTTTTTATTACTTGAAGTCTATTATATTGAGAGAGTCGTTTTTCAAGAATTTTCCCATTAGTTCTAACAAATTCAGTTTACGGTTGCAAGAGTGTTAAATAACTTTTCATACCGAATTACACAGCGTACTTGTAAAGCATAGTTACATTGTACACTGCGCACTTGTAATGTATGTACGTGCATTTTATAACATTCTCTCGTGAATTTTTTTGCGTTTTCGTCAGTGGCTGCCACCTCATTTTTTACGTTCAGAAATAGAACAATTTTGTATATATGCCGTGAATCCAAATTTCTCAACAATCAATTTCTCATCACTCAGTTCACAAAGTACCCTTCGAATTTCACACCCTGCAATCAGAACCAAAGTAATATCAGCGGGTAGAATGAAGAATAATATGAATATTAACGTGAGTTATCCATATTTTTTGTTGTGGCGAAAGCATAGGCATATGGACTACCTCCGTCATATATCATTAAAGACCAGAACCTGCTCAAGGAATGATTGTAAGTTCTTTAAGGACTGCATTTTGTATTTTGACGAGTCTGCACATAATACATGAAATAGAGCTATTATTTGCTCACCTTTCTGAAAGACAAACAGGATGGTAAGATATCAATGTTGAAAGTCGGTATTATTGAATTCTCCCCTGGATGCAACTGCTTTGGTTGCGCCAGAAATCTCGGACCAGTGCTCATCAAGACACACCGATTGATTGTGCATGTGCGGGCGTGTGTGTGCGCAGAAAAGTGCAACCTAAAGTAACCTTTCTCGCTTTGCCTCACGCAGTAGAAAGTTATGTAATGCTGCGGGACAAAGCAGCGAATTTTCGGCAGAAAAACTCATTGCCGGGACCTGGTAACGAAAAAGTATATAAATCCAGTGGCTAAATTTAGAAAAAAATTGTCTAGCACGTGATGTAGCCAAAATCCATGATTTGTGGGTCTTTGATACCGAAAAATTGATTGACAGCAAAACGTCCGCCAGTATGTCTATCTGGGAACAACACTAGCAGCTAAACCGTTTAGCTGATTTTCTCCGAAATTGAAATTCTCCAGTCGATTTGGCTGATGTCGCGGCCCCTTGAACTTCAAACCGAAATTTTAATTTTGTTGGGTACTTTACATAAAGCCCATGGGACATTTCAAAATAAAAAAAATGGCTCCAACGTTTTTTTATTAAACTTTGTTATTGGATAGTGTGAAGGACGTTTAAGAGAATGGTGCAGGTCTCATGTTCGTTGAAAATTCTGATTTTTGAAAACTGCAAAAATTCAAAATGTTTTTCGGTACCTACAACTACAATTGTGAAGATTCAATGTTCTTAATGAAATGTGTTTATCAAAAAATCTTCAAAGAAGGTCATGTTGAATTTTTCAAAATATGAGTTTCTTCTTTTTATTTTTTTTTTTTTTTTTTTTTTTTTTTTTTTTTTTTTTTTTTTTTTTTTTTTTTTTTTAAATTTGGTGTCAAACATAGTCAGTCGCCTGCTTCGAATTTTCTGCGCTTCGTGGAAGTAATAAGAGAGGTCGTTTCAGGCAGTTGGATGCAGCATACGGTAGAATTAGTATATTACTTTATATTTATTTGACTTTACATTCAGGCTTTTGTTATACATTTACAAATTAATTATTTAGAAATTATTTAAAATCTATTTGATAATGCGTATCTCTTGTCCGTGTCGCGAGGAATGATTTCGCATTTTCAATGTTTTCAAGCAAGCCGCAAACCTTAATTAAAATTAGTGTAATTTGATTTTCTGTCATAAAAATACGATTTAAATGTAATATTTAGGAAAAATTGCTAGTCTTCAGGGAATATAAGATTGGAATGCAATGGCATTCCGCACTGCGAAACGGCAGCTGAATTTCTGTGAATTACGTCTCACCGTTGGAACATTTAGCTGTATGAAAAGCAGTTATAATTGTCAAATTTGTGTTGATATTTGCTTGAAAATATTTAGTTTTGGCACCAAATGCTCTACAACTTGTGATGAGTTTTACAAAAAATGATGTCTGAAATTTGTTAATTCAGAGAGAAACTGTGATATAGTATTTGAGGAACTCCTCGAGTGTGCGTAAGTGCAGATGTTCGTACATGCGCGGTGCCATCACTCACGACTAGCCCACTTCCCGTGCATCAATCCAGACATACGAGGTGTCATTCGACGCGTCTCGGCTTCCTGATGGGGAACAGATAATCTGTGTTCAGATCCGACCAGAACATTGAAATAAATTTTCAAAAACGTGTTTTTGCGGGTTTTGGCGCTGCCATCTTCGGGAGTATGCTGGGAATTATAGCAAAACCATCTAAATAGATCGATGTAGGTGGTGTTGATTAAACTCCACAACCCAAAAGCATTTTTCGCTCAATACTCCATAATTTTCTTTCACGGCATTACAACGTTGGAATGTCAACATCAGTGTCAACAAGTGAAGTTAAACTTTAACACGTGAATGCGTGACATATTTCATTTTAATTTTTATTCGTAGACCGAATACCATATTTTTAAAAATAAATTTGCAAAAGCTACGAACAGTATTGCCTTGGAATTTATTAAATTTGAAGAATTTCAAGTGAATACGGAGAAAACAAAACTGTGAGTAATGTTAGAGAATGAATGAACGTTGTTACGTTCGATTTGTCACTTTTACGTTCCTAAGTTTACAAAACACGATTTTCAAATTAATGTGACCACAACTTATTCTTTTCAAACTTAACTAATACCTTATTCACATAAACTTACAAAACAGTCACCTTTTAAATATATGATTTATTGTATATACTCGCATACAAAACAAGTAATAGAGCAATTGCACAAGTGGAAGTGAACACAAATGACTGAGTTGGTGAAGTTTTAATTTCTTCAAAAATTATGGGAGGAAAATACAAAAATGTTAAGCAAATCAGAGAAATGATAAAAAAATAGCTGTAGAGGATTTTACGGCAAAATTTTCGGAACTAATTGAGAATTATCTTATATTAAGATTAGAGAATAACCCAAAACACCATAGTACAGGTGATCTTTGTGCATTATTGTGCATATTAACAAAAATCGAAAAAAATATACCTGTACTAAACTCTTACGCATCATCAACGCCTTTAAATTTCTTTTAGAGCGAATATAATTTTGAATTTGTAGTATTACCTGTTTACATCCCATATGGAGGTAACATACAAGGCCATGAGATGTTGGGAATTTTTGAAGAGGAGTGTAACATCATCAGCTACTACGATTCATTGGTAAGTCCAACGTCAGATACTATAATAACATATTTAAACGAAGTTACATGTGAAAGAACTGAAGTATGAAATAAATTTTCAACACATGAAAATATTTTTACAGTCTACAGCGTCGGCGACACCACATTCAACTAGCAAATAGTATTACATAACCATTACTAAGGGCAAGAAAGTACGTGCTGTTGTATCATCACTAGCTTCTAAACGTTGAATGCGAGTAAGTAAAAAAGAGGATTTATTCTAGTCGTGAACAAGAATGTTTCTAGTTGTTTACTCATAAATAATACCTCGAAATCGAAAACATCGTATTTCACAAAACCATTTCAGTTTCCTTCGCATGCAAGAAGAAAATCTCAAAATATGGGAGCCGCGCGGTCGGTTACCTGAAACTTGCCTCGAGGGACGTCGCTCAGGAGGAAAGAAGGCGGTCCTTAGAACGAAAGCCACACAGATTTCCACCGGGACGCAAAAGGGATTTGGGTCTCAGAGGAACGACATTTGGGCGCCACAATTGGGGGCGTCTTCATCCCAGTGTCAACATGCGGACTTAAAGACGGGGAGAAACGCAGGCAGGTCAAGTGTAGTGGCTTGAGGTGACTTGACAAGGTGCGGTCATGGCCAAAACCGGATGAACCGAAGACTAACAATAGCAGGAAAGATAGGGGCGGAAGAAGAGAGGAATGAAAGATCCAAGAAGAAACAGCTTGGGATTACGTGCGGTGGCATTTCGGGGTCGCAGACAGTGCTGAATGTAGATGAATTGAATTGAGCGAGAAAGTGGAGTACAAGAACGAAATCATGAACCCAAGTCTTTTTCAGGCTGCCTCAGAAGATAAACTGAATAAGAAAAATTTTCTTTAAGTGAGCGTATGTGAGTGCATGTGTATTACGGGTATGTACATGTGCATGAGAGACGTGGTCTGAACGTCCATAGAATTTTTGCGAAGCTTCCGGACTGGTTTATACAACGAGACGATGAAAGTGTTTCGGGACGAGGGAGGCGCACTGGATAAGATATTTTTGCAACATTCACTCACTATCTCCCATGACTCTCATCCGCAGCTATGCCCATTGCTCGTCTGCTAGCTCACTCATTCGTTCGTTTGCTTGCTTGCTTGCCCGCCCGTTCGCCCGTTCGCCCGCTCGCCCGCTCGCCCGCTCGCCCGCTCGCCCGCTCGCCCGCTCGCCCGCTCGCCCGCTCGCCCGCTCGCCCGCTCGCCCGCTCGCCCGCTCGCCCGCTCGCCCGCTCGCCCGCTCGCCCGCTCGCCCGCTCGCCCGCTCGCCCGCTCGCCCGCCCGCCCGCTCGCCCGCTCGCCCGCTCGCCCGCTCGCCCGCTCGCCCGCTCGCCCGCTCGCCCGCTCGCCCGCTCGCCCGCTCGCCCGCTCGCCCGCCCGTTCGCTCGCCCGGCCGTGAGGACGCCCACTCGCCAGGACGTCTGCAAACCTGCTCGCCTGCTATTACTTCTCACACTTCACAAGATGTCACCTCGTCCACCCGCCAGTTCGGAAGCTTCCTCACACGCCCCTGCTACCGCGTCCACCCTTTCGCCCGGCCCACGGTCCCTTCTTTCTCTCTCTCTCTCTCTCTCTGCGGATGCGAAACGGGTGCGACGTGCGGCCTTCAGCGGGCGCCGCCGCATGCGTCTTTTATTCGCCTCCGCGCCGCGCCGCTCGTCTCAAAGGGTGCGGAAAGACGCCGCGCGCGAAATAATATGGCCTCTGCGGAGCTCCTGCTGGCGCCCGCGGCGGCGAGGCGCCGCACAAAGGAAGCAAAGAGAGGCCGGCGGGCACGCACGCGGAGGCGCGGCGCGTGAATGTTTAATGGTCCTGCGGACGACAAAGACACCGGCGCGGCGCGGCGCGGCGCACCGTGCGAGGCGCCCGGCGCCTGCCCGTGCGAGCGTCGCGCCGAAGAGGACTCGGGAGGAGCAGGGGACTCAAAGGACACGAGGATACAGAGGCAAAGAGGCATGCATGAAAACGGGCTGAAGAGGAAACTAGATACGCGACATTTGCCCAAATTCGCTAGAATTTTTCCTTTAAAAATAAATTAAATTTCGATTCCAAATTTCAGAGAGACTGATTTAATTTGTGATGTAAACTGATAAAATGGATGTTGATATCATAGGATACTAAGGTTTCGGGTCTGTGGAATGAATCATGAAAGAAACTAATTATTTCATTAAATAACCATACTTCCCCATTTTCACGGGAATAAGAAAAAGAAAAGAAATATTAAAGAGATTGTAATTCCCAATTATTACGACGCATTGCTCCTAGAAACAAATGAACAAAAATTAAGGAGTAAAATGCAATGTAGTTGGATATGTCTGTAATATTCACCAGTCTAAAGAATTTCATATTAAAGGAAGCCGCAAACCACAAAGTGGCCCACACATTTTCCTGGAACAATTCATTCCACAGATAGTCTCATATCTCTCCCTTCGCTGAGCAGCCGCGCGGGAAGAGCGCTCCTTTAAGACGCGGGCTGCGGCGTGCGTTACCGCGCGCGGCGTCGCCGGGGGCGTCTACGGCACGCGCGGCCGCCACCACCGCGCCCCCTCGCTTCCCACCGCCCCGGAGGGATGCCGTGCGGCGCCGCTCGGTGGCGCATTGAGTTCCCGGAATCGATTCTCGTGCGGTGCAGGCGGTCGCGCCACGTGCCGTCCCACCGCCGGCGCGGCCCACGCCCGCCCGCCCGCCAGCCAACTCCCACAGCCCCCGCCTGCGCCCACGTATAAAGGCTGCTTCATTCAGCGATGCCGTTCTTCCTTCATTATTTCATCTCAGAAACGTGACGAGGGAGACATAAGCCAATTGATCAGAAAACCACGCATCACCTTGTGCAACCATAGTACAATTTTCAGCTTTCCTTTTTCCACGATATTTACTCCTTTAACGTCTCATCTTACCTCACATAATCGCGCCTTTCTCCATTATCTCATCTACGATCCTCTTATTACCTTCTCACTTCTCATCAAACATTGTCACCGTTTGGCTGGCGCATGATGCGAACGTTGTGACACCGTTCTACTTCTATTCAATTCCACCTCCTCTTCCGCTCTGTCAAGCAAATTAACGAATTTGTAAGAGGGAGGTTCGCGGGCGCCACTTGGCGATGGAGCAGTGTGGGAGCGAGGAGGAGGAGGAAGTGTGGTAGGGCAGGTGGTCGAGGCGGAGGCGGGTGAGCGAGGAGGGTGGACGAGTGTAGGCTGCAAGGCGGGAGGGAGGGGCGGGAACGAGGCGGGAGCGGAACGAGCGTTCAGGCGCGCGTGCTTGCCACGGTGGCCTATATCCAGACAGCGTTGCAGCGGGCGGGGCGGGGCGGCGCCGGCAGCGGTGGTTGCCGTGGCGGCGGACATAAAAGAGTACTCAAGTTTAATAGCGGAGTCTGTTTGTTCCTGGCGCGGCCCGCACTATTACGTCGTCCAAAAATAGAAGGCGCTACAATGCGCGCGCATATTGCGCCTTTTATGCACCCGGTCAGCTGCGCCTAAGGCCTGCACTGCCCGCGGCACCACACGGCCGCCGAAGGAAAAAACAAATTACGAGTTTGGAATATAAAGAAATAATCGCAGTTTGATACATATATCAGTATTATTCGCAGAATACCGAAAAAACTTAGTAAGCCTTACAAGTTCCATTCGCAATCAAAAATGTATCAGAAAATATTATAGATCATTAAATGCAGATATGAAAATATCAGAAACAAGGGAAAAATATATGTGGTCATTTAAGGCAAATGTTCTCCAAACTGTTAGAAAATGGAAATAAACATTTAGGGACAATTTTAAGGAAATAAAATGAAAAGTATATATATTCACTTAGAGAAGAAATAAAATAGCAATCGAGTGACGTAGAAAATGAAGGCAGAAAAAGGTACTGGAAGGATGAAATGAATAGACAGGGAAGAGAAAAATGAAGACATATGAACACAAGGTAGGAAATAAAACCCGCAAACAACCTGCTTACAAAACGAGACTTGAAGAGCTTGCAGAGAAGCCGGCAAACTACGCGGTGGCTCCACGGCGGTGGCAAGAGATGCGCGAATCCGCAGTCGGTGAGGAGGGGCGGGGCGGAGCGGAAAGGCGGCGGCATCCAAGAGCTGCTGTTCTTCGCCCGGGCAACACGGCGCCGCCGGCAGAGCACGGAGAGGAGGCATAGGACTGAGCGAGCGAAAGAGGGAGATGGAGAGGGAGAGAGAGAGAGAGAGAGAGAGAGAGAGAGAGAGAGAGAGAGAGAGAGAGAGAGAGAGAGAGAGAGAGAGAGAGAGAGAAAGCGAAGTAGTGCTTGCGAGAACAATTTTCCCGATGCGCCCAAATACAATGTTGTTCGGGCGGCGCCTCGGAACGCACGTCGGCTGGGTCGCTCCAGATTCTCCGAAAGCCGTCAGCGCGACAGACTCCCCCGCTGCGCAGACGAACGCCGTCGAACTCCGCAATTGATTCCCGGAACGGATGTGGGGAATGATGCAAGCTCCATTTGAGAACCACAGGAGGCAAAAGGATGATCGCTTTGAAGTTCCTGATTGAAGCTCGCAGAAACATACGCAACAATCCATTTACGAAACACCTAACTTCGCTTCCAACCAACGTCAAATTAAAGCGATTTCTTTTATTCTGGACCAAATGTTCTCCATTTCCGCAATTTTTGTCAATTTCAAAATCTTCATCAATCCCGGTTACTCATCTTCATAGCCTACGAACTCATTACAGGATTCTGTCAAATTGAACTTAATTTTGTCCATTTCGAATGATTTTTATTTGGAGAAATGCGCATATGAAATTCGTAATCCCAAAAATCAATTTTTTCTGAAAAAACAATATCATTAAAATTGAAAAAGATCAAAAAAGATATATTAAAAAAGTTAATTATATGAAACAAAATTTTAACTGTAGTATTAACGTAGTGAAACTCAAATTTGCAACGTCAAAACCCAAATAAGAGTGTACCATCGTCATTTCGAAGACTAGGTCGAAATGTCTTTTCCAACTTTATAATTATTGTCACTAATGTCTTCCAACTACACGCTTAGATCATGTCCTTGATCCGTCTGGTTGTTCACAGAGAAGAGCATCACTGCATCACTTTCAGATACTAATTTCGAAGCAATGCGTTTAACGATTTTCCGGCCCTTTTGATCGGTGTTTCCACAGCTGTGTTATGCGAATACGAGCAAAAACGTTATCAACTGGGCTCCTGTTCAGTCAAACAGTATTCGGAATGTTACATGGAACGGAATTACTGAGGAAAAGCTTTGTTTCGCCGGCTGGCAGGGGCTCCTGCGTCAGCGCGCGGATTATTCGAGGGCCGCGCCCCGACACAGCGCATAAGCCAGCGCACGCATTCCACAGCCTCTCGCGATCCTCAAAATCAATTATTTATTCCCTGTTAATTAAAAATGACGCCAAATATGTCGATGTCGCCGCTGGTGCACGGCGCACAATGGTTCTGGTTATGAGCCAGGTTTTATCAGGGCCGGTTTACCAGTCCGGGTCTAAAACCGTCAGTGACCACATCCTTCAAATGGCTGCCTGAGATCTAGAACAGTTATCAAGCCCTTGTAGTAAAACTATCAACGCCGCATTGTTACCACAATAAACGACGGATTTACAATGGAAGAAAGGTAAAATTATGAGGCACTCAAGGACCACTATACGGGGAGAACTGTCCCGTACTAAACTCGAAGGCTTGCGACATTCTTTAAGACATTGATTCGTTATTGACCATAATTTGTACGTCACTGTGTGTGACCTTGTATGGGGAACAATTTTCTAAATCTGTAAAGGTGAAACTTGCCATATTAAGGCTCAACCTAGAACGGTAAAACAGACCGTTTGTAGGCACCTTCGGGTCAGGGTTAAGCACAAGCGCAAACCAGTGAAGGTGAAACCATCACGTGTCCCGAACGTGCATGGGACTAGGCGCTAGAGACGCGGCTGGCGCGTCCGACCGTCGCATCGCTGCAAACGCCTTCTCGGCGCGTTTCGCATGCGCATGTAAAAGCATCCTACATAATTTATGAACGCAATTACCGCACCGTGATCGGGTTTCGTTTTCAACGACTGCGATTATATTCAAGCTGTTATCATTAATGGAGTGTGCGGAGCTCCATCGACTTCTCTACACGAGCGATCCCTTGCTCGGCCTGGGCCCCGGCCTCTATTAAGCGAACAGCCCACATGATGTCCCGGCGTGGCTTTGACAGTTGTGTGTTCGACAGCGGGCCCGGGCCCGGCACCGGCCCCCGCCCGGGCCGCGGCCCGCCACTGCGCTTCACAATAACCGCGCGCACGTGAAGCCTCTATCGGCCAGCGCTCGTTGCGAATCAGTGCAGTTTCGGAGCGGAGGGATGCGATGGGACGGGAGGGTTGCATTCTCCGCAAACGCATAGCACATTTGGTAATCTTCGAAACAAAAAAAAGCCCATAAATATCCTCAGATGAGCCCCACGGTCGTTGGAAATTTTCAACACAAAAATAAGACGAGAAATACGAGAGACATTATGTAAACGCGGACCCCGCTTTCACAGAAACTATGAGCTCGATTACCATACGCTGTGACCGTTAAAATGGAAGCGTGTTCCGGAAAATATCTATTAATGCGCGTTTACTAAAGCTCGCTCTATAAATAAGACCGCTAACACAACAAACACAACGTTCCCACACACGGCTTCCCAGGTGGTAATAAAAAAATCGATAGCATTTACTATTACAACCTCCCGATAGCGCTATCCCAAGAAACACGACCGCTAAAATCGTGGACGAGAAATCTGGCGGAGGAATGTTCGCTCGGTGGGAGGGGCCTATAAATACGCGTGGGCGTGCGGCGTCCATAGTAAGAAGCCCACGAGAGGCGAAGAAATTTCCATGCGGACACGGCATCTCTGCATTACCGGGCGGGCGGGCACGCAATGCGCGCATTGCCAGCGCCGGCGGCGGCGATGCGAACACGACGGATCCACCCGATAAGGCAGGCGTGCCGCCGCCCCCGCCGCCGCGCGCTCGCCGATAATAGCCGAAGGCCGCGCTCCGACCTGTGGGCGAGTATTCTGGCGCAAACGCAGCTGGGACGTCACGAGGGGGTGAGGAAGAGGTGTGGTTCGGCGATTATCAACTCGACTGCGCCCTTCTCATCAGTCACCCCTTTCCTCCTTACTGACGTCTCACACTCGTCAGAAACTGCCCTTTACTCCCTGTAACGCTAATTATCTTTCCAAACTCTCATTCCATAACACCAGTTCTTCAAAATGTATTGAGCTATTACATTACTGTAATTTAAAATACAATACAAATACAAGAAAAGAAAAAGAAATGGCCTCATTCATTTATTATATTATGAGATTCTTATTACGTGATTTTGAATCAATCACGAAGGGAATTCTTTAATTTCAAAACGATATTCAGCGAACAGGAAGCAGAAGAGAAAAAGTAATTTAGAAATTTCAAGCTGCCTGATAATGAAACATTCCAAAAAACCATTTCCATTTCATCTTCTTGAGATTCATTTGCCAGCCTGAACGCATATTCCACGTTGTTTGTCTTCATCCAAAACAAAGAATAGCGAGATTTACAATTCATATCGTTCATTTTCGTTATTACAAACGAGCTTATTTTCTTCTTCGTTTTGCGAAGTCACCTGAGCTATCACGTTCGTTCGCGAAGAAACAAAATTGCAAAGGAAAAGAAGCAGCGATCCCCTCGCCGGGGACCCGAAGGGCGCGACCAATTTCTCGACGGAAATACTTCCTCCGAAGGAACGCGCTCTCTTCACCGCTCTTGTCCAATTAGCCGTATTTAATTAACGGAAAGAAAATGTTTACAATTTCCTTTTATTCTTTCGTCGGGTCTCGAAAAGACAAAGAAAGATAATAAAAATCCTCTCGCAATGTCTTTGTTGTACGCACATGCTAGCTTCTTCTAATAGAACGTCTCGGCTCGCACAGAGATCTCCCTTGGATTTTAATGCAGCTAGAACGCTCTTGAGCGCTTTCCTCTCATCTAAGAGCGCTGACTAATTATTCTCTAAAAACACTGTGGATTTTAATAAGAAATAAAAATGAATAATTGGGTTAAGTTTACTTCTAAACTTAGTGTAAATACATCCCGAGATGAGATCCTAATTGAAGATGCAAGAAAGAGATAAAAGAAAAAAATCTACCATATCATTTTCGTATGCAAATTTATTAACGCGACGACAAAATTAATGTTTCAACAAGGAAGCTGATGGATTTTTTTTTGTTCCATTTTCTACACTACTCTCTCTTTTCAAATTTTAATTCTTATATTACATTAAAATTAGTAAATTTCCCATATTAAATCCAGTTACTCGAAATGAACGTGTTTCTACTCACGTACACATATGGCTTACGCTTCACGCATCTCCGCTTACTTACCTAAAACAGAAAACAGACAGGATTTTATTTAGCAAATATAATAATTAATCTCCATAAAGCATACAAATATTTCTTATACTGAGAGGAACAAATCTGTATCAAACACAATCAAAACGGAGGGTAAAATTGCCAAAATGTGAACGATATTGAAAAAACAGTACATTAATTTAGTAAATTAATGAACAACTAACTACAAGAATACAAAATAAATCACAAACAATATAATAAATAGTGAACCCACAATCAGTTTAAAATAAAATACAATTAAAATTTCTTAATACAATCATTATGAGAAAACTCATGTTTAGAGAAATCACTTAAACTCAATAATATATCTGCGTAGATTTCAGTCAGATCTTTTCCATTAAAATTCTCTGTACGTTGAAGCAACTTGCATTTGTACTGCCAACTGTGATGAGGAAGCTTTTCTCTCAATAGAAAAAGGCGTTTCGGCCGTCCTATTTGTTGCTCCAAATGCAGGGACGCGGGTGATATTAATAGTTGAGATATCGCGGACACTCCACTGGTTTGGAAATTTCTAATACGGATTTTGCTTTCCTGTCGATTTGGTTTGTATGCAGAAATGAAGAATTCTTGGTTGCAAGCTTTGTTCTGTTGGTATCAACTTTACCAGTTATTAAGATTGATGTACGTCCTTCTCCATGCAGAGCGGGCATTAGTTCGGGACGCGGAAGGTGGCAAGCGCCGAGGCATTAGAAGTGCGGGTCCTCTTTGCCCATTCCACAGCATCGCCTCCCCCCGCCCCGTTCCTCCCGCCCTCCCCCCGTTCCGCCCCGCCCGTCCCTGCCCGCCCCGCCCCGTTCCACCGCACCCAACCCGCGTGGCGCGCGGGGGCTTGCTATCGAACGCTTGATGGATGGTTTGCGGAACCCGATACGCCCCAGCCCCGCTTCGCCCCGCGCACCGGCTAACCAGCGTCCCGCGCCCCGCCCCAACCCCTCCCGGCCTCAGCGCCCACGATCAGCCTTCGATAATGGCCCGCGATGGAAAAACAACGCGGGTGCCGCGCGCCGCTGCCAGGCGAAGCGAGAAGCACAAGAGGAAGCTGAAGCGAAGCACAGACGGACGAAAGGGACAAAGAAAGAAAATAAATACACAAAAGAGAAGACAGCGGATAAAAAGGTGGAGAAGAAAAAGTGGCAAAAAATGACTAAATGAAGCAAGTATCCAGGTCGAAAAGAGTGTTGCAAAAAGAATGGGAAACAAAAGCAAAATAGAATCGGCCCTACGTAAACATCTCAATACAATAGATAGTTCACCAACCACTGATGTAATAATGCCTTACATCGTCTTGTATACTGATTTAAATTTTTATTATTTCACACATATTTTCACACATTTTCAACTATATTTTCGCCCTATGAATAATAAATCAAAAGTTTTTCGAACAACAGGTCTGTTCTACCTGGCGCTGGATGCATGTGGCGCGATATGATTACAATCAATGATGACACACAAGTACTTGCGGGATATTATTGAAACAGAGGGGAAGTAAATAATGATTCCACTGAATGCACGAGCAGCAGGAAGTTGGATCACGCAGGGAAAAAATATAGTTTTCTGAGCAAAGAGTTAATACGAAGTGAGAAGTAATGCGGAAGTGAGAAAAAATATATACGTTTTTACAAAAAAGGCGAGATCTGCCTTAGAGGTCCAAGAACCAGTAGGTTGTTTAATTATTTAGAACTCATTAAGTACAGCAAAATATGGAAAGAAGAGCTCCATTAATTTTCTAATAGAATTTCTAATATTCCAATACTAATTTCTTAAGATTAGGATTCTTCAAAAAATTGTTTTTTTAATAACAAATATTCAATCGCTAAACTATATTATTTCATACCAAGAAAATAAATGGAATATGAAATGCAGTTGTAACCCACTATACTTAATAATAAGTAATTAGATGATCTTATTTACAAGAAATTTACTTACGAAATCTTTCTGTGCTCAGCAAAAGCATTTTATGAAGTACGCTTGGATCACACGATGTTTCTTGGAACTATATTATGCTGGATAATTTATAAACAACAAACGCATAAAGCAAATAACTTAAAACTCAAAAGAAAAGAACTACCCAATCAGTACGCTTGTAACCTTAGAATAATACATTTTCAAACCAAAAATACTGCATGTATTACATAATTCGCCCGAGCATAAGAGAGTGCATGCTGGTAAAAAAGGCTAACATATTGCGAACCAATTCAGCAAGAAATCTCAGCGAGTAACATAAGCATCTCAGACACGCATGGCCAGTAAAACTCCCTGCGGAGAGGGAGGAGCATATCGGCAGCGCCAAGAATGCAGCCCCCAGACGGCGCCAGCGACCCGCAATAAAACCCCAGAGGCACCGACACCAGCCCCAGCCCTCCGCCCAAATCCCGGACCACCCTTCGCCGTCGTGCGCGTGCAAATATAACACCAAACTGCGCAAATAGCGGCACAGAACTCGTTTAAACACTCATAAAAAGATATCTTCGACTCCGAAACTCGACTGGCCACCCCTTTCTCTTCTTCGCTCTTTTCCTCCCGCTGAATATATAGAATACACGGTGCCGCAGCCGCGGGTGCGAGCGAGCGACAAAGTTGGAAGTTAACACTGTTACGACACAAGAGGCCTACGACAAGTTGCGATGTTGCCAAGTTATCGACCAGCGCAATCCAATTTTACGAGCTCTGTGATATTACATAGAAGCTCGACTCGGCACAAAGCGAAGGAAGTCTTAACAAAGACGCTCTAGGAGTGGGATTGGGGGAGGCAGGCGGTGGGCGTGGCGCTCGCGCGGCCAGCGGGAGCGGGGCACGCCGCTCCGGGAGGACGGCGACTTGGGAAAATGGCTATTTGTCGATCGTAATACACAATGACTACGCCAAAAAGGCAACGATGGGGATGAAATATAGAGTAAAAAGAACACAGCGCAATGGCCGACGCTTCGTCGCCTAGAAAAGTACGTAAATCGTGCAAGAGAAGGGCAGAAGTAATTGACAAGGAAATCGAAAACGTACAATCATGTACCGCTTCACAATCTGAAAATGAAAATGAAATGGTCCTAGCGCCGGCGAGCTGCAAACGAGGGCAGGTAGGTGAAAGATAACGAGGTCGTCTGGCCAGGTGCTGGCGTGCCATGACAATCGTCTGCAATAGCCAACGTACGAGGCTATGACACCTCGAGGAAGTTTAGTTGTGTGGAGACGCGCAGAAGCAAGAATACCAAAACAGAATGTGGGAACGAAACAAGATAGGATGTGTACGTACGGAAAAAGGGACATGAAAAAAGAACAGTGAAGTAACAAGTTACGTGGGTGCGAAGAAAGGTCATGCAACCTTCTCACGGCAAATCAGTCTGTGGGTGAGCGGATAAGAAAGGTGTAGAGAAAAAAGGAAATACACATGCAGTAGGACCGAAACAGGTAAATGATTAAATGAGCACAGAAGGGAAGAGGAAAAACATTTTTTCCGAGTACAGTACAAGAACGGAGAGGCGCAAGAACAGAGTCAACCGAGCGACAGGACCCATTGCAGAGCGAAGTCGGGAGAGATGGTATGAAAGGTCGGTATGTAGAAAATCTGGAGAGAAGCTGCCCAGCTGAAAAGGGTCAGGACAAAATAGATCGCAGAGGACCCAGTCGGGGCAAAGTGACTCCCGTCATGCCGGGCGGGGACGGGGGCGGGGGCGCAGAGACGAAACGACTGGGATTGCACACAGACGAGTACAGCAGCACGCTCGTCCGCGGGCCGCACATCGATTCCCGATGACCCGGCGACCGAGACGCCCGAGTCTGCCAGACAAGGTCTGGACGGCGACCCCACCGCCTCGCGCTTTGGCGCCGCGCGGCGTGGCGCGGCACGACTCGTAAATCACAATTGAACTCCTTGCGCGGGGACATTTATAACCTCCCAATATCTCCCCGCGATCAGATACGCGAGCGGAAATGCACGAGCGGCATCATCCAAAGCGCCTTGGCCGCGCTCGATCCCTCCCCTCTGCACAAGAGGCGCACAGACCCAAGCACTCGCGACCGCCGCTGCCAGTGCGAGTCCGTGGACGGCGCGCGGGCTCCCAGCCACAAGCGCCTAGCCACTCCACGGGATCTCCTTTATTGCCTACGTCACCCTAGCTTATATTGTTGCTTTGCTCAGCTCTATCATATAAATTGTAAAAAATAAAAACAACTATATCATGTAATAGACATGTATGGCAAAACTCCAAGATTCAAGAGCCATGACTTCTGAAGTATGTTTCGTAGTTGTTTATTCATGTGATGCAACTGAGTTGTATTCAAAGCAACGCCAGGAATGGTGTTCAATAACACAGGTCAACACACATTTTCCTGCCAAAGAAGTTGAAGTCGTTTTATGGTATATTTGATGCACAGTTTCCGAACATGGCATTGGTTTTGGTAAATTGGCTCTAGTTTTGGAGATAAATACGTAATAGTAATATATTCATTGTATTTATTTTTGCAGCTCGAAACCAATTACAATTATTTGTTTGAAGAAACATTGTATGATTTCCTTTTGTGTAGCAAATCAGAACAATCTTGTTGAAGGCTCCAGCAGTAGACTGCCATCATGTGTATATCCCATCTGCACTGATATCTTTCTTCCATCACCTTAATTTCTTGATGGAATGGCTCGCCTTGTTCCTCACTCATATTGCCAAGATTTTCGGGAAAATGTCTCAAGATTGCTATGGAGATGGTGTACCTTTGTGATTATCACAAAGCAGTTTTGAACGTATGCAATTCACGACAAACCTAAGTTAGAAAACAAAAATAGAAGTACATATCAATAATTCGCAAAGAAGTATGCAACGCATGCCAGATAAAAAATTCTAAGAGAAATGAAATAAAATACACCATACACACACGGGTTTTCCCATTAATAATTTTGAAAAACACATTGAACTCAAATAATTTAGTAGAAATGTTTATTTCAGGAAATACAAACGTATGACATTGACGCATCATTACCGAACTCGGCGGTCGTCTCGAAAATGGCCAATGGAGAACTCGTTTGAGAAAGCTGGAGGAGCCGACCGCCTAAACGTCGCAATCTGAGACAACACGGATCAAGAAATTAATCAGATACTTGGCGGCAGCCAGGCAGGCGGGGGACGAACGGAGGGTCGCAGCAAATAGACGGCAAACAACACGTTGTGCCCGGCAGGGGGCGAGCGCTATCAGGCGGGGCTGCGACCCACAAATATCTCGAGCAGATTAACTCCACCGCCCTTGGGAGGAAGGGTCGAGCGAGCGAGCCAGCGGACGCGGCGCGCAGTGGGCCGAAATGACAAGGAAGCATTTCGAGGAATAAACGTATTAAATTCTTAGCATGTTTAAATAAAAAAAATGAAACGAATACCCCCTGATTGTTTCATCACGTTCTCTAGTTGCAAGGTTTATTTTGGTGACGAGAGAATAATTAAATGCCACTAGGAACAGTATATTTGTGTGATATCCAGAATATAGTAAATTGTACAAAAGTGCTCCTTCTTCAGTAGTTTTCTCTGGAGTAGAGTTGTGAATTGCAATGTTCTTCTCAGAGGTCATTTGGGTTACGTTCTTGAACTTCCGTGAGCTGAAAACGACTGTTACAGAAGACCGCACAATTTTAACCTAATAATGAGTAAATCGATTAAATTAACTATTCCTTAGCTTCAACGTGAACTAACACAAAATAATTGATTCTCCTTTACTGATTTAGTTGATAACATTTTTTGGGGGAAGGGGGCTTTCCACTGAGCTCGTTCGGTCCAGTGTGCGGAGCGGGTGGGTCGGCACCGTTGCCGGCGACGAAGAATACCGCAAACAGCGGAAGACAGAACCGATCTCCCAAAGCAAATACCGCGAGCGGCACGAGGCCGAGGCAAAGGGAATCGATTCCGGCGGAAGACCCGCCCACCCCGCTCTCGCAGGCTCCGTGCTCGAAAATTCGCTCCAGCGCATTTCGCGCGAGGCGAGTTAAAGGGGAGGGCAGGGCGGGCGAAGGAGCTGCTTACGGCGAAATGAGCGCGCGGTCACCGCCGCTCGGGACGTGCGGTAACAGTTGGCGCCCGTTCACAATAACGGCGCTGGCGGAGTGGGGGGCGGGGGTGAAGGTGGAAATAAAATCGGGACAGCAAGGTAGCGGTAATCACTGCGGAGGAGATCGTAACGAAAACATTAAAAATAATTCAATAAGAAAGGAAGTGAAGGGCGAACACGTAAGTGGTAATGATGTAGTGAAAATGACGGCTGAAATTATTATTTTCGAGTTAGTTAAACAACAGAACAATTAAAACATTAAAAAGACAACGCAGCCTCCACCCATGTGCGAATTCGTTAGATGCCCCTGAATTTGAGAAAAATGCAAAAATATCTATTTCACATAGCGCGCATCAATTGGAAGGAAACTATGCACCCTCAAGCCATGTGACAAGTGCCTGCAGTTTCGTTAGATACGCACTAACTCGCCGGAAAATGTAAAAGTAATAAAAGTGGTTTCGATTTTTAGAGAAAATGCAAATATTTGAATCTGTTATACTGCCTATTCTCATATTGAGCGTACCAACAGATCTTATACACAAGTTGTCACTTCATTCCACACAGCAGGCGTCATGTGACAATATGGCTCGAAGGAAGAGGTCGCCCGCCATTACATATTTGCTAGTTACATGTTATGTTAAGGAACCGCAACTTTTTGGAATTTCTGGATAAGTAAAGATATGTAAATATATACAGTGAAGCTAGATAAAACTGGAATATCAATTTTGGATAATATCCTATGCGCCAGCCAGATGTTGAAAAATAGTCCTTTTCAGGGTCAGGGACTCCCAAAAACATTTCGCCATTGATTTTTCCATGATAACAATGCATTGCAATATATTTCTCAGTACTACTCATACAAGAAAGTAAATTGGGGCAGCAACGGCATTCAGTTTATAACGTGGACTCAGCGAGGCCTGTGGTGAGTTGCCGCACCCACCCTGACGGCGCTGCGGGCAGTGCCGCTAATGACACTCCGAGACTGGCGCGCCACCATTGGGGACAGGCGCGCACCTCTGAAAATACCCTCCCTTTTTCCCCTTGCCGGCAGCCATCTGGTCGGGCTGGCGGTGCTCCCGGGCGCCGCAGTCGGCGCGACGGCGAATTCTACGCCCACGACGCCAACGGGGTGTGTTTCGAGGGCGGTGGTGTCGGGAGCGACTGGTGGCGGCGACGAAGGCGTAAGGAGCGGAACGGAGACGCGGCTGCTTCTTGCTGCTCCGCCTCAGCCAACGGCCGCATTCCGGGGAGCCGCCGCCCTTCGCCTTGTCTCGCCCAGCCCAGCCCTTCCCAGCCCCGCCCCGCCCCGCCTTTCCCCGCCCCAGCTTCCCTCCCCCTCCCCGCACCGCACCGCACCACCCGGAACGCCGCTTCTACAGCCTCTGAAGCCACTCAGCGCCGCAGGACCCTCTGTTGTCGACCTTGCTAAAGGAGCCTCCCGCCTGGAACTCTGAGATTGGCCTACCCACATATATTCGTAGTGACCAATTTTCTTTTATTCCAGATACTACACAGGTGCATGATATTCGAAAATGTTAACTTCGAAACACAAATTTTCAATCACGTTAAAGACTGTCACGGCTGTACTCAAATACGCCAAATACGTTCGAAGATTAACAAGCATCCAAAAAAAGATAAACTGTCAAAGATATGTTTAAGATAAAGCCGAAATGCGTCGGATATTAATATTGTAAGTGTCCTTACCTAGGCCGCATGCTATTTCACATCACGACACACAATTTTAAATGAGATACAGATATCGAGCGCAGAGTGACGAGCTGGCGTTGACCTGGTTGCTCCGGCTCTAGAGATCTCAGAGATTTGGGCAACTCTGACATGGAAAATCATTTCATATCAATGAGGATATACATTACTAAAAAAATTAATTATTGTTCAAGACACATTGCCAGATGGCAAATGCTAATGGGCAAATGCACGGGTGCACGCTGACGACTATGTCTTTTCGCAGCAGCAATCGAGTGAAATGTGCGTAGTCTGCCCTACGCAGAGCATATCTTAAAAATGGCGTTTCGAACTGGTAGTTGCTCTAGCGTAACCAAATCTTTTCTATCTTACCCGCCTGGTCCCTGGAGCGCACACTCTCTTCGCTCTTTCTTCTAGTGCTACTAGGAAAATACCCGCATATGCCCAACACCTACGGGACAAATTAGACTAACGAGGGTGCTGTAGAAGACAGGGCTTCAGACTTGGGTCAGTCACAGTCGTCACAATGAATTTATTCCGTACACTGTGTTCCTTCGAGAAGGAAAAGGGACAAGGGTACATATTCGGGCCGCGGTGGCTTGAAGAGGACCAAGGAAGTTTATGGCTTGGTCCGAGGGGGGGGGGGGGGGCGTGACAAATTAAGGTGGGCGCGGATCGGCGCAGGCGGCGCTCGCAGTGCGATGGGCGACAGGGATGTCACCCATTGCAATGTAATTAGAATGTTGTTACAGACGGCGCAGCCCTACAATATATTTGCCATTAAAGAAACGTATCTAGTTTTCTTAACATCGAAACGTTCCTGTACCGATACGTTTCTTAATAACAATCGTATAAATTTTAGTATCCGAGCAAGGTTCATTTGGTGGCGATATTAGAGTACGAAAAACGGATCCTTTGTATTTTAGCAGAGTGCTAATACGGTAAATAATTTTGGGTCGTTATTGAGCGAAAATGTCCACCCCGATTTAATTTTTTGTTCATATTCCATTGATCCACTGAGCAAATAATAAGATGGTCTTTCGCTTCGCTTCTGAACAGAATACGCAGCTTTCATCCCCGTCATCCATACGTTACACAGGTTTTATTATTTTGGTCATAAATAAATAAAATTAACTTATATGTGTCACACACAATGCGATATCTTCAGTACATTTCAGTCACTATAAATAATAGTAAATTTATATAGTATTATTATTTGTGCAGTATTTTGAATACTATATTAGAGTGTGCACAGAATAGTATTTTTATGAACAGATAGTATTATTGACATTAACCTCATTTTGAATATGCAATTTCAGTTGACTTGATAGCGGAGTCAACAATACTGCCCGAAGCCCGAAATATGAATCATAAATAATTAAATACATTGTATCGGAGTTTATTTGAACCCAAGTGAACACATTTTCGATCATACACAGTGAACGCCCGACATAGTACGGGAGCACATTGAAACAAATGGAGAGGTTTGCAGCGCCGTCGTCGTCGTCGTCGTCGCTTGGAGGTCGCCGCTCCGCTCCGTGGCAGCGCTCGCGTCTCCCGCACCTCGCCAGCCCCGTGGCCTCAAAACTGCGCCGCGTCTCGGCCACAGCTGGAGCGCGAAAATCAATAGGCGCGCGCGAGGCGGAGGCGGCGGGCAGGGCGGCGCGGGTGGCGTAGGCGCAGGCGGGGGCGAACTGGGAGCCGAAGACGGAGGCAAACACGGAGGTGCCGGAGGTGGCGAAGAGGGTGGCGAAGGGGCTGTCAAGGGGGGGCGAAGGGGGGGAGGGGGGGAAGGGGCTGGCGAGGGGGTAGCAAAGGGGGGTGGCGGCGGCGAAGGGGGGGGGGCGAAAGGGGGGGGCGGCAGAGGAGGTGGAGAAGGGAGGTGGCGAAGGGGTGGCGAAGGGGGGGCAGAAGAAGAGAGGTGGCGAAGGGGTGGCGAGGGGGTGGCGAGGGGGTGGCGAAGGGGGTGGCGAGGGGTGGCGAAGGGGGGTGAAGGGGGTGGCGAAGGGGGTGGCAGAAGGGGTGGCGAAGGGGGTGGCGAAGGGGGTGGCGAAGGGGGTGGCGAAGAAGGGGGTGGCGAAGGGGGTGGCGAAGGGGGTGGCGAGGGGGTGAGGGGGTGGCGAAGGGGGGCGGAAGGGGGTGGCGAAGGGGGGTGACGAAGGGGTGGCGAAGGGGGGTGGCGAACGGGTGGCGAGGGTGGTGGTGAAGGGGGTGGCGACGGGGGGTGGCGAAGGGGGTGGCGACGGGGGTGGCGAAAGGGGTGGCGAAGGGGGTGGCGAACACGGAGGTGCAAGGGTTGGCGAAGACGGAGGCGGAGGGAGAGGCGATGAGGAAGCCACTGACGGTGGCGCAGACGGCGCCGCGATGGGAGGTGTGGGGTGAGGTGCAGGGGGAGACGCAGGCGGAAGCGCCGGGAAGGTGTAGTGGGAGGAACAGGGGGAGTCGAAGACGGAGGCGAAGTCGAAGTCGGAGGCAGAAGTGGAGGCGGGACGAACTGCACGGCGGTGACGCCTACAACCTCGACATCACCTCCCATCATTGCACACAAATGTTCAACACAAAGTATTTCTCTGGTGACGTTGAGCACACGCCACAGTGGAATTCATTTTTCTGACGGCTTCATCGAGTCAACGTCAGTTACCACAACCACTCCAATACAAGTTCTCTCGAACCATGCATTAGTTCACCTCATTCTCAATAACAATTTTCATGTCACTAGTTCTGAGATTGTAGACAAAGAAGGATTGCGGGTTCTAAACACATAACTATGTGATTCTGAATAATAATGCCCCAAGAAGACAAAAAAAAAACGATAGGCTTATCAGGTCAATGTGATAAGAGACAGCCTCCATATTTAAAGAAACTTCAGAGTGAGGATCACACCGCAGTGCGTAGGAACCTCTACAAGTCTGAGACCTGCCGCCCCCAGGTTGCCACGTTACACGCGCGTTGAGCTGACTCAGACATATCTTATCACGGCCCGAAATAGAGCTACTCGCTTAACAGCGACCGACGCACCCGGAATTTCCACCCCGCTCTCATCACAACACTGCACCACTGCAGAATCCGCCCTTTCCAACCCCAACAGTCTCATCGTTATTGACACCATCACCACCGCGCAACTCGCAGTCATGTCAACGTGACGGATCCCTCCGCCGCCTCTACTGCCCTCGCTCACGATGACAATGCAACCACCGGCATCCCCGATGGAAACATCACAATCGGCCCCGCCCCCTTGGCGATTACCATCGCCCGCTCTCGCACGGTCACGTCCACGCCAACTCTACCTGCCCCGCCGCCGCTGCCACCGCCGCCGCCTCGCGAGGTTACGACGCACTCGCCGCGCGCCTGTGTGTCGGAGAGAGACAGAGAGAGGTTTAGGGCGGACGCTGGCGGATAAGCGACCGGCGCCGGAGTTTATGACGTGCAACACAAACACGTGTCCGACGCGGACGCCACCGCACGTCCACTGCCCGCCCGTGCGCCCACCCGGTTGCCGCCCGATAGCGCCTCGCGACCTCTGCCCCGCACCGCCGCGCCACATCGCAACGCTCCGCGCCCTCGTTCCCAGATAATTCAGGTGCCTCCGCATTGCGCACGTGGGAAAAACCAGCCAAGGATGCGCAGCCAACGGGAACAATACACGTCAGCAAACTTCTCACCTGTTCAACATCTATGCGGTTAAACAAAATTTGTTGATTCAATGTTGTTCGCACTGGATTTGTCATTCGCTCGGATATAATTTTTTCTCCATTTTTATTTAATCAATTATCACCTTTCGATAATACCTAGCACTAATGATATCTTAGTTATCATTGGCTGCTTGAGGGGAATCGCGTATTTGACATCTCGACTCATTCCATGTAGCAGATCTGATGATTCCCCTGCCAAACGTTTGAATAATAATCGTGGGAAATATGACTTGAATAATAAATTAAATGTCACCAACACCATATGGGCACATCAAAATCTGTACAGTGCACAACATACCACACGCAGAAACGACACTGACGGAATTATTTATCAGCCCTACTTTAGAAATGAATCAACAATAATTAACTCAAGCAACACGATGTTTATAGGAGTTCTACGTTCAAACGCACCATCAGGGTTCGTACAGTGGCGTATCTCCTAACGAAGTTATTTGCTTTGCAGCACGTACACGGCATAAATTGTGCTGTTCTATGAGATATTCCTGAGCGTACCTTGTCTGGGCACATTCAGCAGACGTATGCGCTGCGGTGCACAGACCATCAGACGAATGGATTTCGCGCACGATCCGTCGACGTGGGGTCGAAGAGGAACGGTATTTAGTCGCCCTCCGCGTAAAGGATGGCGGTCGAACGAGCGGGGCCGGCACGTAGCGTGGCGCCATTTTGTCTTTAAGTGCATCCAGTCGATAACGCTAACTCAGATCCGCTCTTGTGCCGGGCTGTCCCACTTTAGGAACATCGATAGCGGAGTGGAAGCAACAAAAGCCGGCGCGGCGCGGCGGGGCGGGGTGGCGACGGCGGTGGCGGCCACCCGGGCCCCGCCCTTCCTGTCGGCGCCGCTGGGCCGCGCCTGCTGTGCTGCACGCGCCAGGTTGCACGCCGCCGCGCGACGGAAAACAACCAGACTGGGGAAGGAGAGGGAGGCACGGGCCAAGGTGAAGGAAAGGATAATAGCCAGGAAGAAAATAGACGGACAGAGGAAGTAAAAGAGAGGACAGAGAAACGCTCAAAATGACATACAAAAACTGTACTGATAAAGCTTGATGAGATAAAAATAGGCTACGATCTTTTTTTTTTAAGTTTACAGCAGTTACAAGGCATAATGACCATTGATACATTTGGTTTGAACTCAACTTTATCACATTCAGTGACAAATATGTACAATTTCAAAAACGCTAATTTTTATAAGTGCCTCAGATGTCTATAGGAACGAAAACGCTTACGAAAGAACGAAACAAAAACAATCAAGTTCCCCTGCAGGACGAGGGTGATAGATTAGAGCTAAAAAAGAAACTTTGGATTTATGAAGTCGCGAGATGAGCATAATCGTTAGGGGCATAACGGTTAGGGACATAATGGAGAACAAGGTAAAACGAGCTTCAGATCCCATACGATGTGATACCAACAAAAGTGTAAGTTCAATATGGTTATCATTTTTCCGATCCAAGTTCCTTCAAAAAGTAGTCTGCTACTTAATACAGTCAGAGAGAAAAGAAATGTGTAATTTTTAAAATTATAAATTGTTTCCAGCTAGAGGGACAAAAATAATCAGTTACGACAGGTGCACTACTTTTCACAGTCATGATCAATTCACGAGCTGCACAGAGCACCTCATTATCTAGTAGAGCAGATACGCGGTAATCATCATTCACAAACTAATTCTGATTCTCTTATATTCTGACAGGTACTCGATTCACCATTGCACGTACACGACAATACTTCCACGTACATTATTCTCTTTCCTTCAATAAAATGAACAAATATGCACATCTAGAATATTTTTCCAACATTCTGATAACCAACAATCCTCTGACCAAGCTCCCATTTCCAGTTTCGCTCATAAAACATACTAACCTAGAACAAAAAACATCACTTTTTATGAGTCGGGGGTTTGGAGCGCAAACACTCTCAAGCGAACGGACGACGACAATGGAGGCAAAACAAGCGTTCCCGGCCCGTTCGGGAGGGCGCTGCGCATACATTTTGCAATGGGGCGGTCGTCCCAGCGGGGCGATGGCACCGACGCGGCGCGGCGGGCCAGCCGGAGCGGTCGCATCCTCGCCGGCTCTCGCCCGCCGCGAAAATTTACTTGGCACAAACGGCGCCGGTGGGGGAGGAGGTGATACTGGGAGAGGCGAAGTCATATCGAGAGGACTGCGCATTAAATGTCTGATTCCCCCCGTGTGCCCTTCAGTAACCTGGGAATCGATTTCATTCATACGTAAGTAAGCCGACCGGAGACGATCCCGCGCCCTCGGTCCCGCAGCCCGGCGCGACTTTGCAATCTCCACATTTCTTTATCTCCCTGTCTGTTCTTTTTCGTGCCTTATTCTCCACCACTCTCGTTCCATACAACACAGCACTTATCATCAAGGTCGACGTCTCTTGTCAACTGCCTTCGATTTGATGCCTTCCTAACCCGACTTGCTTCGGTTAGTCGGCAATCCTCTGCTATATTGCTCTCGTCGTTTCACTTTTCCCTTTTACTTCTTTTCTTCTCAGACCATCGCACTTATTAACTGACTTTCCACTCTTTAGGTTCTCCTGATTGACTCGTTCCCATTCCTCTTCAAAAACAAGTTATTTCAACTTAATTTCAACTCCCTACTATTTACCCCCAAGCTTAACATGTCTTCTTATACTCTCATTCAACCTTTTATCATTTTTCTTTTCCCCTTTCGCCAGGATGGAATTTCCAGCGTTTCGCTCCCCATCATCAAAGCTTCCCTCTCCTCTTCGTTCGCTTCCTCATTTCCGACCTCTACTCAGACATCGCCAGAAAATGCACAAACGCGGAGTCGCAAACGCGTCAAAAATATGGAAACGAGGCGGCGCGGGGAGGTGGAGGGGAAGTTGGCTTGGATGGGGGCTTTGCGAAGAGGAGAGGGACGGGACGGGGCGGCGACGGCCTCGCGGAAAGCGCCGCTGCGACGGCGAGCGACGGCGGGGGGCGGGGCCCGCCGGACGAAGCGCAGCGCAGGTGCCGATGTTGCGCTAGCGCTCTTTCGCTTCTTCCACGGCGCCGCCGCCCGTTACACAAACAGCGATAAACCGTGAAATGTGGAGGAATTTGGCAAGGGTCCTTTCATTGGTGGCCGCTACCGCGGCCGCGAATCGCGGGGCCGTGAGGCAAGCGCCGCAGTGTGACTCACTCTTCTGACTCTCCTGAACCACAATACGAGTGAGCGTTCGATCGGCTAAACGGATAGGAATCCCCTTCCTAGCAGTTGAAAAGATTGTAACAGCTAGTTTCCCAAACGTACACCCTTTCTAAAAGAAGCTTTTGTTCAATCCTCCTACGAATTCGTATGCAACGAATATGGGTAATATATAGCATCATTTAATTTAATACTGGGATACCGTTGGTTTACAGCAGTAATTAATAGTTCCGGAAACTAAGAATTAACTTAGAATGTCGGTAATGAACCGACACCTCTTATGTTATGAACGAAATAAAAGAAAGCAACTCAATGTTATTTCTTTCTTGTCTATTTACATTAACGAACATATGCAATGAAATGAGTTTGGAACAAAACAAAATCGAATGCAATACGTGCATAAACAGAAACTTAAAACTATAAGAAACATAGTATATTTACCTCAGATCCAATTACCAAAAATAAAAAGTTCAGATATCTTTATGCTACAAGGATAATTACCCTTCATTAGGAATTTTATCAGTTGCATACTTTTGTTGTTTGCGAGAATGTCCGAGGTCGACGCCTAAACTAGGAAGAAAACAACCACCCGCTTGCACACTCCCTGCGCGTCAGAAGACGTATTGAGCAGAACTATGAGTCGCATGCGGAAAATTAGAACGTGTTCCCAATTATATCACTCTAGTGCTGATGTCTTTTTTTTTCAAAACGATTGTAAAGGCGACTTGCAACATCTTGGCACTGTCTAGCAGACGTGTTGGCAAAATATTGAACCTGGACAGCCCTGGCCAGGAGAGAGCCTCTCTGCCGCCGGCGGCGGGGCAGGGAGTGGGACGGGGAAGGGCGGGGCAGGGCGGAGCGTGGCAGAGCGGGGCGAGGGAGGGCGATGCGGGGCGGGGCAGGGCGGGGCGGCGCCGGGCGGGGCGGCGCCGAGCGACGCGCTTGCCAAAATAAACGGCGGCGTTTAGTGCGCGCGAGCGACCGCGAAGGGGGCGGGGCAGGGAGAGGCGTCGAGAGGCGAACGACGCGACGAGAAGGCAGGCGCGCGAGGCGCGGGCGGTTGCGACCGCCGCAGCCAACGCTCGCTGAAGTTCAAAGGTGCGCGCACACCAAAGAAACAACGCGCGCGGAATTCGATTTGTTTTACTAAGGACGGCGATACGGCCTCGCAGTGACTACAACGCACATTATTTACAATGAACCAAAACGAATACCACTTTCGTCGTCACTTTAAACAGTTTTTCTTCTCCTTAATAAAGCAAGTGACAGCACGACAGCAGCTGAATTCGCAGAAAAGCACTTTATCTCAAAATTGTATACCATGTATTTTGGTATCTTCGAAATCAGCGATCATGTAATGTATATTGCAACAATTTCATCTGTGCCCTAAATAGGTATGCACGTTTCAAGTGCTTAATGAGCAACGATTAAACGACCAACGAACAAAAATTAGAGCCTGTATTTTCATTCGTTTGAATCGTCGATTCCATGTTGTCTAAATGAGAAGACGTTTGTATAAGTAACACCCGTACTTAAAAATAATTAGAAATTTACCTCTAAAAAGCAATAACAAGTATCTTGTTCGAAAATTTATTAATTTTGTTGTTGTTTACAACACTTGCAAACTTTTCCAATAGTGTGGTACGATCTTCTTGTTCGAAAATTTTTCAGAATTCCTATTCCCTAAACCAACAGTTGGACGAGTCTTCCACTGCATGGGGAAGAGCAGACACAAACGAATAGCGGGAATCGTGAAAGCACCTGCGCGTCCGAAGTACGGAAGCGGCGAGGAAAGCAAATTCCAGAGCATTGGCAGCGAGCGCGCGCGGGCTCTTCCTGGCGGGCGGCGCGAGGCGCGGCGCCTAGCTGGGCCGGAGCAGGGGCGAGCAGCGGCGGGCGCGGGCGGGCGCCCAGCGCGGCGCGCAGTCTGGGAGGGGGCGCCGGCATTTCGTGGCGGCCACACACTGCTTCGGATAGAGGGCGAAAGAGGACGAAAATACTTTCCCACTTTATTTATTTTTCACTCATTTAATTGGCGTAATGGCTCTTCGAATGCTGAGATCACTAAACTCATGATAAATGATCTAATGAGTACATGCCAGCGATAAGGACGAGGTGAATGATGACGCACCAGTGGTGGAATAAGGGGCACGGTAAACTACAGAATTCACAGAAACCCTGCCGAAAACTTGCGTTATCTATCAAAACTTCCACATTGGTTGGTCGGGAATCGCTTTATTCGCAATAAAACGAAATCCGCAACTGTAGCTGCGACGAAGCCTTTTTACATCTGAGATATGTCGGCGGCCGATTTTAGTTTTCACTTGAATAGCTGGGTTGAAATCGATCACGGCCATTCCCTGTGAGGGTGAGAATCCTAGAGTTACGCTACACTCAGAGAGCGGTTATATGGTATAGTTCCAACAATTCCAGATCAATGCCGTAGCAGAATGTAGAACAATTGGATACACACTATGCGCAATCCATCTTTCTGCATTAAATTTACATTAGATGATACTTCTAAGTTTCTTAAATGCAGTGGCGCAAACTAAATGTTGCTCTGAGAGGAAATACAGGGTTCAATCGTCTTTATGTTTATTGATAAATGATTTTACTGTTATGCTGAATTTAAAACTAATTTGCGATTTTTTTTACATTTTTTACAACATATAGATGTGAAATATTGAATATTTTTTCTCTACGTTTGAAATTTAAAAAATATTCAAAAGTAATCGCCTTCTGCGAAGAGGGGAGGAGGGCGCACTAGCCTCCACAGAGCCCTTCCCCCCACCGGTACATAACTAACTAGAAAGAGGAGACAATGAAACCATAATCAATTATTTTATTATTTAACAAATGTGAATGTAATACTCTTAGAAGCTTTGCTCTTTTAAAGTTTGATTTATAAACTCGGAAAGAAAGAAATTTTTTTGTACGAAATTAGAAAATAACGAGGACTAAAGACGAAAAGAATTTTACAACACGAAAACATACCGAAAAAAACTAGATTCCAAAATCACAAGAATGCATGACAAGATGGCACTTAGAAAAGTCCGCATGTTTGCAGGAAAGCATGCATTTTTGCCCGCTCCTTTCGTCGTTGCACCCACTGTGCGGCGGCGGTCGAAGCGCGCTTGACCAACGGGCGCGCGCCGGGCGACGCGGACGCGCTGCTGGGCGCGGGCCAGCACACGCGAATAACTCGGCCGAGAGGCACACGCCGGAAAGGTACCTCCGCGCTCAGCGTTCGCTGACACGCGTGTCCTGCAGGGAGCTCTTGGATGCTGGCGGCCCGCTGCTTTTCAAACGGTGAGGAGTTTCGGAAATAAAAATAAAATTAATCTTGAAATCAAAATAATATTTAATTTGAATGGAAAAAACGTGTTGATATTAATTATTCAAGTTTCAATAAATTATTCTTCATTACAAACAATGATGGACTGTTTGATCAGATACAGTTTGATCTGTTTAGATGTTATACGCAACTAGAATATAAACTTAAATTAAATAATTATTATATAACTATTAAAAAAGTGTTGCTTGAGAACTATATAGTTGGTAAAAAGTAACTGACTTTGAAACAAATGATATTTGGTACCTTTTACTTTATAACGGCACCTAATTCAAAATTAAGTCAATGGTATTCAATCAGAATTCTGATGTGGAAACATTTTGTAAAACATCTAACAAACCGCATTGAACGTGTAACCCAAAATATTTTCACATAAACCCAAAATCCGGAGATAAATTCTCATACTCCACGATTTGTTGGATCTCTTAGATATGTCAGTCCTACGTTCACGAATGCACCGGTTTATCTCATCGGAAAACCTCTGTTATTTGATGTTTGCTTTAAAGACGAATTTTATTTAACACGCGTAGAGCAGCAGCTGTCAAAACGTAAAATAAAAAGTACGACAGTTTAAATTATTTGTGCTTAGTATAATATTCGAAATAAACTAGTTAAGCTTTATATGACACGAAAAGAATGTGGTGAAAGAAGGTAATGAGGAGGAACAGTAATGATGCAATGTAAACACTAGTATGTAATATATTTTCTGGTTTAAAAATATTTTATCCAGTTTTTCCTACTTACATCTTAGAAATCTTGCCCTCTAATATTATCGACGATGTTAAAGTGAAGATTCTAAGAATTTGTAGGAAATAAATTTACATCACTTGCGAGAGAGATTACTAGGAATCACTCTTAATTCTCAACATAGTTATGTTTTTTTTTTACTTTTCACTGAAATTACAAAGCACATTTAAAACCAAGGTTTTTAACAAGTATCTCAATTTTTGGACCTTTTACGTAAACATTCAAAATTTTTGGGTAGGAGATGTCCTTATAATAAGTTGCCAAGTATTGTCGAAGTTGTCGACATCCTACAAGTTTCGTAAGCCCACCATACAAATGTAAACTTCTAATGTTAGAAGCTTTGAAAAGTTAAAGATAGCAGAGCTAAAAAAAGGCATTTAAAAATAAGAATAAAGAAGTGGGTAGTCCAAATAGCAAGCCCGAGCATTAAAAAGGAGACAAAAGAAACGTTACGTACGCATTTATTAATTGGAGATTTGCATCTTAAAAATACCAAAACTAATAAATGGGCAGCGATGTAAGGGTGGTCTGTAAATAGCAAATCGTTACGATTCGGTGACATAACTTCGCCCTAGCCGCCCATGCACGCCTCGCCGCCTGGCGAGTCGCGCGGGTTGCATAACGAGCAGCTTCAGCAGTTTGCCCAAAAAAACTCACGAGCGCCCCGAGAGGAAGCACCGGCTGCGACGCCTCTGCCTGGGCCACCACGAGACTCCTCCTTTTGCGTTTCCGCTGCGTAAAAACGTCGGAATGTTAAGTGTTCGTCAGCGCCGTAAGAGAATGATGGCCTCGTTGTGACGTCGGGAAAGCAGGCGCGTGCGACGCCGTCCTCCAGCCACTGAGCCGCCCACTAGCTCGCTCATTCATCCGAGCACTCGTCCGCGCACTCGCCCGCTCGCACTCGCCCGCGCACTCGCCCGCCGCGCACTCGCCCGCGCACTCGCCCGCGCACTCGCCCGCGCACTCGCCCGCGCACTCGCCCGCGCACTCGCCCGCGCACTCGCCCGCGCACTCGCCCGCGCACTCGCCCGCGCACTCGCCCGCGCACTCGCCCGCGCACTCGCCCGCGCACTCGCCCGCGCACTCGCCCGCGCACTCGCCCGCGCACTCGCCCGCGCACTCGCCCGCGCACTCGCCCGCGCACTCGCCCGCGCACGCGCCCGCGCACTCGCCCGCGCACTCGCCCGCGCACTCGCCCGCGCACTCGCCCGCGCACTCGCCCGCGCACTCGCCCGCGCACTCGCCCGCGCACAAGCCCGCGCACAAGCCCGCGCACAAGCCCGCGCACAAGCCCGCGCACAAGCCCGCGCACAAGCCCGCGCACAAGCCCGCGCACAAGCCCGCGCACAAGCCCGCGCACAAGCCCGCGCACTCGCCCGCGCACTTGCCCGCACACATGCACACATTCTCGCACACTCCGCCACTCAACCTGCTTACTCACCTCCTGCCCGCTCGTCAGTTCCCGTGTTCACCTGCCCATCGTCCATCCGTCCCACACACTAGTGTTGCGACGTCGATAACAACTTCGATGTTACCAAACATTGATGTTAAAAATTAAAACTTCGATGATGCTGATGATGATAATACGTTTCTCTAAAACCGTTATGTTTTTAAACATCGATGTTTAAAAGCTGTTTTACAATCTAACGTCTAATACGAAATTCAAGCGCAACATAATTTAATTTGGCAGTGGTCATGTTTATTAATTAAAGTTTAACAGAAAAAATTAAAAAATAATGTAAACAAAGGAAAAAGCCGGAAAGCCGAATAAGAAGCCTTCTCCGAATAAGGGAATGGAAAGAAGGGGCAGGCCCTATGCCCACGACTTCTCTTTGTTTCTCCATGCGTGATACGCGAAGACGTAGGAAATTTCAAGGCATCGGGTCATCCCGGGCTAGAGATAGTTTGCTAAACGAAGGTAGTGCGAAAAACGTTCGAACACGTAATCAATGTTACCATTAGTTATTACTTCATATTTTAACTTTTTCAATGATGTGTTCATGGGAATTATTCATTTCCAAAGAAAAGATGGAAAACGTAAAAACATCGATGTTAAAAAAAAACACGCATAGATTTTTTAAAAAAATACATTGACGTTTTGGACACATTGAGATCGATGTCACATGCCTCCCTCAGCGCCGGACGCGCACTGCAGTGACGGCAGGAAACGGGCCAACAAATCAGCCTCCGCTGCAGCCCACGGCGAAAAGTTTGCGACGCGGCTAACGGCAAAATAGAAGTTAAATCGTTCTTGCAGGCGCTTCCCAAAGCAGGGCGTCTCCGCTACCTGTCGCATTGGTAGATTGGCAAAAATAAAGAGAGGAGGTATCCGTTTAGTTCCCTTGTCTTTTTAGTTCTCGTGTAAGCAACTGAATGAATGCGACCTGCTGTTCGAGAGACGTCGAGTAAACAGAACTCGACATTTAGAAGAAAAACAGGAAAAATTGACTCGCTGTAGTGCAAAGTTTCAAGGCGTGTGAAAACATGAGTTGGTTGACATTGTTGATTTTTCACTGTATCTTCTAACACTGAACTGCTTTAACACGTAGCGATAAAACTCTAGGGAGTTATATTTAAAGAAATACCAATTATTTCTCTAAATATAGTATGATAGAAACGCAATAAAACTGAGTCGTTTAATTAAGTGAAAAATAGTATTCAATTTCATATCGTTAAAGAAACTTTTGAAGATTAAATTATTTGCAATTTTTTATGATTTCACAAATTGAGATACTGCTTAATTGATTCCGGGAGCGTCAACTATTGAGGTCATTAGTCCTGTACGTGTAGTGCATGTTTTTCATCGGGAGGTGGCGGTGATCTTCCCCCACTGGATGGTGAGATCCGGCGCCGACCTACCGTCGTCTAACGGGTTTCTCCTACCATGTATCTCTCACCAGCGTGGCACCGCTCCAGCCGAGACAAGTTCTAAGTCCTCGACCGGTCTCCCACCATATGTGGTAGTGTAGTGCATGTTAGTGTGAGTATATGTGTGTGTGTGTGTGTGTGTGTGTGTGAGGGAAGAAGATAGGACAAGGAAGAGGAAGGAAAAATCGTGCGCGATCCGTGGCCCGTTTGTTAGGGTACTGCTCCGGCATTCGCCTGGTATTGATCGGAGAAACCACGGAAAACTACCGATCAGAGCAGCCGGCCGCTAGAATTCTCCAGACAGCGACTGAATTCGACCTAGCTGACAAGTTAGTGTCGAAAATCCTTCCGCCGTCGGGACTCGAACCTAGGATATCCCAATCGGAAGCACTGCAGTGACATCAGTTGATGCACTGAGCCACCGCTCCCGCTATGAGATCTTTATAGATGAGCTTCTTCTAATTTACATTTCGTATTTTATACCGATGGAATTGGATTAGGTAAATTTCGCAATGTGGTGCTTTTACCATTAAGTACACACTAGCTTTCTCGCATGCAACGTGTACTGGGAATGTGGAAGAAATAGTTGTAAACACATGCTTTTCCAACGGATTGTGAAACCACTCTCAGGAGAAGATAAAGAGAAAATAGTAGAAAGCTGCTGATTCTCAAGTCGGTCGCAGCACCGTAACTCGCGGCCAGCTAATCAGTCGCATCGACTACCGGCTCCCACTAATCAGCTGCGCTTGGGCGATCAATGGCGAGTGGCACTCCTGGCACGGTGCATTGTACAGTTCCGATTGACAATCATGGGGCATAGCCACCAATATGATATTGATGAAAAGTTGTAGATCCGGCGAACAAGCGAGTAGTGTGTCCTGCGTGTTTTTGAGAAGACCGTGTTCAAAGTCACGAGGTGCGGCTTCTCTGCTGGTGCCAGGCGATGTTCCAATACTGCGTTGACGTTGATGTCCAGCGTTGACGTTTTGGAAGGGGGCGATGCATCGTGCCTAATGAAAAGTATAGAATAAACAAACGCTCTAGCAACCTTTTCAAAAAGGAAGAACACGCAGAAAATTTTGACAATCGAACCAATTGTGTACGTTATCAATAACAAAATCAATTTACACTTTTGCGTTAAATAACATGAAAAAGTTTACAATTTTTCATTATTATTTTCTCAATTATTCAAGTTGTGAATATTTGATAAAAAAAAATATGTTTACAATCGTAAAAACACAAGAGAGTATCTTTTTTCATCACTTTCAAGCTATAGTTAATTAACAAAAATTAATATTAATTCATTTATTTCAAAACTAATATACATTGTAAATGGACATTCTCAAATATTGGAAACGGAGATGTACGTGGTTCTGCCATTCTGAAAAATTCCGCCGTTGTATTTTCCTTATATTTTCACACTGGCCCTCTCTACAAATTCTCCTTTTATCGCGGAAACCATGACCTCCGCTTTTCTCTGCTGGTTCTGAATAGGGCGGTAGTAGCTGCTTCAGCTGTACTCTGAACACGCAAGAGTATCCCCTCGTCTCCGCGCGTTTTGGAATCTCAGTCCAAAAACAATACACCAAAAATTGCTGAGATACGATCGATCGCGCTGTAGCACGCGCGAATCAAGAGTCGAGGCGCGATTTTTGCCAACCGTCCGCCCGCCCGCCCGCCAGGGAGCGTTGGACGCTACGCGAGCAATTCAAACGAATTAATGAAATGACCCGTTCGCTGCGGCCCCGTCCCGCCCCGCCGCCGTCGTATTCAAAAACACGCCGTTAATTATTAATGCAATCAAAAGTTGACTTTCAATTACTTTTGACGCCGAATGACATCAAAGAGATCTCGAATGAGACGTCAAAGAATCGTCATTAGCTCCAATTAACTTGGTAGATGAAGCAGCACCGGGTTGTCAAACTGAATATGTTCGTGGGAGTGACCTGGAAATGTGCACCGATAACCATCTTATGGGTGTTTTTGACAGGGTTATGGAAGCGTTAAAGATTCACGACTTCAACAGTAGAGTGCAAGCTTTGCAAAATTTTTGTTGAAATAAATATCCAGCATAAAATTCTTTCAGTATACTCCAGCCTTTCACATAAAATAGTGTGATTATTGAACTGTAATTCTATTCTGAATGGTTTATGAGCACATCGGCATTTACATTAATTTCATACAAACTTGAAGCAAATAATAACTAGTAGAGCTACAACAGACCATTCCTTCTCGCATTATTTCCAACCCATCCGCCACATTATACAACCGGAAGAACAAGAAAAAGTGTTTTCAGTTAGCAAAAAATAATTTTCCGGATCGTGACTTCAACTCAGGTCTTCAAAATTAACACGCCGCCATCCTTAATGTCACTATGCTACAGAAGTGTGCAACGAATTCCGGCTGACACTTTAAAATGTAATTGTTACCACCCTATATAACGCATCACGTAATTTTTGCAATTTACGAAATTGCAGGAAGTTGGTCGAAAATGGGACAAACGCCATATTTTTTTGCGTCTGTTGCTACAAACGAGAAGAAAATATTTTTAAAAAATGTTACAATTTTTGAGAAAATATAATTTTTTAATAGCATAAATTTTACTCACAAATTACGCGAAATCTATTCGTTTATTTCAAAAAACTGTATATGACCTTTTTTAAAGAGCTAATTTTTAGAACGTGTTTTTTTTTTTTTTTTTTTTTTTTTTTTTTTTTTTTTTTTTTTTTTTTTTTTTTGTTATTTAAGGTCGCATCAACATCTAGGTCATTAACGACCACTATTGGAGTTAACGTTATGGCAATTGTGGAGATGAAACGATATGGTGATGATAAGGGGTGACTTTTTCGTTACTACGGTCCGACAACAAGAGTTTTTAGGTCGAAAATTCGCCATTTTCCAGCGCACGATTACAATACTTTGTCTTCTTACGAAGTAAGTGCGAGAATGTAAAGTGCAGCTATTATTTCAAAGCACAATTCTGTTGCTACATTAATTCATTTGCACACACACATTGGCCTCCCGATGCAAAGATATGTCCATGCACGTTCATGCATGTTAGGAGGCCAGTCGCGATCTTAGTTTGCCAGGCTGAGGCAATGCCTTCGCAGGCGGAGATACCTGGAGAAGAACCCTTTGCAAGCCGACATGCAGGTCGGCGCCGTTGACCCGCCCGGACACACAAAATACAATCATTTGTACTCATACTCGAATGATGAATTATATTAGAGACCATCTATCTGCAGGATTCAGTGCAGTGAATGACATAAGCAGAATGTAAAACTTGTTAATGCTTGGAACTAGAGATCTTTCTAATAGAAACGTACATCTAGCTGTTGCTTCTTCCTTACGTTTTGCCATTTTCCCTGGAAAAATGCATTAAACACATTGGTTATGGAAGCCCTTTCTGCGATCACTTTTGATTCTAAATAGAAAAACAGAAATTCTTAAGTAGATGCACGCTACTTCGTAAACAAGCGTAAGAGATATCACCGTGAATCATGAATTAACTTCATTCCCTGTGTCATGATTCGCTAAACTCACCGCCGATCTAAAATCACATGAGACCTTTATTAGCAGCGACACGAGGGGAACACGGAAAACAATATAACGTGAACTGATTGCTCAAGACCTTGCGTGGGGAGCCTGAACAATGTAGTAGAGGACTTGCGAAGGGTTACGCTTTGAGGTTGAAGCAAGGGTTGAGCCTGGTTGCTGTTGTGGTAAGGCCAAACAGGGGAAGGGGGTAACGAACTTCGCACACACCCATGTATGTGAACAAGCGGAGGTAAAACAGCGCAATAATAAGGTTGTGCTGGAGGGGAGATAGCGAAGAAATAACGCAATTCCCGACACTCAATTTTACATAGTTTAAATATTATTGTACGCTAATGAACATCAAACGCAAAAGTGATATGAAAAGTAGTGAATGAGAACGATTAGAGAAATGGGGGGGACGTGGTATTTATGAGTATTAAAACACACAGTAAGACCGGTTATTGAAATAAAAACTGATTGGACTTGTGCGAACAATTCGCACTTTGTAAATCAATGTTTAAAAGTGAAAATAGCTTCATCCCAAATTTTAATTTCAAATAGAGAGCTGTGTGATACAGTACCTTTTTCCCCGATATTGTGCATGAGTAAACGTTCAAATATTGCTCACAGTTAAAATCAAATATCACAGATAATGAAATAGCCACTTAAATCGATCTGTGAATAAGTGTTGTCTCTATTCCTTTGATTTAATTTTTCGAGAATTTTGAGTTACTGCTCGTTTCTGACCACTCAATCTTCGGAGTATAGGTTTCCAAAGTTCAATTTCCCAAAATTGTTAGATTAAGATTTAAATAAAAGATTTTTGTCAACAATTTCTTATAAATTGTAAAAGAATCTTTATCCTATTATTTAGAGGAATAATTACGTATACACGTATACTTGATTTTATACCTTGTTACCACGGCCCCACTTAACGCCCACGCGATGAGATTGCTAGTTATTTAGTTGCATTACTCCCATATTTGCGCGGACTCAAACCCTTACTACTCAACTCGACCAACTAGCTGAAGGCTGCGCGGACGCGCGGATTCGGTGGTATAACGGTTAGCGTACCGGACTGTTGTACCCAAGTTTGTGGTTCAAACCCTGCCTGTGGTTCAAATCGAAGTCGTGTATTTTTAAGGGCGAAAAAATCCTTCGTACGCCTTCCTTCGGAGAGGAAGTAAAGCTGATTGTCCCATGTAGTAGATTTACTGCATGAAAAACATTCTCAAACCTAAAAGAAGCCTCTGAGCTAAATTCAATTCGCCTGTTTCGTCGCCCAATATTCTTCTTTCTCCGCTAGATGGTGAAAGGAGAGTAGCGAAATTTGCGTGGTCAGACGGAAGAGCGGGCCTAATGGCCAGAGTCTCACCAAATAAAATAAGGAATTAACCAACTACCTTAACTAACGTGCATCGCAAAGGAAACGTCCAGCTCGTGAGTGCAAGTGAATTCACTCGTGGAGACGGCTCGGAGGAGTGGGCGGTGATGTCGCACCGGGCGGGGCGGAGGCCCAGGCGGCGCAATTCGCTCGTCGAGAAAGAGGCATTAGCGCGGGCGGGCGAAACAGCGGGGGAAGCGCAAATTATTTTCTCCACCCACACTCCCCCTGCGCGCGCTCGCCTCCAAGCAGCTCGCGGCTGGCAGGCGAAGGGGGAAGGATCCCCCGAAACCGCAGCGCGCGCTCTCGACACGTGACGCCAGAGGGTAGGGTCGATGCCCTGTTCCCCGCCTTCCGCCCGCGCCCCGCTGCTATCTGCTTTCTCTTCACCCCCTTCGCTCGTTTTTCTCTCCTGCCTAGTGCGTCGGCCCCCGCCTAAAGACGTACTCACGACGAGACAGATTGTCTTTGGGGATTCCGCCCGGAATGAGTACAGTCACATTACATTCACTGTCTACGATGTTTGCCAGCCACGTAGCCTGTAGAGGATTCACATTTAATATGAAATACATTTACTGTATGGGTTATCTGCAAAATGAAGTCTTTATATCTCATTAGTAAATTATTTCAAAACGAGGGGAGAATCTAAATAATAGCAATGTCATCAAATAAATATTGATATCAGTAATGTATGCAGACCGTAGACAATAGCTTCTGCTCATTTACTACGAATCATGGTTTCTTAGGTTATATTTCGCTCTCGACTCTCAATACAACTAATAGCTAGTCTATTTAATGTGAACAAATGTAAATACATCGCAGCGTATGTTTTACTTTCATTGTACATTTATTTTCTATAACCAGCATTTCGCTTCTGTCACTACCAATCGACTTTCTCAGAAGCGACTGGCCAACCGCTTCTCAGTCTAAGCTTCGTTGGACGTCGCAATCACATATTTTCACCGGCCACAGAGTGGCACTGACAGCACTTTCACCAAAACGCCGGCCTCGCGCGTCAGTCGAATACAATAGTCCCACGAAAATTAGCTAACTCCATGGAGAAGCTGACCAGCAACATCACTTTCAACAACAGAAATTCGACATCCTACGGACTGCTCAGCTTATTTAGTTCACGTTCCTATATCGCGTAATAAATGTACATTTTTTCTTAATTATTCTCTACTCCTGACTTATTCATAGCGCCCAACGATCTATTTATGAGTCAATAACATGAAATAAACCGTGTAGTACAATGTATTTTATTTGTGACTACATCGCGGAGCTCATGAAATTTGAAATAGTTTACTCTCCATCTTCCAGAAAAAACGTTTAACAGTACGTTTGGCGCCTAATTTTTACTAGTATATAAATCGTTCATGCCTAATACTGATATCTGCAAATTTTGCGGATCTATTTTACAACAACTTCTCAATACTTTGGACTCGTGCAGGGACTTTCAGAGTATCATCACGCGGGCAATATAATCTGTGTAGCTTAATACCGAGCCGAAGCCTTCTCCGCAGCGACCCCTCCCCTTCGGGCCCAGGCATTCCCCCGAATCAACCCTTTCCCCCTACCCCGCCGCCTAGAGCCACGTGCGGCGCGCGCGCGCGGGGAGCAGCAAAAACAGAGCGCCGAGGGTGCGTGGGAGGGCGGGGGCGCGGAGGAGCTTCGGCATCGGAAGCGAACGCGGGGAGCGGGCAGGAAGCCGAGCGCGGACCGGAAACAGGAACCTCCGCACCCACGCTCCCCCTCCTCCTTCTCCTCGCCCTTCGTCTCGGTTTCTTCTCCATCTTCATTTTCCGCCTTCCGCCGCAGGGTTAATTACCGATTCGGCGTCCGCACGGGGCGCAGGAGGTAGCCCAGGAGCCGGTCCGCTCCGCTCCTCCCGGGTGCATGTTCGGGTGGGATACAGGCGAAGCGAATGTGGTTCTTGTCGGCGTGCATGGGATGAGCGGATACAACTATGGGTCATTTGCTACTACAATTCTGACCAGTAACTCACGAAATCGCATTTCCATTGTGCAAATTCTCCATGCTGTACCGACCATTTGTATAATGAATTATAATTACCGACGTATGTATTTCAACAGCGGAATGCTTTAGAATATTAAAATGTTCCCAGAATACTGCAATGCAATGTTTATTTTCATTATTACATTTCAAATATATCGTAATTACTTGTTATCAGATAACTTTGAAAAACAATATTTGCCATGGAAACAGATATAATAACGCCACGTGAATTATAAAATAAACGATACAACAGGTCTTTATTAAGTGAAGCGTTGATATGATTCTCACAACGAAATTCTCTCTTATCACATGTCGACACTTAATTCTCAGCTCCCAAGTTGTGAGTGCACAGGCCCAGTTGGCACACCCTGTTCGGGACCACTTGCAGACATTGCACCCAACAGCGCGTCGGCACGCGTGCAGGCAGACGAAGAGCGGGCCCGTCACTGCGGGGCGCGAAGTCAATGGCCGGTGACAGCTGCATAAATCCCGGGCCGGGGGCGGCGCGGCGTTTGGCCTGCGCCAAGAGCCCGGGCGCCACGTGGCGCGGCGACGCTAATTACGCAGGTGAGGCGCCCCCCCCCCCCAACACAAATATACAGAACTACAGACTACGTTTTTAATATAAATATGACTCAATCCCATCAATATTGTGAATTTATTTTAATACTACTAACAAAAGAACACACGTTTAAAAAGTACAATTAAAATACAATATATCAAAAGTTTGCGTTGAGTTTAAATTCAAACAGTATCTCCACAAGCATACAATGATATTAATTTTTTCAAAATCTTCAGTAAGTAAACGTAAACATCGCAGATACGTCGATTTTAATTGAATGTCAATGTATACGTCCTCATTATTTATACATTTTATAGATTTTTGTCATAATTCAGTAATATATGTTATATAATAAAAAATTAAGGGAAACCAATGATTTTATTTATTTCAGTTTTTGCTTTCTTTCTGCAAAGTGTTTGAGTAAATTCGTGGTTGGAGATAATTTTGAATAAATGCTCTGATAAATGATTGTCTTAAATATTACCTACAGTGAGTCGGTGTTACAAACAAAGCATTATATAGAAATACGGTTCATAAGATTGTAATTACAACAAAGTTGACACACTTTAGGTGCGAAACAAAAGACACACCACCGTCGTCTTCTCAATTGGATGAGCAAATATTTATTATTCTTTGCTGAGAGACGTTTCGTTGCTGCATAGCAGTGTTCTCACCATTTTTCCTCTCCCATAACGTCAGTCGCGCTTGAAATGACTCAAAGCGCAGACAATACGTTTAAGAACTCCCGAAGAAAAAATGGATTTTTACGAATCAAAACACGCAAAAAAATAAAAAATAAAAAAAAATAAAAAAAAAATCGGTGAGCACATTACGACAGTTGTGCATTGCGCGCCGGCCAACAATCGCGCTTAGCTCGCCCGCCAGCCGTCCGAATTGCACTCGGAAATGACCTGCCGAGTCTATAGCAGGGCTTCCAGGCTTGGAAATGCGCACAAAGTTCCGTGACACACAGGCTGCGATCAAATAGGAAAATTAAAACACACACACGCACTTTCTACGGGAATCTCTGCTTCTAAAGTCAAAACAGTAGAGGATTTATTTATTGATAATGTCCAGAACAATATGAGGAAAACGCTGGTGTCTCTTCCTCTACCTAAAATGATTCACCTGATATATTTCTTTACACTGAACTCAAATGCGTTTTCATTATGACAACGATCAGAAAGCATGATTGGTGTCTCACGATCATGTCTCTGGCGCAAATGTAACAAGTAATTTTAAACTTCCAACAAGTCATTTATGCATTTACATCACGAATTTGGCAAGGTTGCGTCCCGGCGTGTCTCACTGAGGGTAAACAACTTCATAAAGAACTGAATATATCACCGATCATCAAACATATTGCCCATCTTTCCAATAATTTTTACTCCAACCTAAATACAATTAACCGAGCCGTCCACTACAACCTGGCCACTATAATCGACTTCCCGACTAGAATTAAGAATAGATTTCCTGCCGAAGCGTTCTTCAACATTCTCTCTTCTAATTGTCCACAGTAGGGGCTCTTGTAGTTTCCTACACCTATAGTAAGGTAGTTTAGTTTTAAGTTTTTAGTGTTAAGTTCAGAATAAGTTACAATGTAAGCCAGCAAATGCACATGAGATAGTAATTAGTACTGATCTGTGTAATTTCCAATCACTCAATAAATAAATAAATTTAAAAAAACTGAGGGTAAAAATGTATTTCCACGCACCCTTCGTCTACCTTCAAATAAAATATTTTCAATGGGGACGTACCGTACTTTCATTAACATTCATGCCAGTAAAATTAAAACCGTTATTATAGCCGTTAAATTGCGCCAAATTTTCCAATTAAAATACGTAATTCCTGATTATTACATTAAATGGAAATGTCCATTTCTCTCATTTTTCATCCTCTACTTCAGTTTTCCCTTTCTATTCATTCCCTCTTTCCTCCCATAGGAGCCACAATATTTGTATGCATCGGTTTCGATTCTCAACTTTTTTATTACTTTCCTATGCACATTTAAAGGGTGTTTTTGCAAGCTGTTGTATTTAAATATAGACCCTAGTTTCTCATACATATATGCTATTCATTGTATTGACGAATACCTAATTTAAGTCAATAATTACTTAAAAAAAGGAATACGTGAGCAACATTATGGAATAATTTCTCCTATTCTCACATCCGTTCTTCATGTATTCAGAGTTAAAATAGAAGAATTTTCAAAAGGTTTTAATTGGCAGATTTAAAATTGGAAAGATTTCCTTTTCTATTCACAAGCGCAAGAAGATTTTCTCAAACTAAAACATATTTCGCAATAAAAATGGAATTTTCCGGTAATCTCAATAATATTTCCTACTGTTGATGATATCGTTCTGAACTCGTACTCTCGAAGAACCACTCCGGTCAGAGTATTTAAACCACAAGACAGGCTCTCCTCAAGAGCTCCACCGTCTAAGTTCTCATCGTCTCCACGAGGTCACCACCACCACCACCACCACCACCAGGACTACGAGGCTCCGCGGATGGACACGGGCCACCAGCCGCCCGCCCGCCCGCCCGCCCGCCGGGGCATCGAGCTTCGCCATCGACCGCCGTCGCCATGGCAACGCCACGCTTCGCCACCGCCGCTGATGAATTCGACCAAACAGGATACGTCCCGCTGTCAGATCAATGAGATATTGGATCGCGGGAAACTAATTTGCGCCCATCACTCACCGCCTTCTTTGTTCGCCTATGACAACCATTTGATGGTCTAATTCTAGTGCCATCCATCAGAGGGAAAAAAGTCAATTCACAACGATCAAGGAGGATTTCCACCATTTGTAACGATAAATATTTTAAATCATAGGAGAACAACGTACTACTTCTACCCGCATGGATAAGTTAGTTCATTAATAATGATAAGCATAATTAATGAGATTAAAAAACTCAATGATGATTTCGCTCGTAACATCACATCTAGCGCAAAGGCAAAAAATTAGTACGTGTCGAAGCACGATATTATTCACTAATTACCACCACAATACCAAAAGAACTGTATTACCCTCCAACACATAATATGAATGACTTGGGAGATACTGTATTTGTTTCTTTCAAATTTGACATCTGCTCTCCCAGAATTTTCGAATTTCATTTCTCCATCTATTAATTTACGACCCACTTCGCTATAGTCTCACTTTTATTCTCCAGTTACAATATTCTCTCATCATCCGTTTCCCTTTTTATCATGCTTATTTGTGTATTCCACTCCATTTTCATTCTCCCTTCTCCATTTCTTGTTTGTTGTCTTTAATACCAACCATCCCATTTCCCCCTCGGTTCACACAATCCACCCGCCCACCACGCCCAAAGCCCCACGCGGCCCGGCCCGGCCCTGCCAGCCCTTGCGCCTGACCGCGCCCCGCCCCTGTGCCCACCGCCTCCCGCCTCGGGGGCTCTCGAGCGGCGCGGAGCGCGACCGCGAGACCCTGACGCCGGCGGTTAGGCGCTTCCCTTCCGCTGTCGACCAACGCGCTCGGGCAGCGTCCTCCTGCGCCGCCTCGCCCGCCGCGCCGGCACCCCGCGCGGCGGCTGCCGGAGACCGACAGACCTGCAGGTCGGTCATACGGCGGGAAAGGCACGAAACAGGCGAAGCCAGCATCAAGAAACTGTCAGTGATGTGGAGAAACAATAATAAAGCGTGGGTGACAACTGCAATCACGAAAGACAGGCTGAAGATGTTCAATGGAAAAATGATGCAAGAAAATAGACATGTGATATTATTTCTGAGTATCATCTAAGGATGTCTCTTTCTCAACGTAAAACTCGCCTGGTTTCCGCCCAATTTGACGAGTTTACTGCAACCCATTGACATGGTGCTACTTATACTTTTAAGACGCGCTACAGACGTATGTTAATGCAATATTTGATTGCAAATATCAAAGACGCTGAGAGCACGTATGCTTTGGTGAGATCTTTTTCGGTCTTGGATGCTGTAGAATAGGACTAATAATAAATCAAATCAAGAAAAAGATTATCTGGAAATACTTTCAAACACTCCGGTTTTGGAAAATATTATGAATCTCCCGTAATGAAAGAAGCGCGTGAAAGCATTACGGCAATAATAGCAAAGTGTGGGACTAATAACCTTCCACGTGTCATTGCAGAACATGTTGAAAGTGATGAAAATCTGGCAACACATTATGATTTTGAATCGGCTACAGATTTATTTTCAATGCGGAATTCAGAGAAAGAAGTGAAGTAAACGAAATGTAAAGAGCAGAAGAAGAAAAGGAAACTGAAGTAGAAACAACGTAACCTAAAATACACACACTCAGAGACAGGCTATAAAAAACGTAAGTGATGACATGCAATTCGCTGTGAACACAGACTAGCCCAATCTTCTGCGGTTACAATACAGTGTTAAAGACTGTACTGAGTGTGACATGGCCATCAAAATTCAAACAAAATACATTATTAGATATGAGAAGAAAGAAGTAATCCTTACAACTACTATGCATTTTCAAATTGTGGTTGTAATTCTATGTATAAACAATCGGTATCTATGAGGAATATTGCCTAATGCGGAATAAATTCTGGTCCCTTGGGGTTCCTTATTGAGCAAGTTTTACTGTATATATTGTTTTCTTTCAAAATATTACCTGCAAGATTTCATCCTTCTAATATATTTTTTTACGCATTTATTCACTACATCTCTATTTCCAATTGCGAAACTGTTACAACTCGAATGTATTTTCAAAATCACATTCCGAATACAAATTCACAAAAGGAAACCTATTATTCTCGTGAATACATTTCTCAAACAGCGTTTCTAAAAGTAATTGCCACTTCGAATGTGATCACTTCATTGTAACAACATCCAAAGTCTATTCTTCATGAAAGCAAAATAATGTGAATGGGGAAAAAAACTTTTTCAACAAGAGCTAACTAAAATCCAGTATAACAGACGATGAACACAAACTCTCTTCGCCAAGCGATAAAGCACTGAGAAACGCGTACACGAAAGTAATTACGAAACTTTGCGAGTCCGGCAACTCATTCAAAAGACGAGAGAAAAATATTTCGTCGCAAGTTAAATTGCAGATTCGGCTAAGAGAACTCTTTAACAAGAACCGCAAGCAGGCTGAAAACAAAATATGGTGCAATATGCAAAGGATAAAAAAGAAACACTATTAGAGGAATAAATAACCACACACAGTTCAGTTCAATGTTATTCTCTGATGTGTCGGAGTAAACGATCTTATAGTTGAGTCGAGGTTTCGATGCTGATTGGGAAGACACAAAATGATATTAATTCTGCAAATATAAATAATGATTAAACCAGAAAATGGGAGCAAGCCAAGAAGCACGAGGCTACATTAAATTTAATGAACGAGATAGGGGTCGAAGAAAGTGATATTAGAGTTTGGAAGTTTGGAAGAAACAAATTCGCCTTCAAACTTTCGGTGCAGAAAGAATTTTAGTTACATTGTAAGTCAGTATAAATAAATAAAATAAATTAATAAGTGTAGTCTAGCTTAGCATATTTTTCCTTAGTTACAAAATATGCAAAGTAAATGGATATTCTAACTGAAGAGATCGAGATTATCTGTACTACATGTGTGGCTCTCTTGTCTGTTCGCTCGAATTATTAAATGAAAATGTACAGCGGCGTCTCTGTTATCTTCCATCGATATGGTACACTAGCGCCGTTCATGGAGTGTCGTCCCAGTTCAAGAACGTTCGTTGTTCATGGGATGGCGGACGGACGGCGTTTGCCTGTTTCTGCGACGATGTCCACCTTTCCAATTCCAACCACTTCGTAGTTCAATGGGGCAAGCGGCGTTCTCTATTATTTCCCTAGGCGAGATGTCTTCAGTGTCGCGCCCTGGACTTCCTTTCTTTTGCTTCACTTTCTCAACGTCACTGCTGCAACAGAAGCGATGCAGTAATTTATTTTTAAATAAAACAAGAAGAGCACATCCCAGCAGCACAAAACTGTTTCACGTTTTGCTTCGTTCACGTTTTATTTTAATTTTTTTATTTGCTGACTCTTCGCAAAGCGTCTCTTATCTCTTCTTGGGCATTGAGCGTATCTGAAGTAATTCTTCCTTATGTTTTTGTCTCGTGTCGCAGATCGTCAGTGCCTTTTATCACAATTAAATTAGTTCAAAGAATTGGTCGCCCCGACCGGGATTCGAACCCGGGCCTTCTGGTTTAGATAGAAAAACGAATGTAGAGATGTAGCTATCAGGGAATGGATTTCTCACCACGATAATCTGAAAGATATATTTGTCATCATTTAGCTCCGATCTCCACATTCATTTTGGAATCTAAGCTGAAGTGGGGCCAGGCAGAAGCTGATTCCCGCCGTGAGATTTGAATTTCGCGGGCTGCTATAGATACCTCCTACGTCCTATACACGAAGTATATCGACACCAGCAGTCATCCAGTGTTGCCTTCCCCCTCGGAAGAAGGCTTGTAAGAATTCTTCTTTTTTTTCTTTTCTGCGAGTGGAACTACACCATGCGGCGTCTCTCGCACCCAAGCTTCCATCTTCTTCTATCTTGCCAATCATCATCTTCGATGTGACGATCCCTCATTGTCTGTCGCACACCGTCATACCACGTGAGTCTTGGTCTACCTCTCTTTCTGTGCATTGGCACCTGCCACCTCCAAGTCTTTAATGGCCATCTTTCCTCCAGCATTCTTCTAAGGTGACCATACCATTTTAACCTTCTCCCTTCTATTGTGTCCATTATATCCGACATGACACCCATTTGCTGCTTTATATTTTCATTCCTGATTCTTTCCATTAACGTTACACTACAGCTGCGTCTCCAAAACTCCATTTCCATAGCCTTTAACTTTTTCTCATTACTTTTTGAGATCTCCCACAACTCAGCACCATACAGTGATATACTTTCCACAATTGCTTTATAAATTCTAATTTTCACTTTATTAGAAATATTTTTATTCCATATTATTGAATGCAATTGCCGAATAGCAGATTTTCCTTACCGAATGCGATGTTTAATTTCCTCTTCACTGCCCCCTTGGTCTGTTAAAATTGTTCCTAAATACTTATACGTCTGACAACACTTAACAACCGAGCCATCCTCCATTACTAAATCTTTTCCTGTCCCTCCTACCACCATGTACTCTGTCTTCTTAAAATTGATTTTCAAGCCCCATTTTCCATATTCCTCATTTAATTTCCTTAACATATAATGTGCATCGTCTTCATCCTCTGCGAATATCACTTGGTCATCTGCAAAATTTAGTGAATATAACATATCGTAAGAATTATCGTAACATATTGTAAGAATTCTCATTGCCTTAAAATTCTCGACAGGTACTGGGATCGAACCCGCGACCTTCCCATCATCAGTCTAACACGCTATCCACGAGACTACTGAGAGAGGCCCCTCAGTAGCCTTTTATCACTTTGACCAAAGGCTCGGCATCATTAGTAAACGGGGTTCCCAGGCGGTCACCCGTCCAGGAACCCTCTTCCCAGGCGTCACCCTCTCTGCTACGAGACCATCTATTTGGGTCCCCAACATTCCGAACGGCATATAATCGAGCTATACCTTCTCAGAGACAAAACTGCACGAGGAAGTAAGGTAAGGGAAAACTGACCGCGGAATGCAATGAGGCGATTCCCTTCGAATTTTGAGAAAACACAAGGAGAAAAATCCATCTGAGGTAGAGCTGTAACATATTACAGCCTACTATAAGTGATTTTAACAGGATTGTTGCTGCGAAAAATAGGTAGATATAATTACAAATACCAGTAAAAGTATTACAGTAAAAGAAATGTTAAGTTAACATCGAAACAGTAGTTTCGATGAACTGAAAAATTGTCCGCAATAATGAGAAGAGAGCATAAGTACTACATTACTGGAAGAATTGAAAATAATATGAATAAAATAAACAAGAGCAATGAGATTGTAGATGAGCGTTTGAAAAAGTACTCAAAAATCTCTGAGAACACTAAGCAAGCGAACTGTAGTACCACTAATGAAAGGCAACAAGAAGGGCGTGGCTGCGGTCGATTTCCTTGGGCGCCGCGAGGCGTCCGTGGCGGAACGTGGGCCAAGTAACAATGCGCCAAGTAATCCGGAAGCTCTCGGGAGGGGACGGCGCAGGGCTGCACGGCGCGCAGCGGGCCAATTGTCCGCCCGGGCGCGCAGCAGCGGCGGCGGCGCGCCTGCGGGCTGACAGGCGACAAGCGCAGCGCCGTGTAGTCGGTGCGCGGCGTTGCTGCTCCGCTCCGCCCCGATCCACCCAGCGGCACCCCGCCCCGCCTCTCCCCTCCCCGTTCCTCCCCGCCTCACTCCGCCCCGCCCCGCCCTGCCCCACTCCGCTCCCCCCGCTCCGGCCCGCTCCACCCCGCTCTGCCCAGCCCCGCCCGGCCCCTACCCGCCCTGCACGGCCCCGCCCCGCCCTGCCCCGCCCCGCCCCGCCCTGCCCCGCCCCGCCCTGCCCCGCCCTGCCCGCCCTGCCGCCCTGCCCGCCCTGCCCCGCCCTGCCGCCGCCCTGCCGCCCTGCCGCCCTGCCCGCCCCCCTGCCCCGCCCCCCCCTGCCCTGCCCCGCCCTGCCCCGCCTCCTGCTCTCCGAAGGGGCCCGCGCGACGCCCTGGACGCATTTCGTATGCAGCGGCGCCCAGAGCCGCCCGTTGCTTCTAGGGCTGCGTCGGCCACTCCACAGGGGACACGCGCGCGCTGCCGTCGCGCGAGGAAGCAGGAGAGGGGGATGCGCGGAGGCAACTGGGTCGAGGGAGGGCTTCGAAAAGGGGAGCGATTGGCGCCCAGCGAAGGAGGCCGCGTGTCGAAGCTTCTGATGACGAGGAGGCGAACCACCCCGACTCTGAGGGCGCAGGGGCAGCGAGAAGGGATGGCGGATGCAAACGCCGCCGAGGGCAGAGGGTTACGGGAAGGAGACAAGGGGCAGTAGGAAAGAGAAAGTCCAGCCTTCAAACGGTAGGCACCATGAAACTTTGAGGGAAGATCCAACATCCCATTACAATGTAGACAAAATTAAAACATTGTAGACTTTTTGTATACCGTTAGATTATCTTTTACAATGACTAAATGAGAGATAATATAATTGAATGTAATTTCTACTGCAAATTATAGTAGAGCGGAAACTCGAAAGTCATGGGGGAAATTGTAAACTACCAGTGCTACAATAGCACATACTTTCTCGAGTTATTTGTAACTGCAACGGAATATTATAATCGAAGTCCAACCCCCAGAAGTGTTTGAAACTGGCAAAAATGTTTGGTAGCGCTGGGATGTCAAACTTCTGGGTACTCAGGCACCGGCCTCTTAACCGACCTCCGCTGAAATAACATTCTTGAAGCCAAAGACAAAATATAGGAATATATGATTTGCTTTTATACATCAGAAAAAATATTCAACGACAATTGAACCTGTCCCATTTTTAAAAAAATACTGCCCTCTGTCAATTATCTAATCAAATTTTCTCTAACTTTCAAAGGTTATTGTTTACACAACTTAACTTTATTGTTAAAATTATAAATGAAAAAACGAGACATGAGCGAGCCCAATTGCCATGGCGATCAGAAATTTGGCGGAAGCGCCGTCAGGGAGGGAGGGTCTCGGAACGTTATTATGAATCGTGTGAAGCCGAGCACGGAGGAGAAGGAGGAGTGGGGCAGCAAGTGCGTCACCGCAAAGGGGGCGTGGCGCGGAGCGGCGCAGAAGCGGAAAGAGCAGCGACGGCGGGCGGACACGCCCCCTGCCGCCCGCAGCCGTAATTAACGTCGGGGCGTCCGCGGGAGCGCGGCGGCGCCCGCGGCAGCGGCAGCGGCGTCCGAGACCGCGAGGCGAGAGCAGGCGACAAGATCGAAATCTGCAGCGCAAATATGAAGCGTGGGCCAATTCGCCCGGCGCGTCAAGTGCGCGCGCGGAGGCCCAGGCGGGGAGGGATGGGGAGGGGAGGGAATCACGATGGCGACGTCCGCCTGCGAGATAATTAATCCCGGCCGTAATTAACTATCCCCGCCCGCCCGCCCGCGCGCGCCAGCGGGAGAACGAGGCCGCGGAGTAGGCGACGACGCCCGTTGCCGTTTGCTTATCGCGCGGGGCATGGCGGGGCGGGGCGGGGCGGGGCGGGGCAGGGCAGGGCGGGGCGGGGCGGGGCAAAACGGGGCAGGGCGGGGGCGCGGAGGCCGGCGGGGCGCGGGCGGGTGGGCGGGGGCGGGGCAGGGCGAGGCGAGGCGGAGCGGAGCGAGGCGGAGCGGAGCGAGGCGGAGCAGAGCGAGGCGGGATGAGGCGGGGCAGCTTCGGCCCTTCGGTTCCTTCCGTTGCTGTTGCACGCCCGTTAGCTCGCCGGGTTAACCTCCGTTCGTCCTCGCCCCACACGCTATGATTCCGCCGCTCAAAGCAAGCTAATACCGAACTTCATTGCGCTGAATGAGTTCGTATATATATATATATATATATATATATATATATATATATATATATATATATATATATATATATATATATACTGTTTCTGCGTTCCGTGGCGGTGCAGAATAAGCAAATATTCAACACCGTTTGGTCGGTATACGCATGTCGGTAGATTTTGGATTACACACAAGACCACACTCAGAAATGTTTTCTTTTGTTATCACGCGAGACGATTACGAATAGAACAATATATCACTATTGAACAATATAGTACAGTGCATTAATAACCCAACGCATGGCGGAAAGCCACTCATCACTCATTTTCACTCATCGTCAAAGGCAAAATTTAACACACATAGCAATTTCACATATCACAATCATTCAATCAAATTTAAAAGAGTTGCATTAAATTAACTATCACAAATTAATCGTACGAATTACTCATATTTCCTTACATGTATATATTCGGGAGAATTTATATCAGATATTACCATCACTAAGTTAGCTACATCAGCGAAAATGATTCCAACTTCTCTGCATCACTTATTTCTTGGCAGGGGACTTCGTGATCAAATTCCAGTCGTGAGTATCGCGAACAACGGAAAGGGGAAAAAATCATTGAGGAAGTGCAGGGTTCTACAAGTTGCGCATTGAATCCGGCAGGAACTGGTGTGCAGCACGCACGCGGCAAAGAAAGTACGAAGTAGAACGAGCGCCTTACGTCAGAGCACGAGACGAGAGGAGACCACGCCCCTCCTGAGTGAAGTTGGCGGGGGCTGAGCGAGCCCCGGGGACTGAAACGGACAGCCGCAGCGAACGAAGAGGTCGCAAGTGGTATCAAAGAGAACGACGTTTGTGCGTCTCACCGCTTGGCGCCGGGAGTACCTCGCACACTCGAATGGGCAAATCATGATTCTCAACCACATATTTTCATGGTAAACGCTGTGGTTTCCGGAGAAATATTGTGGACATTCACGTGAATGAATAAAAAGGAATAATCTTCCACGATGAAATATGTATTTTACACTAATTCAGATTTTGCATTCCAGCCTAAACATTTCGGGGAATTTTGTTTTATCGTCTGTGCTCCCCAAGTAACGTGGCAACGCAAAAGTGGCGCACAAGATGGCGCCGGCAAGGGCGCATGCTCCACAGTCATGTATTGTATCACGTTACTTGGGGAGCACTGAAGATGAGACAAAACTTCTCGAAATGTTTATGCTGGAATGTAAGATCTGAATTTATTGTAAAATGCATATTTCATGGTGGAAGATTATTTCTATTTTATGCATCCATATTTTTATGGGTTTGAATAGTGAAGGCAAAATATCGAACTGTTCCAAATAATGGTCCCGTTACGGTAAATAAACTATTTTGGTTTCGATTTTTAATAACAAAATATAGCATCAGAATTGGTTCTGAACAACTTTTCTATTTTTTATTAATACATCCCGGTTTTATTAATTTCTTTGGACAAAATATTATCAAAGTGCAAGGCTAAGAGCGTTTCGGTTTCTACAGGAATTCTTGGACACAATTTCGAAGAGTTAACAAGAAATAGTTCATTATTTCATTCCATAAATGAAAGTAGAATATATTATATTTTAAATGCGCTTAGGATATATTATATTAATTAAAATTCAACATATGTTGTTTATATTATTTGACACTTCTTGAAACTTGAATTGTGTACCCAGCGTAAAAAGTTACACGAGATTATGGAGATCTTTCAAAAACCGAAACCGTTTATGGTTCCAGAAATATATTTAATGAAAAATTGCTGTTCATGTGTGAATCCTTGAGTGAACCTGATTTAACATATGTGTGAAATAGAATAGAATGAGAGAGGAAAGTCTGAAAAGATTTAGCATTTTATTGAAACGACTCGATATTAAATTCTATCTTGGTCAAAGGTTAGATATTACAAAAAAAGGCATTATAGTTTTCCTGAAATTTACAAGACGTTAAATCTTTAGAAAGTTAAAAACTGGCGTTAGTGCTACTCATCTCATTGTCATCTCATTATTACATCATTATTAGCTAAATTTCCATCACAGCTAACAACGAAATATGATTCGATCGCAAATGCGAAGATAACACAATCATTTTGTAAGTGTAAAAATGAAATACATGTATTTTCATGAAAGGATCTAGTAATACCATTGACATGTGCATAATTCTATATCTACCATTTGGACATTTACGCCAGTAATATGCTAACTCTCAAACATTAACAGCATGATTCCGGAAATTTGCAAAAAATAACAAAATTAATTCAATAAACACTGAATCGTAAATAAAATATACAATTAATCAAATATCGCGTCGTTTGTCGAAATGTATTTTGCTAGGTTAAGCTCAAATATTAAATGTCGCTCCTACACTATAGAAGTAATTCATACCAATAATTGAGGCCTGGATTTCTCAATCGTGTTAAGTGCTAATACGTACATAAGTTTTTTCCAGAAACGTGCTTTAAGGCTTCTGAATAAAAATTTACCTTTTGTTACTTTGGTAAATCCAGTTCTCAATTGCTATCGCGCAAAACTTGCGACACACCTCGTAGCGATAATAGAAAATTATCACGGGGGAGCGACCCTAACCGTTAGCAGTGCTTGTCGTCTACTGACATTCACTAAATCTTTCTAAAAAAAATCACACTTACGATGCCTGCAGTAAAAACATTGAAGTGTCGGCGTTTGAAACATTGAAGTGTGCACATCTCGCGTCATCAATTTATCACGTTTCTCATACCGCCAGAGAATTTTGAAATAACCCATTCGCCATACATAGAAGAATTGTAATTTACTTTTTTTTTATTTATTCAAGTATCACAATGTATGTCCCATTTTCATTATTTGTTATTCCACAGATATTACATTTTCCTTCGTTATTGCGTATGTCATAAAACGCAGCCGACTGAAGGAATGATTCATCTCAGATACGACGTTTCCATTTCCCGGAATTCCCGAGAACTTACTCAGCGCGCTCCCTTAGCCCAGGACTGGAGCTGTTCGAAAATCTCATCACGGCGAGCCCTTGGCGCTCGAGTCTCCACTCCCACGTCATCTCCTCCACGCGTCGCGACGTCGCTCGCCCTTCGGTGTCGTCGGCGTCGCACCGCGCGCCGCGCCGGGGCAGTGGCGGCGGCGCGGCGGCGTCGCGACGCCGGCGTCGCGTCGCGAAGCGCAGACGTCAGGCGCGTCGGCGAATCATCGCCCCCGCCGCCGCCGCTGCCCTGCGGCCTCGGACGTGACCCCAGACACAGACGAGCACTTTGGCGGAATCAAGGGCCATCGCAAGGAGGGAATCCCTTCGCCACTGAGCTCTGTGTCTGGTGTCGAGGTGGGCGAGTCGGGATGGCCGAGGCGGAGGGCGAGAGATAGGGCGCCGAGACGCGCTCTGAAGGACGATTTCAGTCGAGACCGATGCGAAAACTCGGATGGAAAAATCAAAAACGTCGGAACACATTGTACATTCGCCCTTCAGTTGGAGCGAATCTAATCAATGTAGCTTGATATAGATAAGTCAGAATTTGACACGTGTGAGACAGATTGCCGTTGTTTACGGGTATCTTCTGAATAATTCACGAGATAATATACGGGAGTACGTTGCAGATACAAATTCTGAGTTACCACGTATGTATGTCCCCAAAGAATATAATAATATGAATTTTAGTTGGAAATTTTTAACAACAAAGTGTCATTACACTGAAAAAACTGAACATGTAAAACTTTCTGCACTTTTGAAATATAATCTAAATTCAATTACAATTGAGCTGAGCAAATTAAGTCAGAAATGAGGCCACCACGATCAAATACAAATGTGTATTACGAGTCTTGGTTATCACACATTATATCACACAAAAGATATTACACAAAAAGAAGAGTAATCAAGAAAATACAAAATTTAAATATCCAAAAACAATTATTTTACACTGAAAAGTGAGGCTAGTTATTGATAGAAACATTTTGAAGTAAAAAGCCTTACTCAAAGCTTTTCTCGTCGTAAACGTCGATATTCTGGATTCAGCGCCGAAAAGTCTACGCTAATAGAACTTCGACAAGCGACAATGATGGATATATGTCGAGTGGAAAGTCTGTCATCATACACTAACTTCAGGCTGGCGTGGCGGAGACCGGGAACAGCAGGGGAAAAAACAATAGTAGTAACAGTAAAACGCAAAGGCGAATAACTCTAATAGTTTGTGAGATGTCAGAGTGTACGACGGAAAAGCTGAAGTAATGAAAAGGGGGCGTGAGGTGAAAGGGACAACAGGCGAAAAGGGCAACGAAAGAGAGAGAGGGGGGTGATGAGGTATTAGAAAGGGCGGGAGGGAACGATGGAGCGAGGATGATGGTGGGGAGAGGACGGACGGTGTGTGAGGCAGAGGCGGGAGAGAGCGGGCGTTGCCCCGCAGAGGGCTGCGCGCGGCCGGGCGGAAGGCGGCGCACCGCCTGACGGGATGCGCCTCCACTAAGGGGGCGACAGGGCAGCAGCGGCGCGGCAGCGGGAGAGGCGAGGGCGAGGGTGGGAGCGACAACCGGCGTGGAAGAGCAGCACACGGGGAGGGGAAGGGAGGGGACGTTGCACGTGCACGCCGCGCCGCAGCCGGCGCCCATCCTCCCCCGCCGCCACCCCGCCTCATGCGCGCGTTTGACAGTTGCGACACGCCGCCATTGTGATAGCGGGCCCGGCTAAGTGACAGGTGATGTATGGCGGCATTAGCCCCTCGGGGCGGCGGGGAGCGCGGCGCGGGAGGCGCCGCAGCAGGAGATTGCACGGAGCGGGGACGCGGCAATGAGGGCCGCTGGAGAACGGCATGGTGAGTCTTCAGAGGCTCTAAAGGAAATCTCGACAAGAAATGAAAGCCCAAAAAGACTACGCAAGAAACTAAAGAAATGAAAAATAATATAAAAATTCGAAAAAAGGAATACAAGAGAGGAAATGAAAAAGCAACGGAAAGTCAAATTAAAAGAACACGAAATCAGAAGAAAAGGCAGAAACAGAAGAAACAATCGAAAAGACAGAAAGCAAACGAATAAGTAGCGCAAACTCTTGGTTGCATGTGAAAACACGTAAAGTACATGGATTAATTTGTAAAAGAAGAATAAGACAAGGAGAACGACAATCAAGATGTAAACACATGAGGATTAGAAGGGAGTTTAAAAAGTGTATTCCATTTGAGCTCGTATTCTCTCTCATCAACATTACCCGTTCTTTCCCTCACCCTCACGCGCAACGCAAAACAGCGCAAAACAAAACAACGCAACGCAATGCAGTGCCGCCTCGGAAGCCGCGCGTTTGCCGTGCCCAGCTGGTCCACGCCCAACTGCAAATTCCAGTCGTCCAGACTAGTGATACGACATCGATAACAAAACATCGATGTTAATAATACTTCAACTAAAAACCATCGCTCCAAAAAATATCACCCACCCACCCCCAGAGCCCACACATTCGCGCTCGACAGTTTGAGCACCGCGCCGCTCCAGTTGATCTGCGCGCCACTGGGGGCGTCGTGATTGATTAGTGAGTTCGGGCGCGTCAACTGTTAAAGTCACAAGTCCCGTAAGTGTACTGCAGGTTTTTATCGCAAAGGTGCATGTTTTACTGCGGGGAATGGTGAGATCAGGCGCCGACCTGCATGTCTGGGAAAAAGTGTCTGAAATTGGGAGTTTCCTCAGTTAAGTATCTCCAACCAGCTTGGCCACCTTCGCCATGACAAGTTCCAAGATCCCGACTGGTCTCCTGGCATCTGTGGTGGTGTAGTTCGTATAAGTGTGTGTAAGAAAGGGGGAGGGTTGAGGATAGGACAAAGAAGAGATTGCCCGCAGTCCGCAGCATGTTTGTTTGGCTACCGCTCTGGCATTCGCCTAGTGTTGATCGGAAAATCTGGAGGAAGATGGAAAACTACCGATCAAAGCAGCCGGCCGCTAGAATTCTCCTCCGGACAGCGGCTGAAGTAGACCTAACAATCCAGCTAGTGTCGAAAATCCTGCTAACGTCGTCGGGACTCGAACCCTAAAACCTCCCGATCTGAGGCACTGCAGTGACGCGCTGACCCACGTCAGCTGGTGGGACGGCTGGAGAGGCGATCTGTTTCGGCCGGACGGGCACGGGGGGAGGGGGGGGGGCAGAATGTCACAGACGTGAAGGTGACGCAGTGGGGATGTGGGCGGTGATGGAGTGGCACGAAAGTACGCTGGTCGACGTTCGGAAGGTCAACCAAGCAACACAGGTCAAATGGAAAGTTTCGAAACGGGCGGAGCTAAGGCAGAAAAATAGAGAGTTGGAGGAGACAGAAAGAGATGAAACAGAATGGGCGTATAATCAGGAGAGAGAGAGAGAGAGAGAGAGAGAGAGAGAGAGAGAGAGAGAGAGAGAGAACCAGAACAGAAGAAGGGTGATGAGGCAACGAAATGCAGAGAGAAGCACGGGACAGCGAGAAGGTGTGGTTGAAATCTTTGAATAAATCGTATTTAAATACCGAAACTAGCATAAGATTAGGCAGATTAAGAAATATAAGGACATGAATGTTATAAAGGGATCCTCCCCGGTGAAAACAAAAGATAGTGTGGTACACCAACCGTCAAGCACGTGAAAGGGAGAGACACAATATTTGTTTGGACAAGGCGTGTTCGGGATTGGGAGAAAGTGCTCTAGGTACGGACGGAATATCATACCAAAAAGGAGAAGAGGAGGAGGAGGAGAAAGCCACGTAGGGCTGCAGAGGGATTAGCAGCGGGAGGTCCACATGGACCTGACAAAGCCGCGCGCACACTCTCGTGGCGTCCCCTATCACTCATTACGATTCGTTCAATCTGCGTCAATGGTCGACTTGTTTATGACCGGGAATAGGACGGATCGTAAAAATTACTGCCTGAATTCTCCCTCGAAAAATTCACCATGAGTTACCGGACGCGTGGGAGGCCCGTACAGAGAAGGATTTTGTTAGGACGGATTTTCAGCGCTTCCTACCGTAACGTGATCGATAAAGCAAGGGAACAACTGGGCAGAGCTGCTGTACTAAAAATCTCTGAGGAACAGAGAGCTTTCGGGCGATGTTCTCATAACCCAAAAGGGTTATGAGAACATGGGTTTTGGGTTCAACATAACCCAAAAGTAAAACTGACTGAATGCCCTGAGTCTTTATATGCTTAGCATAGGAATATATGTATTGCAATAGGGAGCCAATCGACATAGTCGCACTAATAACAACTAGCCGATTCACAATCATTCTCGTGATCTGGAGAACGAACTTCAAGGAACTAAAAGAACCTTGCAGCTATTCGAGAATTCTATAAACATTCTCATTGTTCTTTAAATTTACCTGAATCACGTAGAAAACTTTTGAAACCTTAAAGGGATAAGAATTTTTTTTTTTTGAAAATTTTACATTTATATTAATTAGTAGGTGGCTTACTGAGACAATGTGTTAGGACCAGCAGTCGGAATTTGAATACTCAGATCGCGATATGACTGGCAGCCTTCAGTGACGTCATAGAAGCGAACAGCAGTAACGGGAGGTTCAGGAAGGGAGTCAACAAGTCAAAAGGTAATCGCTGGTTAAATTCGTAAGAAAGGAGATGCGTTTAGAGTATGGTGCAGCATATGCTCGTACGTAGAAAGTTGGGGCTACAAGTATTTGTCGGGTGCATGAAATCCCGGAACCCGTTCCTCATCTTATTTCAGACTGCAAGATAATTTATATGCGTGCACAATATTCGTATTCATGCCATTTATTGTAAGAGATAGTTTTGAGTCTCCATTCTCGGGTCTCGCCATATGAGCTACGTAAAGGCATCACGGCCGATAGAGAAATCGTAGCTCTGTACGCAACATATTTGGATTATAGGGTGGCGTTTGAAACAAACAATTCCCCAGCAGAGAGATGTATTATTTTTCATTATTAATTGTAAGCATACAAAATAGCATGGCAATACTTTCTAACTTGGTGATACTAAGTTGCAAGCGTCAACAAGTTATATTGAGAAACATTTCACTATTCCCTAACTATTTATAATGCGTATATTGTGACAATATGGTGAAAAAAAGTGTAAATTTGTTGTCTGCCTTTAAAGCAGCTATGTGACAGTTCTCAATCAAGCCGAAATACGATCATATTTCATCAAAAAAATTATTAGAGTTTATTCTTGGGGAAAACAATCACTAAAAATGATAGATTGCCACGAGAATGCTACTCAATACGGCACGATCACCTAATGTTTATGAGCCAAGGAGAATTTTCGGGGATCAATTATTCAGATGTGTTAAGTTTGTGCGGTCTCTCCAAAAAATCAACTTTAACTTATTTGCAGTGTAATAAGAACGCAACATGAAAGAACAGATTTGTCAACATCATACACTCGAATCGCTTCGACACTTTCTTGAAATTGATAAAAATTACTACACAGAAACTCGTAAAAAGAAACATGCTCCTTACAATGTTCTGAAAGTGACATTAACACACCAAGTACCGAAGCCAGTAAGACATTTCGGTTCATAGAAGATGAGTGTGACTGCATAATAACCATGAAGGATAAAAATAGTCGTAAAAAGCTCTGTGTTAAACCGCCTTGCCAGACATTCGCGTGCAGCGATGCAACAGCGGCCTCGGTGGAGGACGTCCTTTTTCGAGCGGCGCGGGGAGCGGCGCCGTTACGAAAAGTTAACGAATGTCGCCCTTCATCGAATGGCCCGCTGCGGCCATTAAGACCGGCACTAAATGTCAGGAGCGGCATAATGTCAACTTACGGGAGTGCTGCGAGGGACAGCGGCGGACGCTGCTGGGAGGCGTCTGGGACTTACCTGTAAAAACGGAGAGAAAAAAAGACACGGTTTAGTAAAAAGCATCGGAATAAAGGCATAAAGTGGAAACGCCACTCCTGCCTAATAAATTACATTTCTCGATACACGCTTCCGAGAGCAAAAGGACGGTTAAAGCAAGAGAAAGAGAGAAACACACACCCACACACACATACATGCATACATACGCAGCCCACACGAAAGCTCTGCCGCTCGGTTTGCCGTGCAGTGTAAATACTTTAAACCTCGGGCATCAATTATGCGTAAAATACGCGAAACGGGCGCGCCGCTGGTTTTAATCTCGATGAAGCAAAGCCGCAGCAGAAGAACTCGCAGGCGTTCCGGCGTTGCAATATATATCAAAAACGAATTTTCCACCCGCCGGTGAGCGCGGGCCAAAAGTGGGGCGACTACAAACGCATAAAACGGAGCGGAGCCCGCGCGACAATGGAAACCGATGTGACGGGCGAGGGGGCGGGGCGGGCGGCGCGGCGCCAAAGTCGTTGCGGGTGCGGGGTGGCGAGGGTGGCGAGGACAAGGGCAGGGGGAGGGGAAAACGCCAATGAGAGGAATTTCCCTCCCCTCCCCTCAAATATGAAAGCGGAGCGTTTTCGTGATTCTTTCCCCGCAGCCGGTGACCGCACCACAGAGGAATGTTGGACGCGGCGCCCGCGGCGGCGTGCAGTCGCGCCTGTGCCCGCCTACCCCCGCAGCACTCGTTTGCCTTTGGCGCCACCTTCGCTTCCGCACAATCCGCCCGTGACTGTTCTCACTGGTCGAGCGCCCACTGAGCTCATTCCGAAGCGCCAAAAGCGCACATTGGTTGCTCTCTCACTTTCATCTCTCCAACCGACAAAATTCGTTTGCCGGTACCACACGTAAAAGGAGATGTCCCGTATTGAAGGTTGACGAAGGGTGAAATATATGACGTGCAAAGAATGTTACACATGACACGCATTGGTCGATGCCAAACTCAAATTCAGAGAAGACATACACAAATTAAGATGAGTGTAGATTCAAAATTAAGCCCGAATGCACAATACCAAGATAATCGTAAAATACTTGCATATGTTTGTAATATACTATATTTTTCATTTAAAGTCATTTAACATTCGAGATATTGCAGCAATATAGACGTACGATATCATTTTGATATCAAAGAGCGCACGCCTGGCATTCTCTCTGTCGTCTTGTGGCAAGCCAGGCAGCGCACTGGTATATGACGTCACGTATATGGACATTTAACATTTTGAAGCTCGAGCCATCCGACTGCCCGCGCGTTTTAGTCCTGCAACGAAACGTAGAATGTGCCACGGGTTTAAATCAGAGCGATGGGGGCCAGCTTTGTGACACTCGGGCGACGGGGGGTTACCAGTTTTCAGTCTACGTCTGAATGTCGCTGGACATAAGCATTTTAACTTCAGTGATTTGGACGTTATTAAAAGAACACCAGTTCAGTTAATTTTTGACGGACTTGAACCTATTATTTAGGATGTTAGGAACATTTATTTTCATTTGATATTAGGTTTGTAGGTTTAAAACGTGTTTTGATGAGTGTACTGTCTTTTGCGGAAATATTGACCGCCTGGGAAGAACCTGTGATGATCTGTGAGATGTTGCGTGCAGTGCTCGGTGCTCACAGTGCGTGTGATTGCATGCTGTATTCCCAATGCTTATCTGCCATGTCATTTTGCGTCGTTCCGCATACGAGTGTAAGTGAGATTTCGAACCCTGATTATTTTTTGAGATTTTTTATTGTGTATTTTCATCGCTCCTGCTGCTACTGCTTGTGAAACGGGACGGACAAATCTTCCTCTAATCAACAACACTCAAGAATCTCTTCCGATTTTGAGAAAATTTTGTGTGTGGTTTTATCTCCTTTGGTAAGTAAAAAATAGGATTGTTCAATATTTATTTTCCCGGTGCTCGACAACTTATTTAGGGGGAAAATTAATAAAATTGGGCATCTGTCTGGATATCAGAAATTCCTAGAATCGGATTCCGGTGTGATCAAATATTTGCAATTTGTAATAATCCATGTTCATTAATAAAAAAAATCGTTTCGATACATTTCATTTCATTCATTCACATCGTATTGAAAAAAATAGAAATTACGATACCTAACCCTACTCCAATCTTCAAATTTCTATTCAAATCCTAAAATCATAAAAAAAGAGCATTTAATAAAAACTTCAAGAATGATTTTCGTAGTATACATAGATAGCTATGTGGGCGAGATTCTAAGACAGTTGTTTTGTTTATTGTTTAGAGGTGAGGATACGCGTACAAGAATGGGTTTATGTAATAACGAATAGTGTAAAAAATATCTTCTACTCGAAATTTAACAATTTAAAACACGTAATAAGACCAGCCGACCTGGATGGCCGAGATGGCTACGAGCATGCACCGATCCATCACGTCGGTCCGAAGAGTCGCGGATTTGAGTCCCGCCTGGGCATGGTTGTTTGTCCCTTGTCTTTCATGTATGTGTTGTCACGGAGGGCCTCATGTTCTGCTGACCCCAGATCAGAGAAGCCCGCAAGTGTGTTGGTGTCTAGTGTATGCGTCCCATTGGGACGTAAAAGGTAACCGGCTGTCGGCTGGAAAAAGTCGTATGAAAAAAATAGAAAGATCAAAGAAACAGATCCCGCCTAAAACGCCAAAACAGAGTAGCAGAACAACTGATAAAACATTTATCTAATTTACATTTCCTTTATTCGACGAAGCTGCAACCCCCTATGGGGGAGGGGGGCAGACACCAGCCACGACTGCTTTTTCATGACAGGTAACCTTTTCCAACGAATACCAAGGATTCGAAGTTAATATTTGGAAGGTCAAATTGGTAACCCTCTTCTCCTCCTTCACTTTATCTATTCCCACCAATGCATCAAAAAAACCTAACACAGATTCGCAAAAGCCTCTTTTACACTTCCATCGCCCCTTCATTTCTCTCGCTTTCATCAGAGACATTTCTCCCATCATGCTTACCTCTACCATCTACCCTCTTAGTATCTGCTGCTACCCCTTCATTCCAGCGCAGCGCTTCCACAGTAGGCGCGGAGTCAACAGCAAGGCGACTCACAAAAGGAGAGAGAAAGACAAAGAGTGAACGAAAGCCTAAAGAGCAAGAGAGAGAGAAAAAGAGAGAGATTGCATCAAAGCGAAAAGAGCGCGGCCGACAAAGGCGCGGGGCGCCGGCTATGCGGAAGAATGCCGATGGTGCAACGCGGCGGGACGCGTGGCTATGCGGGCTTCCTCTTGTGTTAGCATGCAGGCGGGCGCTCCGCCGCCTCATCCGCCGCCCCGCCCCGCCTCGCCCCGCCTCGCCCCGCGGCGCCGAACGCTTTCCCGATCAATCCCCGCGGCCCCCTCGACGCGCGGCGAGGAGAGGAGCGGAGAGGCCGACGCGCGGACGTGGCACGCCATGGCAGCTGCGTCGCCTCTCCGCGGACGAGCGGCTTCGGCTGCTGACGGCGCACACGTATGCCTCCCTAGTGGCCGCCCCCACCCACCCATCCACCCACCTACCCACCCACCCATCCTCACACCTACCCACCCTCCCACCCACACCCACAAGAAAAAATGGCGAACATTTTTTTCTCCTCTGGCCTTCGTGGCCTACATCGTATAGTTTCTTGCAGTTAAGATGAATAAACAATGAGGGATGCTGAAAAATATATTTTTCAATATTTAAAAAAACTAAATAACCTATTCCGAACTCGCAGTTAAAAGTATCAACATTCCTAAAATAGAGAGTAAAAACAAATATGACTCGTTTTTCGTAAAGGCGAACAGTTAACCGTTAGAAATACTGCTTATGAGAAAATATATTGCTGTTAAAACGATAATTAAGTCTTTCGTCCCGCTGACATTACTACATTACAAAACTATTTTTATAAACCATAACTTGTACTAAAACTGTAAGAAACCACAATGTCACAGTTAATATTAAGTTCTCAATTTCGACTATTTTTTTTTTATTTTCCATGAATCAATTTTACTATCAAAACAATACGCGTGTCCAAAGGCTTGGATGTACAAGCGATCTTCCAAAACATGACGGAAAACTATGTCAATTGTCAACCAACGTGACATCGTTTCGCTAACTAATAAACAACGTTCGTTGCGGCGAATACTATTTATCACTCCACAAGGGCTCTGCATACCGTCCAACTCGGCTAACGCAGAGAAGTATGCAGTCACAATGCGACGGCAGCGTCATGACTAGCAAACTAGCGGAGTGGCAGTTCTGAGTAGCGCTAGACAAGGCGACATGACACGAGGCGAGATGAGGGAATTTCCGGGGAGACGAGCGCAGTTACTACGTCTTCCGCGCTGCGTGAATCAGGCGGCGACGAACGCGTAGACATCCCTCTCAACAGGAGGCACTTGCGCAAGTTCAGGGAACACCATTCTTTGGTTATCGCAAAACCTCTAATTGTAAATCGTGTTCTAGTTTGCTACGGAACACTAGAATTGTTCTTTATTTGACATCTCTTCTCACGACTCCAGATTTTTCAGCCCGATAATCAAGATTTCTCGACAATTCAGGATACGCAAACTAACATGTTTGTCCAGAAAGTTTACAGGAAACTAAGAAAGGATTTAAGTAATGAATTGTTCACAATATTCCACACCAACCTAGTTATAACGCAGGTAGAATTATAATATATTTTGAATAGCATTAATGGAGATTTCCAAAAGTACTTCTAAAAGTTGGTAGATCGTTATTGCACTCTCGACACTTTGAAACAACACATTTCTCTCAAGTCATCGAATACGTTAACAATAGCATTATTCCTATTGTTGCTGAACTTTTTTAAAAGATAAGAACAATACAAGAAATAACAATAGAACCAGTCTAATACTGCGCGTCCTTAAAAAGCAAACCCTGCAAATAAGAGTTTCAACTAAAGGCATTGAGATTTTTTAACCTGATCCGAACGTAGTACGTCACGACCTCTCCACCATTATCACAACAGCCTCTCCAGGCAGCTTTTACTATTTAAAAAAACCCATCTCGTTTGTAGTTTTGCAGAACGGATTCCGTGGCCTTGTTAAAAGAAGAGGATTTGGAGTAATTACGAAAACCTTAGAGCTTCTCCGTTCGGAAGCGAAAATTCTCTAATTAATAGAACACGCGGAGGATGAGAGGCTAGAAGCAGGAGGACGGCGCATGTCGTAACGGTTCCGCTGCTTAGGAAGCGAAGAGCCCGTGGGTGGGCGAGGGGAGGGGAGGCTGCTAAGAAACTTTGGCGCAGAGATGGCGCTCGCGAGCGCAGACGGCGGCGGTGGAGCGGAAAGGGCGGAGGAAGCGAAGTGTTTCTTTTATGCCATTCGCATTCACAATTTGCTTCTTCAACGAAGACCTCAAATGCGAGGCTATTCCAACTGCATTTCTGAGAAGGACATTGCCGTATACTATTAGGGCGCATTAGTCGCAAATTGTTAACGTGCATCAATGTATTTAAAAAAATTGAGTGCTAAAAAATTTGCCGTACCACGCTTGTAGAGTTTGACGCAAATTTCGTTTTAATTCCTTCGTATTCTTCGTGATAATAAGGCTACCAAATTGCAACGTTTCTTCCTTCTCAGTAGACAAATCTCTAACCCCCCCCCCGTTCCCAGCTAAACGCTCTTATCTACCCAACAATTCAAATGTCGAACTCCGGATTGTACTCAACTCCTCACCACCACGAAGTCCCGTATCATCAATCCCACACGATTCCCATTCACTCACCAGAGCACCCGACTCCCCCCGCCGACGGCCGCTACAACGTACCGACGCGGGGTCGCGAAATTCCGACCACTTGTAGTGGCCCATCGACTCAAAGGTCGTCGTGGTATGATTTGGAACATACTAGCCCGCTATCCTGCGTCTAAAAACTGTTCCCTTCTCGACTTTTTCCTTGTAGCGGCAACGCCTACCAGGTTGCTCCCACATCCCCCAGTCGCCTGTTTCCTGGGCGCCCCCTCCGCAACGCCAAGAAAACGCCGATGTTATGAAAGACTGGAAGTAAGCCCACGAAGCCGTTACGTAAGCCAGCGAGCGCCCTGCGAGGGAGAAACGGTTCCATGCCGCGGGGGCGGGGGCGGCGAGTCCAAGAGTTCCCAGCGCCGTTTCCTGCTATTACATCGCGGGCGGTCGTGTCGCGGGCAGAATTATGGGGGCTCGGGTCCTGGGTTTCCGCGCCGGCTATATGGGTCGACGCAGAGCGCTTCACCCAACAAATGCCGCCACTCCGAGCTAGAAGCGATCGACACGCACACGGTTCGGCTCCTATGCTGTTCCTTGCGATCATGGCTACTCGCATTCTCTCAAACATCACCGCAGAAATCTCACTTTTTTTTTTTACTGTTTCTTCCACTTTTTGCCCCCCGCCCATTCTTTGCTACTCTCTTTTGCACCTATCAACTTAAATTTCTTCTGTGCATGAATCCACTCGGTTGCCACTGTCTATATATTTGTTTACATTTATGCGTCCACCTGTAAACACTTCTCTCTTGTCATCTCATTTAGATGAGATCATTCTTCAAGATTTGCACCATTTACACGTCATTTAATTTACACCACTCGTCTGCGGCATAGATCTTCTTCAACATCACCCTTACGTATCACACTGCTGACCAGGCAGATTGGAACTATTTTTGTCGCACAATAGACAGCTACGTCCATTACACTGCAATATTTACTTGGTTTACGTCAATACAATATTCATTTTACCCAAAAGCCTCTCTGTCTAGAACTTTCTTGCTAGGGTATGTCGCTGAGGAGAGTAACGCGAGTAATGAGTATTCATAGGTATGACTCTACCTCTCACATAAAGTTTGTTACATTACATAACTTCCACTTGTTAAGTACTTGATTTCGAAATTCTCATTTCTATTGACAAAAAAGTTCACTCGTTTCCATTGCCTTTATTTCCATTCTTCACGTAAACAGACAAATCGTTTTATTTGCGTTACGCTGCGAAACTAAGGTTTTAGATTCAAAAGGTGACTTGAATCACTCAGTTCGCAATACGCCACACCTAATTAAATTATGCCCTCCCTCATCACCGCCCGCCACCCCACTCACACTCCACTTCTTGCCGACGATCGCTTGCGCATCACCTCCACCCCTATTCAGTTCGCCGTTAGTCGCGGAATGATGCAACGAGAGACCGACAGTCCCCGCATATTCTGTACAATGTCCACAACACCACCCCGTGTTACGAGGCAAGGGCCACCACATGGCCCAGCGCGCTCCTCGCGCCCGGAGTGCGGGTACGCGGAACGCGGTGAAGGAGGGACCAGGAGTCGGACGGGGTTCTCCGTCCTCCCTTACACTTTTCATCCACGGAGAAACACGCGAGAACATGACAAACGACGATGGGACGTTTGCTAGCGGCTGCGAGAGGCAGGAGAGCGCATAGCACAGGGGGCTCAAGACCACCAATGACTCTTATAATGCTCTTGAAGCAAATATTTTAATCCACACAAGTTTATAAAAAGAGGGTAGGTCCCATGAGTAAATTAAACGTTATGACTGCCAAAAATTTTATTTCAAATGTTTCTTTATTGGTACAAGATGCTGGAATGGATTTTGTAGAAATAGATTCATGTTACACAGTTTCTATTAATTGTCTTTGAAAAAATATTTGAACAGATTTAATAGTTTCCTTTATAAAAAAACCCTTCACTTACGTTGCAACTCATATTTTCATATAGAAATGTATTTTTTTTCTTGCATGAATTAATCTTCGTAATTCGAATGATTGTATTATTATTCTATGAGCAGCAATTGACTATAACTAAAATCTTACGATTCATATTAATCAGAAACCACCTTTTGTTTCATTATCTTGCATCCTAGATCCCACATTTCACGCGCAAAATACTACTCTTCTTGTTTTTCCTTTCTTGAGCGAGCGCGCGTTCCTGCTCTGGAGGGCGACGTGACAAACGGCGTCTTGAGAGGCGCGGGCCGGCGCGGCACTGCGCAAGGCGAGGCGAGGCGAGGAGAAGAAGCGTCGTTGCAGCTATTCGCTGGCGGAATTAATTGTCTTCTGCAGTCGCGTGATTCATTCGATCTGCATCGACTGCACTCCCGCCTGTCGTGTCCTCTTTCCGCTCTGATAACCACTGCAGATTCGTGATGCATGTTGTTTCGAGGAAGAAAACGCGCCGGAGAGGTGCACTTAATCGGAAGCAACTGCCGAAATGGAGCGTCGCAAGACAGTAAATATCAGTGATTTAAATGCTGCAGTGAAATTTATATTGATTTCTACCAATGTCATCTGTTTCTACATACGACTTCTTCTTCTTCGTGTTCTGGTTTACGAGCAGCTATCTTACCTAGGAGCGAGTAAAAATATTTTATTTGATTTATTTGGTCAAAAAACAGTAAAAACTGTATATGACGTATGTGAGAAAAGAATGAATTGAAACTGGAGAAGAATGGATTGAAAAAGAAGAATCCGTCAGGAGCAAATCTTAGGAAACTGAGTTTCGTTCGCATAATTATTTATCACCCTTTTATGTACAGTAGTTAAAAACAAACCAGTCAATACTGAAGTATGTCTTCGATGTGATTAATCATATTAGGAATATTGAGGGCAAGTTCAAAACTATCGCGAAATGTCAAAATGTAATTTGAGATCTCAGTGTTTTCGGAAATTTCTTTCAATAATACAACTTCGTATTTGGCTGCAGATGACATTGAATTCCAAATGATTTCATGTCGTTAAACCGAACTGAAGGTAAAAAAAGAACGATAAAAAATTATTTGGTTTTAGTTTCAACATACTATTATGCTTAAACGTAACAATCCGTTTAAAATTAAGGAGAAATACATTATGTTGTTCTCTTTAATTTGAAGAGAGCAACATAACGTAGTTCTCATTGAAATCAATGAGAACAACATAACAATCAAGAAAAAACACCTCTGGCGTTGACTCCATTTCTACATTCGAATATCTCCTCTGAGAAAACACGAGATACTGAGAGATGGAACAAAGTGGCGGCCGCGAGCGATCTTGCCTGGGGCAGCCTCTCACTCTTGCGGAGAAACGCACGCTCCGACTTGACCTTTGCCCGCTCCCCCGACGCCTCTCGCCACGGCCGCCGCCTGCCAACCGCCATATTTCACTGGCGGCTACTAATAACGGCCAGTCCGCGCAAGGGAGATTCATGAAAGGAACCCGCGCTCTTATCTCGGCCATTACCCCGCAATTTATTCACGGAACGTATGTACCGCGCGGAAGTTCCCTTTCATATTTCAGGGCTCGCGCGCCCGCCGCCGCCCCGCCGCGCCGCGTAGCGGAGATCTATCCGTTTCGGATCGCTCGGGTGGCGTCCGCCCCCTCCCTCCCCCCGCGGGTGGGGCGGCCCGGCGCCGCGCTCAATTAGATAATTAGCCCGCACGCCAGCGCTCGTTAAGGCGCGAATGTTTTGAAAAGAATTATTGGAGAGCTTATAAGCGGACGTTCCGAGCAAGCTATTTGCAATGAGGAATTTCCTACTTACGTCGCCTTGCAAGACCCCCGTGCGCCCACGAGCGCCGCGCTGCGGATGGAGCGGGAAATTGGGCGAACGGGGTGAGGGGCTGGGGGAAGGGGGGTGGGAAGTTCCGCGGTGCTGCAATGCGGGCGGGGCGCAAGGCGTCCGAGGTACTTCCCGAGTCAGCAGAGCAAGCGGAGAGCGATAACTTACTTTTATCTACAATGGCGAATTCGTAAAGAATGGGGGCCGGAGGAATCCTTTCACCCCCTGCTCCTGGGCTTTCACGGGCCCAGGAGGGAGGGAACGGGTGGACCCAGAGGCGGGGGTGAGAGAAAGGAGGGGAGGAGAGCTAACAAAAATAAAGGCTGACCGCAGGACCCGATAACTCCCTGCGAAAGCGAGCCTTCGATCGCAGGCTGCAAGCCAACAATCGGGGAGATGGACAGAGAACATACACATCGTGTCAGGTTATCATTCACACATTCGCATCACATTCATTAAGAACTGTTAATAACTTACCGTAATCATTGCGTTAACAAATAGTCCAACATTGTACACTCATATACTCTATGTTTTGCCTAACGTCTGAGAACTTTGAAGAAGATAACAGAGCTTTCTGATAATGTTTGTGAAATATAAACAAACTAGTTGAATTGGCGTCGCCGACGCTGTAAACTATTTTAAAAGTACTATTTTCATGTGTTGATTTCATACTTCATTTCTTTTATGCCTAGCTTTGTTCTTATAAGTTGATACAATATCTGGCTTTGGACTTACCACTGAATTGTAGTAGCCGATAATGTTATAATCTCGTTCTAAAATTTCCATCATCCTTTCTGGTATGTTACCTCCATACAGGATACGAACGGGTAATATTGCAATTTCAAAACTGTAATCGTCGTAAAAAATACTTACGGGTATGGATGCCGCAGATAGGAATTTAGTGCAGCTACATTTTGAACGCTTTTCCTTGTTGCTAATGTGCATAAAAATGCTCACACAAGATCATATGTATGCTGTTTTTCAGTGTTACTCTCTAATAAGATGATTCTCACTTAGTTACGAAAATTCTGTCGCAAAATCTTCTATATTACATTTCTTTCTTCATCGAATTTGTTCAACATTTCTATTTTTCTTTTGTCTCCTAATTTTTGAAGAGATTAAAACTCCATAACTCGGTCTAATTCGTGTTCACTTCTACTTCTGCAATTGTTCTATTAATCGCAATGTGTGCGAATCTATTTACACTTTAAAAGGCTTTGTGTGTTTTGTGTTTCTGTGAATAAGGTGTTAGTTAAGTTTAATAAGAAGGAGTTGTTAGTCACATTCATTTGAAAATCGGTATTTGCAGGTTTAAGAACGTTCATGTGAGAAGTCGAACGTAAGAATGTAAATATGCTTTCATTCTCTGGCAACTACTAACAGCTTGGTTTCCTCCGTGTTCATCTGAAGTTCTGCAAAGGAAAAACTGTTCCTAGGTTTTTGCAATTTTTTTTAAAAATACGGTAATATGGATGAAAATTAAATCTGTCGCGCGATTCCCTTGTTTAACTTAGAAATGGCAAAACTCAGTGTTGCCATCCTCGTAAAAGAAAATGACGGCGACGAGGAACGAAAATTGCCTCTGAGTACACGGGTTTAAACAAAGCCACTTACATAGATCTATCTATGTGGCGTTGGTTTAATTCCCAATCTATCCCATTAATTACCGAATGTTCTGGCCGGATCCGAAAACAAATTGTTAGTTCCCCGTCAGGAGACGGAGACGCGTCAAATGACACGTAATGTGTCTCCAATGGAAAGTGGTGTAACCGTGAGTGACACACTCAGAGGAACGAACGAACGCACACTCGCAGTTATCAAACACTGTATAGGGATGTAATCAATCAAAACAATTCATAATGATTATACCCTAAAGGCACCTGCCTTGGACCCTTGCTGGAGGACCTCAGCTGTTTCGTAAGCAGTGACGCGATAAGTATGATAATTCAGTCGGTACGCAAATAATTAGAATAGACGGGTTCACACAATCACATACTTGCGTCTTTCAGTCAAAATCAAAACTTTATCATGGTTTGAGATATTAAGAGTTTCGGAGTTCTTGGGTATCTGAGAAACCATGGACACTTCTCATAGGGCCGGTTTTATTTCAATTTCTGCGCACATTGGAAATTAGTAACATAGATTACAGCGGTGAAGTAATTTTTCTACACGCATCACAAACTAATGAGACTCGCGAGACAAATTTCATGAATCGGTTTATCGGTACTAATAATATAGTGTACGAGCGATGTAGCAAAAGTCAAAAAATAAGAAATAGCAAAAGTAATTTACAGTTCCTTTCAAACAACATTTGTTAATGAGTGCACATGGTTCTACATTCATAACGTTATAACATTTGTACCAACGTCCAGTATAATTCAAAGTATTTTCATTTCTGAAACATTTGGAAATCCGAAATCTGAAACATTTGGACGTCCGAAATCAATTTTTTTGTTTGTCTTTTGTTTAGTTTCACTTTCTGAACGGCCAATTTATTTGTTATCTTCCACTTACCCAATACATATTTTATATTCTTGATATACCTGTTAAACATAATCCGTTTAACCCCTCGGTGGCTCGTTGCTTAGCGTGCTCTCTTTCCACGGCGCAACCACGGGTTCGATTCTCGGTCGGGGCAAAAATTGACAGTGCGCTTTCCTTGCTATGTCCCAGTATCCGTTGCTATGTACCAATGAGAAAGCATACTTCTCAGGTTGAGAAGACCAGAGATACGGTGAAGCAATCGCTGTGTGCTAACCATTTGTGCCCCCTTAACCCACGGCTGCAAATCCGGGACGCTGCTGGTAGGCCTTAGCTCGTAAAGAGCCAAGTACATATCAACATACATACATAAACAATCAGCTTCAGCACGTCACGCATTCAAGTAGTGAGAAATATAAGGTAGGCTGGACGACACACACGGACATACAAGAGTTCACGCACCAACCTCCCAAAAATGAACTTGCCCTCGCAACGCAGACGCAGCAGACCAGTCCGCGCCGCGCGCGCCCACCCACGCCCCATCCCACGCGCAGGCAAGACGAAGACACGGAGCTCATGAATTCCATTTCGAGAACGAGGATTATAATCTGCATTTCAAACGCAGCAGGTTGCTGGAAACCGACATCGCAAAAATAAATATACCCGAAATAACATTTCATTATTTCAGAAAAACCCACCGCATATTCCAGAAATTGTAGGCTTTTTTCGGAGAGGATTCGGCATCATAATTTTCATTTCCACCGCGCGCGAACGCGGAGCACTGCGCGAAAAAGGCGGAAAAGAAAAGTACTCAAGTGCCGTGAATGTCGAATGCGAATTTTAAAAAAGGCTCTCCGCCACATAAAAAACGCAGTAAAGCAAAACGGCAGATCCTGCCCAAAAAGACAAAACCAAAACAAAAGAGTTCATCACCGCAAAGCGACTGCGATTATCGCTGCCTTCCGCAGAGGCTGTTTCATCAGTCAGCTGTCAATATTCGAAGCAGTAGCGGAGGGTGGGTAGTGATGGCCGGGAGCAAGCACTGTCGATAGAGTATGTAGGAGGCCAAATACAAATAAATGGTAGGCGATGGCGGTGCAAATGCGGAAAGCAATGGAGAACAGGGGCAAAATAGCGAGATTCGTTTTAGGGGGGAGACCAGGCCGTCATAGTTAAGATAGTAACGTTATTGTTTCAAACAATGTCGTCCTTTACTCATACAAATGTTAAAATGGGGTCATTAGGACACTACTGTTGTAATGAATGGTTTCTTATAGCATCCATTTAAGTGGACTAATCACATACTTTTGACTAATTGTAAATAAACACAATTAAATTAATAAAGTAAAATACGGATAGAGTGAGTAACAGTTCTTATGATGTAGAGAAGCTAAAAACACAGAGCAGGGGGAGTGTAATGCAAGAGAACTGTGGTAAGGCAGTGCACTGACTGAACCAATAAAGTGACAACGGTGATGACAGTCGTTATGGCCAGAAGCAGAAACAGGAAAGCGTAGAAACAACAGACAGACTGGAATTGCCGGGGCAAGAGAATGGGATGGAATGACGGAAGACGGGATACAGTGAGGACAACAGTGACCTGGGGAGCGAAGAATCCCACGGCAAATAAATAGAACGATGGCAATGGGAAAGCTCCAGCGGGGACTGCGCGCAGAGCAGCGATGGCGGGGATACTGAAGAGACTAGAGGCGTGGGGTCGTCCTCATGAGCTGCTTTCTCTCTCGGCCTCGCCTGTTACCGCCGCCGCTGCCGCCTCCACTGCAGCGATGTGCGATGTACAACGCAGAGCAGGCACGTAAAACCGCATTCGCAGCCGCTGCATCTAATATTCAAGCGACCGCGCCTTGTTCGCCTTCGGGCGGCAGAGTGCGCCCTACCAAGATGCACAGCTCAGATGAAACGGGACTAGACCTCCAACATGAAGTACAGTTCACCCTGAGAAGAGACTATGAGGAGAGTAGAAGAAAGGAAAACCTGGTTGACCTAGGAGGCCAGCACTTAGAGAAGAAACGTGAAGAAAAGCAAGCGGAGTAAAACTCAGACCGCACATTAGCTACAGCCCTTGCTCTAGTCGTCTGTAAGACCAATTTACTGCCTGTCAGGGAGTGATACGATTAATAAATAGGTAGTCAAAAATACTGATAACCGGATTCTGAACTTCCAATGTGTTCACGAAGCCCAAAATACAACCATGAATAGAATGAACTCAGCGGCCTTGAGCGACAGTCTGATAGGACAGGCGAATGAAGGTGAGAAAGAGAGACACCCGAAGAAACTCAGTCGCCGCTGGGAGCTCCTTTTCCATCGGAGCGGATTCGTAATGCGAGCGCGTACGATACACCCAGCAGTCGAGTGCCACAGGTTTACACTTTGTTTGCTTTTTGGCGAGGGCGGGCGAAGGCGGGCGGGCGAGGGCGGGCGGGCGAGGGCGGGCGAGGGCGGGCGAGGGCGGGCGAGGGCGGGCGAGGGCGGGCGAGGGCGGGCGCGGGCGGGCGCGGGCGGGCGCGGGCGGGCCGGTGAAGGCGGGCGCGCGAGGGCGAGCGAAGGCGGGCGGGCGAAGGCGGGCGGGCGAGGGCGGGCAGGCGCGCGGGCGAGGGTAGGCGGACGCGGGGACATAGGCGGGTGAGGGTAGGCGGGCGAATGAGTGAGTGCGTCTCAGGTTTAATCCAGGTGCAATGGCGGAAGCGAACCACATTTATGCAACATCTGGAAAATGCAGCGTCCGCTACCGCCGTCGACGTCCCCTGTTTAGAACATGCCGAACGCCCACCTATGTCGTCTCCCGAGTGTTTGGTTCATTCGACGCAAATGCGAGGCGAGTGGTTTTTCCTTCATTCTTTTAGAGAGCGTAGGGAAGAAGAGGACACGCTCGGACACGAAAGCTAGAGGTGGTCTCGAAAGCAGCGTTGAATGAATTCAAAAATTCTTTGTTAACATAAAAGAGACGAAAAGTACTAAGAGAGACCAAGATTTGAAACTTCTTTTCCTCTTTTCGTACAAAACCAGATTTCGAAGAAATTGTATACTGATGATGGGATTGTCAACTTAATTCGCCTGAAAGGAATAGACGCGTCATTCAAAAGTCTATTAAGAAATCATTTATGGTTTTGGCAATATATCATGAAATGTACTTTGAGGCAAATACGTTTTAATTATCAATTTCAAGAACCTACACAATTTTCGATGAATTTTTTTCGGAGAATTCTTTGTTTATTTTTCAATGACAGTTCAAGAAACCTGGCATTCAGTTATTCTGACTTGCTAATGTGACACCCTGGTATTATATCGCACCTTGAAAAAAACACCCTCACTCCCAACAAAAAAGCTTAAATAATTTCTTGAAACCAACCCAACCTGCACCTCTACCTTCCCCTTCACGGGGGCGGAGAGGTGCCACAATAAGCCGTGACGGGTGGATCACCGCCAAGGACACCTCGTCGGTTGCGCCGGGAGCGCGGAGAGTTGCGGTGCCCTGTCCGCCCCGCCTCCCCCCCCCCGCCTCCCGCCCCCGCTCCGCCTCAACCAACAGTTCCTGCTAAGGGCCGCCCGCGCAGCGCACCTCAGGCATTCGGATAAACAAACCCCAGCGCGTGCGGAGGGTGGGGGCGGGGACGGGGGCGGAGCGGGGCGGCATCCGGGACGCCCGGGCGTAATTACTCGACGCTGACAACTACACGACAGCGGCGTATCTTCCCATTGTTCGCCAACTTACTTGAAAGGGCTCGCCCTGCCGCATGAGTGAGAACTCAAGTTTCGGGCGACGCTCCCGTGCCCGAGCTCGCCTGCTCGCTCTCTCTCCCCGCCCGCCCCGCCACACGGCAGCGCTGGCGCGCCCGAGGGGCGGTAACAGTTTTATGGCGAGCAATGGGAGGCGACGAAGAGAAGCAGCTCCACTGCGGGCGGCGAAGAATGGCGACGAGGGGGCGACACCGTGCGAAATAGGTGAGGCTTTGTCAGGCGCAGGGAAGAGGGGCGAAGCGGAAGAGCTCATGTACAAGTGAGAAAGACGATGAATGAGACGCTGGAGAACCAAGTTGGTCGGCCTAATAACAGAACACAGTACATTCAGGAAATTGTGTAGGTACGGAGAGTGAAACGTGTTAAGAGAAGAAAAAGAAGCAGATGAAAAGAGTAAACAGAAAAATGAATACTTCTCGAGGAATAAAAAACGATGGTGTGAAACAGAAATAACAAAACTGAAGGAACGAAAAATTCTAAAATGAAACAAAATGCGAATATGTGATGACGACACACACACACACACAGAATTGTAGAGAGCTTGATGAAAGTTATCACGTAACAGCTTGTACGATGTAGTAAATGAAATGCCTGAACGATGTCATGTTATCACATCATGACCATCATGTCACATAGACCGCGTTATAGGACGAGAAGTAAATACTTGAAGTATCATACTTTCAGTTATATTTCAATACAAACATGAAGCAACGAACAATGAAACTATTCAAATAACACATGATTGGGAAAGAAGGAAAATGTGCAGAGGTGCAGTGAATGAAAGGAAAGTCAAAACGCAGAAACGCAAATGTATCCAGAAGCGAGAAGAGATACACCTCCAGGGCTGAGGGCAGAGGGAGGGATAATCTGGCTGAATGAAGGGGAAAGGGGAGGGGGGCGAGGGGCTGCGTAGTCCACCGAACGGGGAGTTCCACAGCGCCGCGCCCACTGCCCGGTTCCTTGCGTGCGGAGGCGAAGCAGACACGCGCGCGAGCGGCGCCGGTCGATGGGGGGCACGAATTCCCCGGAACAACGAGCGCGTTAAGACGTATTTGCCTGGCCATTTGCGACCGTTAGCTAATAGCTGGCGGCTGGTAGAGGAGACCGAGGCGGGATGACGCGGTCATGCTGCGCGACAGACGCGGTGGCCGCGGTAAGGCGGCCGCGGTAAGGCGGTAAGTCGCCGGCAGGAAAAACTCAGCGATACGATGGAGCGGGTGACGTGGCCCCCAAGTATCGACGCGAGAAGCCATGACAATCGCGGCGGAGACATTGAATTCAAGTACCGTAGAGACGCCGACGAAAATAATGCGAATAGAAACGACGATGGCAGCAAGAGGGAAATGCGCCCACGAACTGTATTAAACAGCGATGGTGGGATGCAGGCACAAAGCAAGGAAAGAGATTGAGTTGATCCGGGATTCGGTTGGCGCCCCGTGTCGGAACGCGACTAAAGAAACCTCACCGCAGCTACAGTGTGACATGTTACCAACTGGACACGCAAACATTTTCTCAGCAATTCTTCTTTCAAACACGGTGATACCATACAACGAACCTTTGAACTTGCATAGTTGAACTCTGAATTCATACTTTTTAATTCTTTTCAAACAAAAAGTCAAGAGAATGAAAGGTTTTACGAACTCAGAAAACCCGCTAATCAATACCCACAATTCCACCTGGAATAACCGACTCTGTAATCCGAAACCCCTTGGGTAGAAAGTGCCCGCTATTCCACAGATCACTTCCAAGTCACGCGTTTGGTTTGGCAACGCTTTCATCGAGAAGGTCGAATACTGCGTGGCGGAGGCGTGCATGCCTGAGCCCGTAAGGGCGCGGCCGCCGCCACAGCGCCTTCACTTGCGCGCGCCATCGTGTGAAAGGCCCCAAACCGTCGCGTAAATATGCTTCGGCAATGAATGAAACTCGTGTCTCCCTTACTCAACATCACCCCTTAGGGGCAAGCGTAATACGTCTGTGATGCAGTCAAGTATTACATATAATTTTCTTAAAATGCACTCTATTGATCCTTTCCTTCAATACCTATAAACTCTCTGATACACGATTATCTAATGTCTTACAATCATTGCTTAAAAAAAAAGTTCAAAAAGAAAAGAAAGCAAAATAGTTCTCGCAAGAACTCAAGCACATTACATTCACCTTTTCTGAAATAAATGACTTTAAAACGAATATCTTTTGAACGGAAGAATTAAAAGAAACGCGAGAACAACAATAGTACTGAAAATCGGATAAATTATTAAGCGTTTAAAAACAACTTCTAACTCGCGTATACAAAGCAGTCGATACTTTTCTTAAATACATTGTTTTTGGAAAGCATGTTTCAAAGATGGGAAAGAAACAAAATAATAGTTTACATCTCTTTATGACGCATTTGAAAACTTAACACGCGAAACAATGAAAAACGTATTGCACAAACCTTACTACTCCGGCTACTGATATTTATACACTGTGTTTCACCCGGTAAGATACAATTTTCGACGCTCCAAGCTATTAAATAAAAACTATAATCACTCTGTAAAAATCCTGAAAGCAATTTACATCCAAGTACTTTTCATGTAGCCGAAAAACTTCAATTGCATATTGTAAGAGAAGCACCATAAATACTTCTTTTAATATCAATTTTAGATGTAACAACTACTAAAACAAATTCTGACTAAATGGAACATAGCATCGAGAGATTAAAAGAAAACTAAAAGCACGAACAAAAAGCCAGCTCTGAGTCAAGCTTACGTGAAAAATCTGGTATAAGGTAAAACGTGCAATATTCAAACACTCCAGAATGCAATATTTAAACACCCGAATCGCAAACAAGATTTACTAAATTCATGAGCCAGAATAATAAGTATAAATGATGTATTACTCTTAATCATCTTCAGGGCGCGGTGTTACCTTATTACCCACAAACAGGACAGGTAATTCGCCGTTGGGTGGCTTTTCGCTTTTGGCTTTTCGCCGTTGTTAAAGTATACCGTACATGGCAACATGGTGATATCCAAAACAGGCGACGAGGCAACTGTGGAGCACCATGAGCCTTAGATGACAGGGGAGAATAACGGTTGAGGAGATGTGTACGGGCGGATAGACATGCATCTGTGGAGCAAATGACCGCCCAGACGAAACAAGGGGCTGCCAACAGGGTCTCCTCAACAGCCGTTCGGCGAACGTTGCTGCGTGTGGCCGCCTCAACTGGCGCCTGGTTCTTGCACTCATGCTGACTGTTCGCATGCCGGCTTTTCATCGGAGCGGAAGTTGGAATTTGCACGCCAATACCGAACCTAGACGTCTACTGATTGATGGCAGGTGTCCTTTTCAGATGAATCACGTTTTCTGCTTCATAGGACAGATGGTCGTTGACGAATATGGCGTGAAACGTCTGAACGCAAGTACTCTGCAACAATCGCCGAACGGAGCCTGATCGGAGGAGGGAGCGTGATGGTGTGGGGAATGTTTTCGTGGCATTCCCTAAGTGATCTCGTCATTCTGTAATATACAATGGATTTATAGAAGTATGCAATCATCCTTGGGGACCATGTCCACCCCTGTATACAGATGGTTATTCGTCAGCAAGACGGCATCTACCAGCAGGACGATGCAACGTGTTATACATCTCGCAGAGTACGTGCGTGATTCGAAAAGCACCGGGATGGATGTACAGAACTCCCCTGGCCACCAAACGCCCCCGAAGAATCTGTGGGGCCATCTCGATCGGGCGGTTCGCGCCACAGATCCGCAACCGAGGAATCTAGAGCAGCTGGCCACAGCACTAGAGTCGGCATAGTTCCACATCCCTGTCGATACCATCTAGGACCTAATTGACTCTTCCTACACGACTCGCAACGGTCAACGTTGCAAAATGGGGTTGGTCAGAATTTTGAAAGCTGGTCACGTTAATGTGACTGGGCTGTGTACAATGTACGTTTTGTCCACGCTCAAAAGGCGCAAAAGGTGCCTCCAGCGCAGCGGTCGCAGTTTGTGGCCCCGCAATGATGAAGCGGTCACGGGGCTCCGTGCGGCGTCTCCGATCGATCGGACGCGGTCTTGGAGGGCGACCGCAAGAGATAAGGCGGAGCGCGGAAAACTCCGTGGCGGCGCCCCTTATCTCCGGACGGCGCCCCGCGTTGCTTTACGTGTCGTAATTCCGGTCCCGCCTTCTCCACGGCGCCGCTGCCACAGCGCCGTTGCGTTTGATGCCGGTTGCAAAACAATGGACACAATGAAAAAAATAAAAAGAGAGAGAGAGATTGAGAAGTGGAGCAGAAACGACTTCCGGATAACAGCACATACGCTACTCGTGTACATTAACATACATTTACGGACATCAATAACCACGGAGTATACTGCAAGAAATATGTTCACTTAAGCTTCTGCGACTTCAATACGCTGCGCTTATATAACTAATACGATTTGGTAATATGAGACGACTTAAAGATAATACGGAGTCGTTAAAAGTTTACCAAGTATGCCTCAAAGGCATGCAATGTGAAAGAAGCAAAGAGCAAATCTGTTCAGTCTTTAATAAAGAAAACTTAATATTACGCTAGCAATTCTATTTTCGACTATTACATTTTTAAATCAATTATACCACCATTTTCGTTCCGCAACAATCACTATCAAAGAAAGAGTAGCAACTATCCTTTGCCTTCATATTTTGTATGGCAATTCCAAGATTAAATTTTTCAGAAAGCAAAGTATGTCCCTTGCGAACGTTTACACATTTAATAATGGATGTTTTGTAAACAAAGTTTACTGGATGTATTGGACATTTGGATTCATTGTAGTTTATTGTTAAGTTTTTATTACACTTATCTTTATATTTCAATGTGCTTGGTTCGAATACATTTCGTTTCAAGATGTCTATGCAAGTAAGCTAATTTTTCGTAATACTTTCGACAGATCTTTACGATAATGCGCTGTATCCATCTCACGTTGCAATCCTCAACTAGCCGCCGTAACCCGTTGCGCGCCCACACAGACACACATCCCTCAATCAAGTTTACGCCCTTTCTTCGGCGCACTCTCGCAAATGACATTTTCAGTGGGGGCTAGCTCGTTTCCGGGCTGCTACGCGCGATGAGGTCGGCGGGGGCAAATACTCTGCAGCGGGCTCCGACGACTCGCCATCCAACAGCACGCGAGGCGGCGGCGGGGGTGGGGGTGGGGGCGCCAGCCTCCGCGGAACCTTCGCGCACGCACTGGCGCCCGCCCCGCCCCCGCCTCTCCGCGAAAGATCAGCGCCAATTTCCTACGTTTACAGAGACCCTGAACGCGGAAATATTATAATTACACAAGGGCGGGGACCTCCATTATTTGGACGTTTGAAGAATTGTCTTGGGGGTGAGGAGGGCCCTCTCGGGATTGAGGAAAGATGCTGGCTGCGGATTAGGGAGACCCCGCCGCTCCCAACGCCCTCATGTTGACAGAGGGTGGGGGAAGGGGGTGAGGAGGGCGGAAGGGACGGAGAGCAACAAACAAACCGGCGACCGCTCCTCCGTCGTCTGTTTTTATAGCCGTCTGCCGCCGCTCGCAGGCGATTCGTCGCCTATCCCCGCGTCTCCATCTTCTCGCGGGCTCTCGTCATTGCTTTCATTGCTTCTTTCCCTTCTTTTGTGTTCGTGCACGGTCTTCTTGTTTTCATTTGCTTACTGTCCCCATCCGTGTTATTACAATTTCACCTAATCTATTTACAGTCTAAAATGTTTTTCTTGTTCGGTTCTCATCTCGTATTTTCGTTAGAATCGTTATGTTTTCGTTGAAGGATAGGACCACGGTCCGCTACGAAATTCTCAGCAAGACCGTTCAATCTGATGCATAGAACTGCCTTGGCCGTTCTTTTGAAGTCGTAGCAGAAGGTACTCCTAAATACAAACAAAAATCGCTCGGCAAATTCTGTTTTATGCTTCCCGAAAGAAAAAATACAGATGAATATTACGTAGTAGTTTTATCTTTTAAATTACTTTCAAATATTGAGCAAACAAACGAACAGACAAAACGACCGTACTTTCTTTTTCCACACCATTTCAACCCTAGGTTTATTTACAAATCGATTTTTTTTAATATTAAAAAAGAACATTTGAAAAATAGAACATTTGTATGAGTTGATAGAACGAAATTAATATTATTTCTCAGACATTATACTTCGGATTTTGTAACGTGGCCGATGACATTAGGTCATTTTTACACCTTCCGCCTTATAAAATGAATCTTTATAACAGTGATAAGCACATGTCTGAGGCCATGAGCCCCGTTGAGAAGGACTTTCGCGAATTGATTAAAAATATTCATTTTATAAGGCGGGAGGTGTAAAAGGCCATGAGCCCCGTTGAAAAGGACTTTCGCGAATTGATTAAAAAGATTCATTTTATAATGCGGGAGGTGTAAAAAATGACCTAATGTCATCGGCCACGTTACGAAAACCCAAGTATAAGCAGTTGGCAGTATTTGACAGCTTTTTATTGTCAAGAGTTAAAGAGAACGAAATGAATATTATTTCTCAGACATTAAGCAGTTCATCTGTAAATTCCCATGAAAAGATACCAGGCACATCAGATTTTTCTTCGTTAATTTCATTAATGAATTCAGATCGCATCCAGAGGGAGTGGGTGAGAGAGGGAGTGCGTGGGCGCGGGGCGAGTGCGGCTAGCTGGCAGTAGGCAGCGCCCCAGCCCGTCCAGCAATCACCACTCCCGCCTCGGCCCCGCGCACGCAGCGCTCACACCCCTTCACTCCCACCTGCGTCGTCTGTGGTGTCAATGCTTCTGCCAACCAGCGGCATACAAACAAAGTTTGTCTCTTGAATCATACTTGACAGTTGACACACTTGACAGTATCACACTTGACAGTATCAGCGTTCAAAAAGCTTAGGTGGGGTGCAACGTGACTTCGAGGAAGATTTGCTCGGGAGTCTCCCGTTACACCTGTGTCTATTCCCTCTACGTTCCATAACAATTCACTCCAGATCTACGATTACCAACTCTTCAAAATAATCAACGCAACTGGATTACGTTTCCGTTTGGGGAATATTATTTTTCTTTCACTGGATTTCAGTACAAATAATTACGCAGTGTGGTCCTTACGAAATATTAATGCCTGTAAACTGTATATACAACCACCTGACGTGAGCTATTCGCAATGAAATTAAAATTCAACTTTTATCACAAAAGTAGTCAGTTTATTAATTAGCAACAAAATTATTCCGAAAACGTCACATAGTTCCAACATTTTCGGGATTTTCGATGCTGCATTGCATAGAACTCGAGCAGGGATTCTCCATTTTTCACTAACACTCTTTGAAACTACCAATCAGAACGATTCAAACCCAAAACCATTCCATAAAAGTACACATACAGTCCACCAAATTATCTCGTATATACAATACGCTCAATACAAGCAGTTAGTAAATTATCATTCTCGCAGGTAAACTTGTTGAGTTTACTAATTGCCCATGAAACCATAATAGCCATAACTTACAATTACCTTCCGTCATTCCGAAAGGAAATAATTCGAAGAGTACGCGCATGTGACTGAAATGAGAGTTTGTAAGTTATTTACCCCACCCTTCTTCTCAGTTTAAATTACGAAGAAATGACGGTAACTCTGAAATATCTACCCCGACGATTCTATTTGTAACTTTAGTAGTTTTCTTAATTGGATCCATCAACATTAGATGTGTCGCAAGGAAGGCAAGATTTCACTACAACTATCCAACTGCTTACATAAGAGTACAGAATAATAACATTGTAATGAAATCAATCTCAAACAAAATTCAGCTGCCACTATATGATTGTCACGCGACAGATATGATAGTAACGGTATCTCAACAATACACAGCTGCTTATCAACCTCAGTTACTAATTCACGTCATCAGTATATTGGTTAAAAAACATTGTCTAAAACTGGACATGGACGCAATTGGACATCCCATTACTCAAACCGCGCCAACAGCTCGCATTTACGGTAACGCCATTCAGTGAGGGCGCTCGGATCCTTGGCGGGACAGCGAGCGGCGCGGGAAGCGGGTCCGATTGCGCGGCAGAGGACGCGCAGCGGAAGCGGGGGTGGGGGGCGGGGCGGGGGTGGAGGCGGAGGCGGAGGCGGCGCGCGAGGGCCGCGCCCCGACGCGGCGCAATTTAAACAGATTCCGCGTAAAAGGATCCCGGCAACCGGGTTAACGGCGCCGGGGACACCCAACGCGCGAATCAATCCCGTTAGTGGGGCGCCGGGAAAAAAAGCAGCCACCGAAACGATACTGTTGAGAAGGAAAGAGGTCACGGCACTTAATACAGGTGTTAGACATTGCCATCGGACTACCATTTTGCAACAAATTACTTCTTCCCTCGATACTTATGATTCTTGTCTATTAAATGCTAACAAAACTGGTTCATATTTTAAGCTCCTGAAAAACCTTCAGTTGAAATCACGAACTTATACTGACTGATACATACAAAAATACAGTCTTAACACCTCAAACAATAATTAGTAACAAATTTTATAAGTGTCTTTCAAAATTTAGTACATCATAATTACACTAATATATTCAAGCACTTCCTGGAACTTATGAAAATTAAAATTTTGCTCACCCAATTGCAATATTCGTGCGGCCTGCTTGTCGCCCCCATTGTTTCCTTCGGTCGCTGCAAAGCAAGGCAAGAACAGCATATTAAAGCGGGTCACGGATCCCTACTCTGCTCACAAACCCATCCTTAGGGGCGGGTGTTGCGCTGATCACCTCTATCCCAAACGCCTTCCATCCAAAAGCTTTCCGGCATTAATTATAAGAACGCGTTCACTACAACACACAGGGAACATTTTATACATTCATAAATAATAGACACAATAACAAAGCATTAGATAACGTAAAACAGAAAATAAGAGTTTGTTGAGGAATCCAAATCTTGCATATGGTGCGTGATTCCACCTCCACGCTACACCTCGCCCCCGCGATCCGACAGCGTAAGAAGACGAAGCTTGTGGACAGCATCCATTTGCAGGCGGCACGCAACCCGGCGTGCGCCCAGGGGACACGCCCCCCTCCTCGCCAACGCTGCCAACGAATACATCCAACGGCGGCGTGGCGGCGCCCGAAATTAAGAGGCTGCGAGATAAGACTCGGGCGCTGCGCCCGCTCGGGATTAAGAGACAAAAACGAAGCCGTCAGCCCCTGCGCCCCTCTACGTGCCCCTGGCTCCGTGCGTTATCTGCCTTGTTTCTTGGGAGAAAGGTGCGTGGTAAAAGGGATGGTGGTGGTGGTGGTGGTGGTGGTGGTGGTGGTGGTGGTGGTGGTGGTGGTGGTTCGGACCGTGAAGGTAAAGTTGAGGATGGCGGAGGCGGAGAGAGTGGTTATGGCGGTGGCGGTAATACTGGCGGTGACGGTGATAAGGGGTGGCAACGCAGATCATGTCGGTAATAGCAGCAATAATGAGATTCGGCGGCGGCAGCGGTCTTGGTGACAAAAGCCGTATCGGTAGCCGTGGCTGAGGCGGTGCCGGTGCCGGCGGCCGCAGAAAGTCGCAACAGGGGACTCAGATGCGCTGGCGGCTGCCGCGACCATCGTAACCAACCACTTAGTACTACATTCCGAGGTGCACCGCCATAAATTCACTCCGAGGGGCGGCGGCGGCGCGCAAGCTCGGGAGTTAAAAGGGTTGCCGCCTCCGCGCGGCTGCGCCCGCCCGCGCCAGCGCCCCCTCCGAAGAAGCGCGTTTCTTTTATTGTTTGTATAGCTTCGGGGCAAATTACTCTCGAAGGATTTTGATTAAAAAAGTTAAAGGAACAAAATTCGGAAAGAGCTCGTTCTTTCTCGCTGGTTACTGCGCGTAGCATGGAAATTCCACAACACAAATGTAATCAGCGCTACGGAAACACCCACGGGGCACGCGGGCGAGAAGCGATGGTGGCGAGAGGGGGGAGGGCGAGGACTTGCGCATCACGAGCGCCCCAGGCGGAAGTCGATGAGTTAAGAGAGAATAAAGATGTAATCTCCGGAGAGTACCGTCTGATATCTGCTTTGGATACAAGAGAACAACAGTTTCGTTGGCGACAAAATAAGGACTTTTTACTACGAAAGAAAAAAACGAAACTAACGTTTTCTTTTTCCCTTCGATTCCGATTTTGATGTCTTGTATTTTGTTGTTTGCAAAGTTCGAAGAGCACGTTCGTTAGATTCACTCAAAAAAGCATCAATACAAAATCCGATCGAAAGAAGAGATAACTATTAGATCCGCCATTGAATTCAGCAAAAAGCTATTGAAAAGTTCCCAGAAGGTTTCTTTTCTGAGTTCCAAAGCCTTCTAAGGTCAAGTGAAATATTTCCGTAAATAGTATACTACGTCAGGGTCTCATAAGCATAAAAAATCCACACGAAATAACTGTATAACGAAAGCGAATATATTTACAGGATTCTGGCAAGCAAATAGACCATGCTTCACATTCTCCATTTATTCATCACCTTAGATACTGGATTAGCTAGAGAGTGAACGTTCATGGGCGCTTTTTTTTTTTTTTTTTTTTTTAAAGGTGGAAATTGAGAACATTTCGCAGCGGTAAGGAAAAAGATGCGTGAATAACATAAGACCAAAGAAACCCTGTCATTTCAAGAAAACTTCTTACAATAACTCAGATATATTTAGACACGATCAGTGTGTTTCAACAGGCCTTTACTCAAGTTTACGTAGCAGACACCCGACCGTAGTAGCCGCGGTAGCAAAGAGGCCGCCTGCAAAAAGAGAGCTAGGGTCCACGACTGTTTCTGCGCTCATTTAACGAGAGAGCCGCCAAGGCGGCAAAGGAGGGCTCAATTATTATCCATTCAATTCCTGAAAAGAGGCCAGCGCCGATCCTTTTTGCAGTCGCGCCTCGCCTCGCCTCGCGCGCAGAGTCTCATTAGAAGTTTTAAATTGGATTTATGCACGTGGCGCACGCCCACAATGGGACTGGCATTTTGCAGGAGCGAGTGGTGACGCTGGACGGGTGGGGCGTGGCGGAGCGGGGCGGGGGCGCCGCTAGGCGGTGGACCCACGGCGCGCAACGCGATGGCCGTCGACGGAACTGTCTCGTGCAAAGCGACGAACAACCAACATTGCGACGCTGCAGGATGCTCGTATTTATTTTGCTCAATCGTGAAATAATGTTCGAATTCGAATATGATGACGATGAATCCCCAACTTAAAAAAGTTAAAACTTTATTAATTTCAGAAGTAACGTACAGCCAGTAAGATGTTGTGGAGTGCGTCGTAAAACATCGCACTGCCCTGCGCAGGGCATTGCAGTGCATTACAGTAACATTTAGTGCTGTCAATCGCCTTGGGGTGTAGTGCTGTTGTATCGTAACATTAAATAAGGTTAATAAATATATTATTTATATTATTATTACAATAATTAAATTCTCCGCTTAATTTGTAAATTACTGCTGATCAGTTGTACTCTATTGCATCTTGAAATGTATTATATTTTATGTAACATTGTTGCACGGCTCGAGTTACCGTTCTGACAAAGGAGGTTTGCATCTTTCTGAGGTCCCCTCTCCAGGCACCAGTAATGGGTTGCAGTTGGCACCCATTGGATGGCTGATGTTAGAGGTTTTTATGAAGGGTGAATGATGATGGATGAGATGTGTCATATGGGATCCTTGGCTGGGTGACATGCGAATCACAATCACATGGTGAAAATATTCATGTCCTACGGGGCATCAGTAGATTTTGGCTCTGTGTTCTTGAACGATGTTCTAAGTCCCCGCATCTCCAAAGAGGATTCAGTTATGCGATAAATAATAGTCATTGAAAATCATCAGATCTGACCAAGTCATCTTTTTGACCGAAAGTCACAAATCTAGAGTTCAAAGAACAAAAATAATATTTAAAAAACATTCTTGGACGTCTACCTAAAAAGAGAAAACTTAAAAGTTGAACTACTTCTAGAGAAAATGAAACGAAATAGCAGGAAATATATCACTATCTCACAAGAATGCCGAACACAAGGTTGTCCGTTTATGCAATGGACCGTAGACCGGTAAGGAACTAACACTTAGGTCGATCATTTTCTTTATCGACAGTCCTTCGACGGGATTGCTTGAATACGAAATATTCTTGGAAATGGATATCTCTCTGAAGAGTTGCACGATATCACAAAGGAAAGGAAAAATATTCGAAAGTCAATACCTCCAAAGTCACAATTGTGTAGTTTCCAACGATTAGAGTTTATTTCGTACAATACTAATGATTCACAAGTAAGAACGATAAGGCACGACCCACACTCTAACGTGTCGTGTTCCCACTGTCTCAGATTGATATCCACGGAATTCAAATTTGCCTCTGCGCCTACAGATGAGAACGGTTCCCTTAGAATTTAAAGCTAGCTGAAGTACCCCACGCTGCCGGAATATTTATTGATCACAATCTTCTATTAGGCACAAAAATAAACGAATTCTATGTTTTGAATCCTCGCCCTAACCTATCTTGACTTGGTACCAGTGCACATCCTCCGCTGCCAAACCCGCCCAACTCCAAATCGCCTCTTCTCACCATGCCCTAAGCCGCCTCGCACTGCCTCGACATGCTCCGCCCTGCCCAGCCCTGCTTGATTCGATACCGCTGCCCGGATTTCTATATCACGTAAAAACCTGAGAGATTATAATGAGGCAGTTACGTTGGAATTTCATTCACTCAAGTTTTATTCATGTAGATGGCGATTACTCCACAAGCGCTTTAGCTTTCATGATCAGGTGACCTTATTAGCAAACAAAAAATCCAAAAATAATTAAAGAAAAGACAAACGAGCATCTCATAGAGGAGTGACATACAAAACACTCTGCGAACAAGGGTTCCGGATTCTTAGATAAGTCTAAAGACGTAATCTCATTAAAGATAAGCAACAACCAGAGACGTGCGAAGTAATTGGTGGAATATTTTCGCCAGAAGAAATTGAAAGCCAATATTGAAGATCGAAACTACGAGTTTCAAGAGTTCTTGGAGGAAATTGTTTTATGACATTTTCATTTCCATTTCATGGTATTTTCCATGTAACGGAATATCTGATTTAAAGGATTTATATTTATTATCCTTAGAATATTAAAAGACCAGAAACATGGTACGCAAACATGCCATGAAGAACGGAAAAGCCTACTTAAAGTTTCTAACATTTCGTAAACGTTACCTCCATCATGTAAAGAAACGCGCATTCCGTGGCAGCTAACGAAATGACAAAGAACAAAATATAAATGTATAGTTCTATACACTGTAATCCAATAGTAATAGTAGATTCCCGTGTATCGAGTGACATTTAATGACCGCTACATTATATTTTCGCTGCGACTGAGCAATGCAATCATTAGAAACCTGTAACAAAGACGAAATTAATAGAAAAATACGCGGGAACGTACGTAGCAAAAGCTCGTCGGTAGGATAATATTGCAAGAGCACCCTTGTACAATGTTCTCATTTTCTTTTGAGTTTCACCGCGTGCATGTAACCGTATATCGAAACATTATAATAAGCATCAACACCAAACAAATAAAGTCAAGTGTGGTCGCAAGTACTGTAAAATTACTCAAGTATGGTGCAATATAACATTAAAAACGCACTTTGTAAGATCAGCACTGCCATCTTAAAATGAACCTGTATCTTCGGGCCATAGCTCAATTTAATTATCGTGTAGGTAGAAAATACATTTTCGGTAAAATAACACGTATATGCTGTAAATGAAATCACTTGTACAAGCACTATATGGATTTATATGGCCTATATTAATTATGTATATAGTACAGATGACAATTCTTTTGATAGTATAACAACTCTCATCACGGGCAAACGCAAATATCACGGTGTACTAAATTACACAAGGGTAAAGAAAATATGAACAAACATGGATGTTTAGAGTTAGTAGAAAAACAAAGCACAATGACAAGAAAAGAATGCAAAAATGAAAAGCAGCAATGCCATTTGATAATTTGTAGTACTTTATCGTTTTTCAAACGATTTATTTTGAAAATGGAAATTCTGCTTAAATTAGCTATTCCAATGATTTGAAAGTAAAGTCATTATCAGAGCTCAGATTTTATAACCTAAAACATTTTGAAAATGATCTATAAAATGACTTGAAAATACAGGTGATAATGAAGTTTTTGAAATACTCAATAATTTGTATGAAATTGTTTATTTATTCAATAAATTTTACAATTTTAAATGAAATTTATTTACATAAAATTATATTTAATATAAAGTCTTTCTTTTACGAGGAAATGCAAACCTTAGCTTTTATCTTCCAATCATCAGTTTTGAAAGGTCGACGAAGTTACCGAAGATCCGTGTAATTTTGGGAGTTCGAAAACCAGAGTCCAATGCAATAGTGAATTTAGTCATGAACTGATGATACAATAAAAAGGTTGTTTTTAGTGTCTCATTGAAAATTCATGAGACGTTCACTAACAAAAAACACAAAAAGGAATCAAAACGCGTAAAATGACAAAAATGACCCCAATGTCAAAAAATGACCTAAAAATTGAAAAATGTCAGAAAATAAAAAAATTTACCCAAAATCACCCAATACATTTCTATCACTTGTATGTCATAATAAACATTCATTTACAAGCTAGTTACGATTAGAATGTACCAATGAAAAGATGGCATATCAACAGAATCGGAGCCCTGATTATTATTATTATTATTATTATTATTATTATTATATTGAATATTCAGATAGCGCGTCCGTAGGAAATAAAACTATACGTAGGTACATTTTCAAAAGCGTGAAATTACTCAACAATATATTCGAATAATACAAGTAATCGTGAACCCCACGCGTGTATGAATCTGCATGTCACTACCTTCCTCATCCACTGCTGGCGGGCTCTAGCTGGCGGGCTCTTCCTCAGTGGTTGGGCGGCGCGGCGCCATGCGTCCCAAAGGTCATGCGATCCCATTCCCATCCGGGCGGTGCCACAGCGCTCGACCACTATCTCAATCTGGCCACCGCACCATCAGCGACTAGAATGGGCGCACGCAGGCAGTTCAAACAGCGGTTAACACGGGAATACGATACTGTTTAGTGCGGCCGTTCTGGGACGCGGCGGCGGCGTGGTGCGGCGCGGCGCGGCATGGCGCGGCATCGCTTGTTGCGCGGTCGCTGCCTCTGACGCCCGACCCCCCCCCTCCCCAGCACCGCCACACGTCTGCTTGTCCTCGACTCCACGCTTCGGCCCCATGCGCCGCGCCCGTCTACGTCTCGCACGACTGCTTCGAATTTACCCGCACCGACCGCTTGCCCCTCTTCGTTCTGCTCTCCGCTTTGCACCACGTCAGTGCAGACTACCTTCAGAACCCCCGGCACTCGTCGCGACGGAAACCATCTCAACCCCCGATGTGCCCGCGTTCCGTTCACCCCAGCACAGCGCGACATCACGAGCTCACGACAGTACCTGTACTCTATGAAACTCGGAACAGTCCGCCGTTCCGTTCCGTTGAACGCCTTCGCATCCTCCTCCTCCTCACATGTGATCTCCCCCGCCCCATCCCTCCCTCATCGCATTCCCGCAGTGACGCCCGTCACCGCTCACCGTTCAATGACCCCCAACCTCACACCGGTTCCTCACCGCCCTGCGCGGTTCCGGTCGACTTGTGTCCATCTCGATCGGCCAGCGTTCTTAATACCACTGCTGGCACCACTCCTCAGCCACCGGTTTCCAATGCCGCTCCGCACCGCCTACCCACTCTCGTCTGCGTCCCTCCGCGCACGGTCGTCCTCCGCCCCGCCTTCTCCTCCCCTCAATCCTCCTCGCCCGTTCGCCGCCGCCGGCACCGGAAACGGGGCGGACCGGATGGCGAAACGGTCAAACGGCACGCGGCTTCTGTGTACTCGTGGTCCATGACGCCGCCGCCGCCGCGGGCTGACGTTCCAACTAGATCCGCAACGCGCGCCTGTCCGATAGGATCGTCAGCCGAAAGGGGGTGCGCGTTCGGAACATTACTTCCGCCGTTCGGCCAATCAAAGGATCCAGCAGCCGCTCTACGCGGATTATGCTGCCCGAAAAGAGTCATGACCATTGCTGTTCCAGGATATTAAGATTAGAACGAAGGCCCTCCACCGCTGCTCCTGAAAGGGCGTTCTAAACTATTGAAATGGATCGATTATTTGGTCTCGGGTCACTACGATAATCTCCAAAATGGTTTTGCGTGAATTTTGAAAAGCGTCAGTTACTTTGACGCATGCGTATGATAATAATAGCTAGATTTTTGAGATGCCTGAAATATTGTTACAGTTTATCCACAGGATCACGCAATATTACGATTTTAGGCCCCTAAAAAGAAAGTTTTTAGTGCCTTAACATCCTCTTTCTACTGATGAGACTCATTAATAGAAAAGAAGATCAAATCCTTCGTGATGAGATTAGGGAAATAATACATTTCCATTTTCTCGTTTCAATCACAGGATTTTTCAGCTTTCTCTATACTACATGCAATATCGTAAAATCACAATACGCATTTTCACGGATACAAAAAAGACAAAAGAGTTACGCCAATATGAATTTTATGCAAGAAATTGGAATAATGGAATTAAAAGTTTCAAAATTGGAAATGAAATGGAGCTCCTAATTAAGTAATAGCAATTTGCATCTGGTATCAACCACGCCATCATAAATCAACCCCACAATGAGAGATAGAATATGTAATCATATTATTTCGCTTCCCGCTCCAACACGTTTTGCACGTTTCGTGTAGCGTGGAATGTCAGACAAAAAACTGAATGTTCATATATTTGATAAAGCATGAATAACCTGCAAATAATGGATGTTTGACACGATGGATATAACACTCAAAGGAACCAACAGAATTAATGAAAATTAACGACCAAGGTTATCAATATTTGAGACATAAAAGAATACAATTAGCTTCATTTTTCTTAATTTATTTTCTTCCCCTGAATATCTTCATTTCATGTTCCTAACACATTATTATTTAATTCTATACACTTTCTCACACGTTAATAATTCTGTGAATATATTTTTTTAAATATATTCTTCGTACATTATGATCAAATTTATTTTGTAATTAAATACCCAATATTTACTACGAACAAATACAGTGTGTGTGATATCCTTCTACAAAAGGAAATATCCTTACAATTTCATTTCAATACAACACAAAGAGCAACATAATCGCATGTGTCTACATACAAAGGTGCTTATTCTGAAACGTAAACGAAATCCAATATAGCTTGTACTAGAAAACCATATTTTCCATGGGACAATAATGCCACCCCAGAGAATTTTCAAGGATTCGTAAAAACAGTCGCAAAGCTAGAGCTACCAAGCATGATGTAATTGTTATAATGTTTTGGTTGTTTAAAGAATTAACAGCCTCAGACGGTAATTGAACTCGGATGTCCCGGTCAACACCTGGTTGCTGTAACTACCTGAGCTATCGTGATAGTCAACTCTTCGAACAGCCTTTAAGATGATAAAAGACCTGACGAATATACTATTGTTCAATTCTTTGATGTCAATACTTGAAACAAACATCAATAAGAAGAAGAAGAAGAAGAAGAAGAAGAAGAAAATCACTTCTGAATGGAAATGTTCAATCTTCCACCCACATAAGAAAAAAGGGGACAAAACGGATCCGTATAATTACAGGGGTATCTCACTCTTGTCGGTCACTTGTAAAATTCTCTCAAAAGCCCTCTTGAATAGATTAGAAGAACAGCCGATCCACAGATAGAATATCAGGCTGGTTTCCGCAACGGCCGCTCCTGCATAGAACAGATCTGAAATCTCAAAACGATTCTCCGGAAGAGAAACACGAGAAACACAATCGTCATTTTTGTGGACTTTAAGAAACCCATTACTCCATAGACAGAGAGACACTCCAACATACTAAAATAATTCGGCAAGCAAAAGCAATAATCCAGCAAAAGTTAACAACACAATCTCCAATGTTAAATGTGCCACAGGACAAATTCCCTATTGAAACAACCCTTAGAAAAATCATACACGTGTCGCATTTTAGATACCTACGAGAAATCATCCAAACATCAGAGTTCAACCTAAGGGCCAACGAGGAAACAATAAGAAAACTATCGTATTTATGCAAATCTAATGCGCACCTTTTTTTACCAAATGTAGCACTGAAAATCGTAGTGCGCATTAGATTCAAATGCAAATCCGTACCGTAGAAAATAATAGTGATTTACGTTTGTAATTTAATGTATTAATAAATTCATTCTGAAGGTATACTTTTCTTATTTCATGTTCACTAATTTTCTTTTTTACCAGTGTGTCACCTTACTTTCGGAAACTTTCAATTCAATAATTTGAAGTTTACGTATAAGATAAATCCATTTTTGTATTACATAAAATAAAATACCGTACCTATTATTCTTCATGGATGCGCATTACATTCCATACAACCCCGTTTTTCATAATATTAAGTTTCAAATATGGACTGTGCATTATATTCGATGGCGCATTAGATTCACATAAATACGGTACAAAGAGCATACAAATTCACGTGTAACTATTACATCCAAAAGTCCCTATCCATTAACGCAAAATTAAGACGTGTAACACTGACTTACTTGCCGAGACACTATAGTGTGCAGCTGAAACGACACAAATCGGTGGGCAAGCGAAAATCAAAAAAATAGAGAAACAAGAAAGGAAAATTCTCAGGAAAATTTTTGGATCGATACAAGAACAACGAATCTGAAGGAAGAGATCAGCATCAGACATTTATAAACACACTGATAAGATTACGGATACATTTAGGAAAACGAGAACGCACTTCTACGGACATATTCACAGGATGAATGAAAACAGGATTTCAAGGCGGATTCGCAAAGGCATCAATTCAGGCAGAGGAGAAACAACTATAAAGGAAGTTGAGGAGAATCTCAGACAAGAAATGATGCAAAAGATACAGAAGAATTCAGAAATACTATAAAAAAATATACTTTGTCACCAAAACAAGAAGAGGAAAGGATATAAATGAGGAAGAAGGTTTTGGACTTCAACAAGAAGGGAACATATGTGAGTTATCGATATTTCAACTTACTGAAGTCTGAGTTACTCATCAAGTTTACGAAAGGTGACGAAGAACGAACAAGAATTTGGTGTATCAAAAAAAACTAGAATTTCGGAGGTAACTCTCTGATAAGAGAGGAAATGGTGATACAAAGTAGTCAGTGACTACCTAATCTTCTCCATCCGAGCCACGCAAAGGCCGGCTGGCATGACAGAGCGCGTCGCGTCGTGGCCCAGTTCACGGAGTGGAGGAGCGCGCGTATTTATAGCGCCATTATGTAGCATCGGCGGTGCGGTGAGGCCCGCGGCTCACGCGCCTCCCACTCGCCCGCTCTGGCGCGGGAGGCGCTTCCTCCCACGGCATGGAGCTATCTCTTCTCTTCTCCTCCTTCTCCTTCAAGCATTACACCGATTGGTCCGTTGCGATCCGTCTTCTCCCGGGTCTACCGATGTTGCTTTTTCCTCAGGGCGTGTTGTAGTATAGGACTTGCTTTGGAATGCGTGCATCATTCATTCTTAATACGTGGTCTTTCCACTTCTTCCGATATTCTTCTATTTTATTATTCAGGTTGTAGATTCCAAGGGTCCTCCTCATGCATTCGTTTTCTATTCCGCCTCTTCTTGTTACTCCTAAAATATCTCTTAAAATGTCATCTCTCTTCTCAGTTATCTGTTCTTAGAATAGTTTATTATAAGATAAATATCAAATGACCATAACGTGCAGCTGGCAAGGTATTTAAAACCAAAACTTCAATTTTTACGTTTCGGCTCACAGATTTTTGACCTTTCAGCAAGTAATTCACACTCATGACATAAACGCGTTAAAATTATTAGTGATGACAACCGCCAATGCTGATGAGCTATACACAACTGATCCAACATTGCCACCATTTATAATTAAAAAATTAAGTTGTCATGTGAAATTCATCGTCTGCTGAACAACATGGCCGACATTTTGCCATAAACCAATTTTTCAGTTTTAAGAACCAAAAAAAAAAAATGAATTCTCAGTAAATAACGTGTTAGAGAAAGCAATATACTACTTCTACGTACATAGGAACAATAATTCACTTCTTTTGGTACCTCAGACCTAAAAAAATGTGATTTTTTATCTACCAAAATATTGCTGTTTTTCCTGAAGCATTGCATAACGTACTTTATACGTCAGCAGTATGGGGGAGAGTAAAAAAACAGTATTTTTTGTAAGAAATAAGAATCTTCGAATTTTCTCTACGATATATTCAATAGAAGCACGTCAACGCCCGAAGCCGAGAAACCACGCAACACTTTCTATGGTTTCAATCCGCAACATTTCTATTTTAATTAAAGGTTATTTTAGAAATTTTTTAAAACTTTCGTTCTGGTTCATTAAAAGTTCGCATTTCATTTTAGCCATCTATTAATAGCAGAATGTAATTGGTTTTGTGAAGCGAGTTTAACTGAGTGGAAAAGCTGTGAAAGCAATGGACGCTGTCCCCGAAGCGCAATGCACCTTTCAAAGGGTTGTTCCGCAAACTCTCCACAATGCGAAAATCATGTCTCCATCAGAACTTTACTTCTCACTGCTACAACAAAACATAACTACTGTATGGCGTTTAGAATAGTGGATGTAACTACACTCGCTGTCAAAGACAAGTATCCGAGAGAGAACCTTACACAGAGAATGTGACATTTCGTACCTTAGTTTGATTACACTTAAAGCAAAACTTTCATTTTTTAACGAAACAAAACATGGTACACACTAAAAACATACGTTTATTTCCGGTTCCTTCACAAAGCATGAAAATTTCATGCAAATGTGGACGTATTTTCTAAACTGTGAAGAAGACTCATGTGTAGTGAATCAAACGGGTGATTGTATAGAAATAAAGAATAGAAAACAAAGGGCAAAAGGGTGATAATCCTAAACCTTTTTATGCAAACGAAATTGTGTCCTCAAATAAATAAATTGAAGAAAGCTGAAAATACATTTTAAACTTACGTCCAAGACTGGAGTGAAAGTTCAAGCAAGAGGAGTTTAAGCATGCACAACTAGTACTCTAACATTGTCCGTAATAACCCAAAGGCTTGGAACGGAGGGAGCAGATCCATGGCAGTCCCAAAGTCCACGGCGCGCGAACGAAGCCGTACGACTCACGCGATGCCCATGACTCTCGCACATTACGAAGCTCTACGCGGGCGGGGGGCGGGGGGCGGGGGGGGGAGGCAGAGGAGGGAGGGTAGGCTCGCGGACACCGCCCCGCCGCGCCATGCCGCGCCAGCCGCGCTGCCTCCGGGACCGGCGAGTAATCCGCTTCGGAGGGGGCGGTGGCGCTTCCTTCACAGGCCTTGCCTCGTCCTTCCTTCACCCACCGCCTTTCTCTCTCCACACACGCTAATGCCCTCTCTGACCCTCCGTGTTTCTCTACCCCACTCACTCTCCTCTCCAACCTCACCTACAACTTTCATCCTCACTCGCGTCTACCTTCAAATCTCATAATAATAATTATTCTGTCTTGGATATATTTTGTTTTATCTCCGACCTCGTCACCCAAGTTCATTCTCCTGTCCTACGTCATCTCCTCGTCCACGTTTCTTCACATTCGCGCTCATACCTCGGCATTTCTCTTTGTTTCATTCTACTTTTTAATCAGTTTCATTCTCGATGTCAAGTTTACACTCACCCAGTCATCGCTCCACAGGCACAATGCTTCATCCTAAATGTCGCTCTGCCCCGCGCACCTCTTCCACCCACATTCGCCACTGCCCTCCCAGTATCGCTCTCGTAGCCACTCTTTTCCCCGTACGCTCTTCCGTGTGCGCGGGATCGACTCGTCGGGGCGGGCTACGTTTAAACGCATCCTGACCCCGACGGGAGCGTTATTAACTTTTGCGTCGCACGCACGCACTCACGCGGACAGCCAGGCAGGCCGTCCGTCCGTCCATCCATCCGTCCGTCCGTCCGTCCGTCCGTTCGTCCAGCCCCTCTCCCCGTCGCGCACGCGCCTCGCACCGCGCCGGCGCTCCCCACAATTTGCTCGTCATTTTCTACCGCCGTGCACTCTAACGACGGGAATTATGAAATACACACAACTGCGTAAATTGGAACGCTTTATGGAGGGGCGGGCGACGCGACGTCTAAATATGCAAACCCGCGTCGGGCGCAATTCCGGCGGCGCCGAATGGACGCGGAAATCCTTTTGTCGCCGGCGCCGCTCCAACGCCAGCGGCCGGCCCCGCTGCGCTGGGACGCGCGCGGCGCACCACACAACCGACGCTACGCGGGCACAGCCAAGACGGAAACACAAGTCAGTAAGATGGGACTGCAGGAAAACGCAGGGGTACTCACATTCAATGGACAGGTTACGGAGAGTCGGGACACGTTATCTGAAGTTGGCGGAATAGATGGAATAGGAAGTTGATAAGAATAAATAAGAAGTATGTCAAAATAGGCGAACAGAAGATCGTGGAGCAGGCAAGAAAGAAACGGAAGAAAAGAGAATACATGGAACCACGATACAGAAAAAAACGTTAGAAAAAATACAAACAATCCGGATAAAGTTGGGAGCGATGTGGAAAATGCGGCGAGCGTAGTATGCTGACGGAAGGGCCAGGAATGAAGCATATTGAAGGAACAGGCCCGCCAGCAATTTCCCTTTGACGGTAGCCCTCCTCTGTAGGCCGCAGCTCTGTGTGGTGGGTCGATGTTCCAACGCCGTCCTGTGACTGCCACGCCCTCCGGAAGCATGGGGCCGAATGCCAATGATGTGTCCACTCATCACTCGCGAAATGGACAACGTGCAATTCAGAATCGAAACAACCGGCACAATTACACTTTCACGGCACGCAGAGATTACAGTGTTCTAAACAACCGGTTTATGCATTTATGCGGGCGTGCATTGAGAAAATCTCTCCCTCGTAGAATGGTAAATCGAGATTTTGAATGGTCATTGAATGGAAATTCATTGTAATTGTGTACAATTTTATAGGAAAATTTTTAATTTAGGCGACATAAAATAAAAAATAAAGTTATTGTTGTGACCGTCTGTCTAAATTTTAGGGGTTATAGTATATTTTAATTATAGACAATCAAATACGTAGTGTGTCTATTACATTACATGGCACTACGTTTCACAGATCGATGTATCTCTCTTGTCAGGCACATTATCTTATCTTAATGTATTTTAAAATTATTTCAGGCTAAAATAAGCATTGACACGTTTAATATAATTAATTCAAATAAGTTGATGTACGTGACGAAGAAGACACATCGACCTGTGAAACGTTGTGCCATGTAATGTAATCGACATTACATACTTGACTGTCTATAATTAAAAAACTTTAACTCACAAAATTAAATTTAAAAAAACTAATTTTAGTATGTCAACGTTTCGGCAATTAATTCGACATTCATCATTACAACACATAAATTTTATTTATTCTGTTACATAAACTAGGAAAATCAAAGAATACCATTTAAACTGATTAACGTACAACTAATTTCTTTTGCATACTTTCTTGTAATTGATAATCAACTCTACATCGTCGGTTCCTCACAAACCATATGCGGTCTCTGATACATCATAAACAACACACTCTACATGGTATTATATACCTTCCTGAAGTGATTGCTGACTGTCGTTAGAGATTGTTGACTGTCGTCTTTTTGTATCCCTGATACCATTAAGTTCGATGGATCCGTATTTGTAAATTGATGCAAAGAATGCTAAATACCTTCTACAGACGAACGAAACTTTACATTTTCCTTTGTAATGCAAATGTATCAACATCTTTAACAGACATAGTCTTAAGAAAATAACAATTTATGGTCAATACACAGAGGGACATGCTCTGGAAGAGTCGGATTTAAATTATCCATCTACTTCACTCTAAAGTCCCTGTAAACTACAATAAATGGCAGAGTTTTATCGCCGTTCTGAAGTATTTCTTACTAATCGACCATGAACTAGAAATTGTTATCCGACACATCAGTTAAAAGCTGACATAACTCTGCCCGCCGCCGCCCAACAAGAGCACTAAGTGCGCTGTGCCCCCGGCCATCTGCACGGCTCGCAAATAGTTCCGGGCTGAAAACTTGCTCGCTTAGAGCAGAGGCGGCAGCGCGTTACGTCGTTTCCAAGAGTTCTTCCAAGTGCCATAAACCCGTTATATTGGGAAGTCCATCGCTGCAGCAGAGCCGCCGCCCCGCCGCAGACGTTTCCGACCCCCCCCCGGTGCAGCAATTCCCGGCAAGGCGCCCCACTCAATGTTTTAGCAAGTAGCAATTTACGGTCCGGCGTTAACGGCAGCTTTATCATATCGCGGTGGCGGTACGCAGCCATTAAGGACGGAAGTTCGATCAGCTCACCTCCGGCAATGGCTTCTCCGCCTACCGTATGCCCGTTTCCGATCAATCTCGCATTTACGAAGAGTGATCATCCTCATTAACTCCACACGTACGAGTAAACTCTTATTTGCTCAACAACTGGTAAAATTAAATGGAATTTTCCAGGCTCAAAATGCCTAACTCTTGTCATTGAAGTTAGTAATTTCGTAATGCTTCCCAATGTTTTAACTCTCTATTCTCGTAAAACCGCATCATACAACTCTCTTTCCAAATGAGACATACTCTGAAGTAACTATTCGGCTGACAGATGATCAATCATATATTTGCAAAACTGTGTGTAACACCATGACCACTAATTTCCATATCTGAAACGTTACTCGACCGTCAAATGTGAAGATAGTGATTAACTAGCATAAACGTGGCCAAAACATGTTGAAATTCATTTCACTCCTACCAGATAGGTGAGACACACGTTACCTATGTCATAAGGCACATTTTTTAAGGCGCAATTAAAGTGTGACATTTAAAGATTTCCAAACTCCACCACATTACTACTCGCATGAAAAAGTGACATCCAAGTTTATCGTTCACGAATTTCAAAGCAAATGGTCTAGTCAGAGGTCTAAGGGTTCATGTTTTGCCATTTCATACGTGAGTAAATTTCAATTCAACTTTTTACAATCAAGATTTAACAGCAGTTTCGAAGAACCGAAGAGGTAATAAACGCCATTGTACTGTGACGGACACTTCCAGACTTCCACCCATATGGTTCTACACTCACTCGCTGTTCAACATGGAACGACAGGAGACGGCTAGCTCAGATCCACACATCCCCACCTCATCCGGACTTGCAATTCCACAATATGACTTATGCACACAGACCAATATTGCAAGGGGCGTAGGAAATCATTTCGATGACACAGCGCCTTAAGATGACGACCATGTCCTTCATAGGCAGGGGGTGCGGGCATCAGGACGCGGATGGGGAATAGGGCTGTGAGCGACCATGGTTCGGGGGGGGGGGGGGCGAGGAACGAACCGGACTGCGTCCAGATAAGCGCGCCCAGAGATCGGCTCGTTACTGCGCCGAGCGCCCGCCTCCGCCCGCCCGTTACACGGCTCGGCAGGAAGCGGGCGACGGCCGGGGAGGCAGCACTTCGACTGTGACCAAACAGCCAGACGTCTCTCCTAATCAGAGTTCGTGCTCCGCCTCTCCGCCGCTGTAAACTTTATGTCGCACACACGATCTGTACGTGGCGGCAGCGTCCCTGGTGCAGGGATCCTGCGGTGTTGTCCCATTTCAAGGCGACAGCAAGGCTCCAAGAACAATGGAACGCTATTAATTCAAAATATGAATACGACATGATAGATATTATTGGAAGAACTAACCTTAAAACAGAGATTCTGGGAATTACAAAATAATTGCAAGAAACTCCGTAATTACTAAAAGAAATTAGTTTAAAAAAATCAAAAGATGGAACTAAAGCATAAGGTCTAACACAACTAAGTTACTGCAACTAAGATCGCACATACATATCGTTCGCAAAAGCGATACTAACAATGAGCTAACTATGCTGAAAGTGCAGACATCTCGATTGATCTCTATGTGTAATCAGGATAATTCTGTCCTCTGCTGTTGAAGTGCCTAAAAGGTAATCAGCGCTCCTTACATCATGATCAATATGTATTGCATATGTAACCTCCAGTATCATGAAAATAAAATTAACAACATTAATGACTAAGACATGTAGTGTTGTAATAAAGTCTGACGCACCCAAGGGAAAGCTCATGAGTCTTCGCCCCCACCCCCAGTAGCCAATGATACACATTAAAAAAATACCTTCGACTAATTTTATATGCCAACGAAAGTCATTCAATATATTGTTAACTTTATAAACATTAACTGTAAGTACACTCTTATATAATAATAATAATAATAATAATAATAATAATAATAATAATAATAGCCGGGTAGCCGAAATCCCTCAGGCAGTAGTGACCTAGCGGTCTCGGAGCGAAGGATCGTGGGTTCGAATACCGCCTCGGGCATGATTATGTGTGCTTGTGTCTGTATGTTTGTGATTGTTCTTTCACCCTTCATCGTCATCATCATTATCTCATACTTCATTCCTCAGGGCTAACAATCCTGGGATGTAAAAATGGAGTCGGCATAGAAGTGTTGATCCCCCCCCCCCGAAAAAGTCACATACACTTGCCCCCAAAGAATTTGGACAATGTTATTATATAAAATTATTGGTCAGACGACCGTTCTTAGAACAGTGGAACCGACACAGATGACTGCTACACCAGTAAGAATAATGTCAACAGAAAGAATAATGACAACTAAAAACAATAACAGTAAGAGTGGAGAGAACGAAACCGCATTCGCAGGCACGGCCCAACAGGAGACGATGACGCCACTCCTGTACCGAGGTAGGGGCAAGCTCAGAGCCTCCCCAAGTTAGTCTCAGAATTACTTTTCTCCCCGGAGTTCATGTCTCATTGTTCTACCAAGGCGACCGCCGCGCGGCACAGCGCCGTGCTGTTCTGCGTCGTCCACGACACCCCGACATTTCTTCGAGTCCCTTTCATCGCGCCGAGGCTGGGAGCTGGCAGTGCGCGGCGGCGGCGCGGTCAATAGTCTTTAGACGGCAGTGCGGGGGCGGGGGCGGTTCCGGCCCAAATCCCCGGAGCCATTGCTGTCAAGCGCACGCCCACGCCGCCGCCGCCGTCGCCGCCCCCTGTGCCGCCGTCGCCCGGGCGCGTGACCCGACATGAACGTCGCGGCTTCCGTCCTACCCCGTCATCGCCCCTCCCCGCCCATCCTCCCCCGCCGCCACGGTGAAATACGGGCGCCCGTTTGCGCGCTCCTGTCCCGGGGCCGAAGACGTCGCTTTCCCGCTGGGAAAGTGTTACAGATTTGTCCCGAGGCCGCCGGGATTAGGTTTTTTGTCGTGGAGCGGCGGCGGTCGCGCCCGGGTCGGGGCGGGAGCAGGGCGGGAGCGTGGCGGAGAGGGGCGGGACGGGGGCGGGGGCGGGACGGGGCGGCTGCGGCCTGCCGCGCCCTTAAGGTTGATCGCGCGTTCGCCGCAGTGACGGCGGCCCGTTGTGGAGCGGAACTGGGATTGGCAGTGCGCTATACATCTCGGAACTGCGTCTTCTTCCTTGAAGGGCAGAAGCTTTACAACGGACGTGGATCTTCGAACTTCTAAGTTTCACAGTGCGAAACCGAACAACATGGGATCTAATTGATTCTCTTAACTACATTTAGGAAACACGCTTAAGGCGTCTACAAAATAAGGATTAATCGATAAAACCGTTGAACTAATTTATGTAACAGTGTTACAAGTCCATATCAATATAGATTACGCTACCAAAGTCGTATTATTCTATGTTAAATACACTCCAGCGCCTAAGAAATTTCACTCTATTTCTCATCCGTATTCGACATGTTATAAATATTAAGTTACAAGGAATGAAGAAGATATCCATATTGATCAAGATTTACAATAAAGTTGATCACTTCCGTAACTAAATGATTCAAAAGAGAATGTTGCATCAAGACATTTTAAGGAGATAGCATTAAAATATGTTTAATGGATTCATTAACTGTGCACACAAATAAATTCCTTTTAATAACGCAAGTTTTGAGCCGGCAAGCATTTTAAAATCTCAATAGAACATTAAAAAAATATTCATCGCCAGATATTAATGGACAAAGTATCACATTCCAAAGAGTTAAAATATCGCTTCCAGAAACATTAGCGGCTACGAATTACGAGCCTATCATTCGCTCAGATCTGCTGAACCATTGAAGGACCGCTGGCCAGCCGCACACCGCGCTTAAACGTGCCGATTTGCGCTGCGCAAATGGTCATTTATCAAAATAATAGAAATGCGCTCTTTTTCTTCTTTTGTGAAAAAGCAAACGTGAAAAACCAATGTATGTTAAAATCACGTGAATGCGGACCGCAACGCTCACTTTTGTTACCTTCATGCAAATATTTATAATGTGTATCACGTTTCGCGAAATCCAACCACGCGCGCGCGCTGGAAACAAAACCAAACCGCAACCCCTTTCGACTGCGGACAAAAAGCGCGCTGCGAGGGAGGGAGGGGGGAAGGGGCGGGGAGGATGCCTGCAACAAAAGCAGCGGAGCGCCGGGAGGGAAAGGGGAGAGGTTGAGGGAGGAGAGAAACGGACGTTGCAGCAGACGCGCATGCAGGGGAGAGCCACATCCAAAAACCAATGTTTAAGACGAATACTTGCACTTACCTCCACCAAAACACCACGAACTTCTAATAAATGAATATGAAAAATACACATCCAATGCTATCAGATGCATTTGCAATGTTGTTTTCTTTCCTCCAGTTAAGCTTTTACGTCACCGTTAAGCCGCCATGAAGCCATTATTTCGGAATGAAAAACTCCATTACAAGATAATCTGATCACTTAGTAGGTGGGCTGTTTATTAGTGCCAACTCAAAAATTAATAATCCCTTCGTAAAACTATTGTCACTTTCTAAATGGAGTATGACCATATATATTTGTTTGAATTGATGTCGGAGCGTGCTTACAAAATACAACAAGAATTCTTTCATTTGAAATTGATGGACAAATAAAGATAATAAAATAAAATGCATAAATCAAAATCCGTTTCCATTTCCTAATACTCACTTCGTTATATTTAAGACATATCACAGTGCATTTAATATCAACATACGAGCGCGCAATTTTCTCCAGCACAATGTCTACAAACAATGGAATGAATAAGTTAGCAAATATATGACAATATTGCTCGCTCACCCGCCACCTCGCACTTCTGTTTGCCTAACAATCAGCTCGCGAACGTAACATTCTCAGCTCTACAATTAACATCTCCATTCGAATTCAAACTGCTCCTTTTCATTTTGCCGTCCTTTGTTACCTCTTCCGCTAGTTCGCCTCCCATGTTCCTTCATCCCCTTTCCACGCCGTTTTCTTGCCCCCTCCCCCCAGCCCTCGCCCTTGGCCTTCATACCAACCACGAGCAATACGCGTGCCTATAAAACTTGATTAGGAATTTCATAAACTTTACGCTCATCGCGTCCTTCCCTCTCCACCTTCGCAGCAGGTCACGGTGCCGCCGACGCGACGGTACGTTCTCTTTTCACTTAGTACTTACAACGTATTACCAGCACCCAGATCTTGACGCGGAAATTAGAAACTCGGGAACGAACCGCTGCCGTAATACTGTAATATTTAGAATTACGAAACTTTTACAATGTTCCGGTTTTCCAGACCGCTGTTCGTGTTCGCGCGAGTGGCGTGTCTTCCTTTTTTACTTCGCACAACTTTTATACCGCTACGCACATTGGAAATTATGCATAACCACATGAAAAGTACAGCCACTGCTCTCGTTACGCGATCCCGCACGCACTGCGAGTTACGAGGGTGAGGAGCGGCCGCTAATAAATTCTTAACGTCACGGCGAATTCGCGCGCGGGGGAAGCGTAGAACAAGCTTGGGTTCGCGCGCAGAGCAAGACCGCAGCCACAGCGAAAATGAAAAAGGATGCGCGGACTGAGACGTTTTGCTACCGACAGCGCAGGGGCGTAAAGGAGTATATTTGTTATCTTCCGGCGCGGACGTGTGTTCTGGATGCGAGCGAGGAATGCAGTAGTGTACTCTGAGATGAAACTCCGCGTACGCCGGAGAAGCAAAGGTAAGAAATGAGTGAATAATACAAACTCTGCTCCTCTTTGTAAGATATATTGTCTCGCGTATTAACGATTAATTTTCAAATAGCTTGACATGTATTATACGAGTTTTTACATTCTCTAACAACGATCTACATCTCACGAGGCACAAAAGTATGAATATTCGTGAATAATACATTACTTGAAATTTTATATATATGTACATTCACAAATAACATTCCCATCACAATGGCAGTAGAGTATAAAATAATATGATCAGAATAACAATTATCTACATTTCTTCAAGTCATACATTATTATGCAATGGTATTGCCGATTAACATATGAAAATATTTTAGACTATCCTACACTTCTCGTAACTAAAGAACCACTGTAAATATATCTTCAGATCTCATAGAAAGAACCAAAGTAAGAAACACTCTATTATGGTTAGTATAGACACGCGTGACACAGACATTTCTAAATGTAATTACAAAAAAAAAAATGAACCATATATCAGAAAATTTTAAAGGCAAGTGATCACTAAAGTACTCGCCTTACAAAACAAGTATTGCTCTCACTACCTTCACCTTTATAAGTCCATCATATTCCTCAACAAAACGCGGATATAGAAGCCAATTTTAAATATCACGACATTAGCATTGTTATCGTTTGCAACAGCTGACTACTGTTTAGTAAAAAATATTATATTCGAAAACATAAAAGAGTTCTCATAAATAGTAAATAACTTTACATAAAATGTACTTCACATTTACACGTAGCACATGTCATGCTCATCAGGCAGAGTTCCTCTTCAAAATGAACTGTTTTCGCTAACTCTCCTTTCCAGCGGCATTACCTCCTAGTGTCTTCTGCCTCCTTCACGTCGGGCAGCACAGAGACGCGCACGCCGCCGCCGCTTGCACCGTCCCACGTCATTGCGGTGGACAGGGCGCGCCGAAAAAACGAAACATTTCGCCGCTTTTCGGGCGTGCTGTGTTGCGGCGCGTTCTTTCAGGGGCGGTCGCTTTACGACTCCATAAAAGTGGCAGGTAACACTCGTCAGTCGGCGACGCCCTGTCCCGCAGTCCCCTCCCCCAAGGCCCAGCCTGTCGGGAGAGGACACAACTCCGACGAATTCCGCCCAGTGTTGCTCCCTCTGTGCTGACCACATACACGACTCGAACGACGTTCGCCGAATTTTCTCTTTTATTTTATATTTTTCTTTACACTTTTCATTTCACGTTCTGGGTTCTCGTATATGTCTTACGTCTCTGTTGTACATAAGGGAGTTTTAAGTTGTAAGGGGAGTGATGTAAGAAATAAAACGAAAGGAAAATTAATTAAAAAACGAGAATACCTACAGAGCATTGAACAAGACGAACATAGGGCATTGAAGATGATCCGGAGCATAGAGATATTAGATATTAGAGTTTAATGCAAATCGTTTAACTAATAAACTGTACAATAGTACAGTGTTTCAAAATATTTGTCGTAATGCAAAGAGCACTGTTAAATTAATATGAATTTTAAGGTTGTTTATTACCAACGAAGTGAGACATTTTCGAATAATATGAACATTTAAGTACAGAAGTTACATACGTTTTGCTTCAGCCAAAGTTCAGAACCACGTACAATATGTGTCACGATGATAGTGTTTTTCAGCGCGTCGTGGAAATATATCGACGTATTATCTGACGCAGCGAGACGCGCATATCAGGTACCCAAACGAGAACGAGGGTCTGTGGAGACTCAATTTTCATTAAGATGACTCTGACCTCTGCTCGGTGCACCTCTTTCACCTATCGTGCTTTCGTAGCAGAAACTGTTGATTTTAGCACGGAAAATGGTCAGCATGAAAACTAAGAGCAAGGGGGTACAGAAGAAAACGAATTTATCAACGAAGGCAAAAATATGGGAAGGCAACAGAAAATCTAACAATGGCAAAGTTCTTGGTACATAAGTAATAAATGACGAATTCAAAATTCAAATTATATATCTTTAACATGCAATAAATTTTAATAATATTACATAATAACACATTTTCAATAGATCATTGTTTTGCCACAAAATGTTTCCGGAGCGCCTGAATAGACAATTATAGATAAAACATCGCAAACCTTCTTGAAAATGGATTTCAACTATGAATACTAAGAATGAACAAAATACTCGTAGATCGAAAAGTGCACGGCGAAACAATAACTAAGCATAGAGACGAATGTTAAAATATCGAGAGATAAAACCGTGGCCCGTTACACAGACACGTCAATTGCCCTAAATAAATCTGTTCCCGCACCCTATTGCACGCGAACAACAACAAAAAAAATCGATGCGCTACAGAAATCTAGTTCGCGAACTAATTTTAAGCATTCGCGCGTAATAGAGCATTTTAGTAGAAACGAGACCTTTCGAAACTAGAGCACTCGATTACACGTGGCGTAACAGATAAATGCACCGCTGCACTTAACATAATGGACAGCATGCCGTAGCGCAATTGATGTGACGTCCGTGCTGATGACCGCCCCGCGTCTATTTACGATGGTCGTGAAAGGACGCCGGGCAAGGCTGCGCCATGCGCACAGCGCCCAGCGGTGGAATGCAATTGCTAAGCAAAGTTTCCCACGCGGACCGCAGTCGTGAAAATTGGAAGCGACAACGTAATTTCTTTATAATTTTACTTGCATCATGTTGAAATTGTGGATGAGTTAAATCCCAATACAGTACCTGAGTAACTCAAGAGTCTGCAGATGTACGTGCGTTCGATTTCCGGCTCTCACGGCTAGACCACTTCCCGTGCACCATTCCAGATATATGAAGTGTCTGAGTCTCCTGATGGGGTACTGATAATCTGTTTTCGGATCCGGTCAGCACATTGAAAGAAATTTCCAAAAACATGTTTTTGCGTGTTTTGGCGCGGCGATCTTAGCGGGTGTGCCAGGAATTAAATCAACGAGAATTAAATCAAAGTGTAAGATACGAAATATTCGTGAGTATTTTTTTATAATATATTTGCAAATTGCCTTGAAACAGTGAATTTGAAGAATATGAACTAAATAAAAAGAAAATAAGAAATGTAAGTACAATACTAAAGAAAATACATTTTTCAAAAGAGCAAAGATCGATTTTCAATTTAATGTAACTTAAAAGTTACTCACCTTATCCACATAAATATACAAAATTGAAGTTAATTAAAATGCTGTTGCAAAAGTGTAGTAAATTTAAATGCTGATATATATTTGCCTACAGAACACAAATCAGACTGCGTTTGTAGAGTTATACAATCTTAAAAAATTAGGGGACAAAAATCTGAATGTGTTAAGCAACTCTGGGGAATCCAATGTCGTTGTACAAGCTTTTACGTCAGAATTCAGAGTTTTAGATAACATATTAATTATTGTGGAACGAGGACTACTATAATGACGAGTGTCTTCTCAGGTAAAAAAGGAATAAGTAAATGGATTTACATTGTACGAGAACAATTTTCTGTTCTATTTATCACTTGCACGCGAACGAATCTATATCACGCCTATCACGCAGATTCTGCTAAACGTAAAATTATTTCCAACAATTTAAACGCTAAATCTGTACGCTATTTGTCTCTAGAAACAACATTTACAGTATATCACCACTGCAGTTTTAGAAGAAGCGAGAGGGGGGCGGCAAGTGGGAAAATTTTGGGAAGAGGCGCACTACAATCCATAGTAGGAACCCATTTTGAAATTCGCCCCTTCAATGCGCTTCCAGGTCTCTCCGCCAGCGTCCGATTCGATCCCGTCTGATTCGATCCGCTGGGCGCCGCCACCGCCGCGAGCTGAAAGGAGAGGAAATCGACGACGGGCGGCGGCGGGGCGGAAGAGGGCGCGCGCGCTCGGGCCTCATCAAGCGCACCTCGCCGCCGCCGAGCATAGGAGAGGAGCAGAGAGAGAGGAGAGGAGAGGGAAGGAGCGGGAGGAGGTCGCGGCGGGACGCGGCGGGGCGAGGACGGGAAGGAAAGGAAAGGAAGGTGCAGATGGCGCCGGCGCCATCATCATTACCATCAATTCTAAGCGCACAGATGGGATCTCGGATTTACGCCCGAAGACCTGTCAAATGTGAGGCGCTCTCCGGGGCGGGGCCGCCGGGGAAATGGGACACCTAATTTCTGCGGGCAGGGGCGCCGCGGCGCCGTTGGAGGAAACCGAGCGCGTGGCACTCGGCGCCCTCGGCGCGGCGGGGCGCGCGAGGCAAGGCGCCGGCGGCCGCTGACGGAAATGCAGCTTCAACTGGAGGCTACAGCCAAACCCACACGAAGGAAAAGGCGGAGCGGGAAATTCTCAAAGATCGCAAAATAGATCAAGCCATATGGAAAGAATTCTACAGAAAATCATATACACAGCACAAGATAATGTGGACATGATGAGGAATCCTGGATGACGCAATATATGCAACTTCCACATAAAAAAGGAAGCATGAGAGAAACAATTATTGAAACGCATAGCGGTTGTTGAAAACATTTACCAAAGAATTTGAGAAAAAAGAAATCGTATTAAACTTGGTGTACTGTAAAGAGAAGAAGCGAAACAACCTCTGAAGATGGCAAAAGCCGAATCACACAACACATGGAAGTACGAGTGAGTGTCTGGAAAGGGTGCTGAAAGAGGACACCCAATACAGAGACAAGAAACTAGAGAGCAGAGGGCGGTGACAATGTCACGAGGACAGGGAGTGACGAAGTGAAGCGCGCACAGACGAAGAAGAAGCAGAAGGCGCAGCCCGCAACAAAGCGACGAGGCGGCGGGGGCGGCAGCGAGGGCGAGGGCGAGGGCGGGGGCGGGGGCGGGGGCGGGGCTCAGAGGGTGGGGGCGACGGCGACGATCAATACGGAGCCCAGAGGTAGCGCGGATCTAGGCAGCGGCGGAGGAGAGGGCAGCCGGAGCGGCCGCAACGCTGCTCTCGATAACCGCGAGCACTCCGACGCAGGCGGCGGCGGGGCGTGGGCGGGGCGTGGGCGGGGCGCAGAGGGTGCTCAAGTGCCGGCGCTTGGGAAGCACTAACGCGCGCCGCCTCGCCTCACCTCGCCCCACCCCCGCGATAGCGCTGCTTAGGCGCTTACTGCGTCAGCAGACAGCGCGGCACCGCCCCCCCCCCGCCCCAGGTGCCAGCACAACCTTCCGCTGTTTAAACACCCAACTGGGAACAAGTTAAAGACTTCTTTTGCCAACATTACACTGGAACGTACATTAGAAATAATGTAGCAAGCATCGTTTAGCCCAATTAAGTATATTTTAATCACTCGCCAAAGCGCTTCATCACCAACTCTAAAATGATTTTCATTTACTATATGTATCGAGAGAAAGAAATAGGTGAATTATTTTCTTGCCGTGAATCATGTATATTTAAATAAAAAAAATCTGGATTGGGTTCGTTTTAGAGTCAACATCAATGATCCCCATTTACTGTAGAAATTATCACCCGAATGGTTAGGATAATGCAAGATATTTTTCCGGTTTTTTAACAAATGTTTATAAAAAAAGCTAAACGTATAAATTCTTTAAAATTTAGTAAAAGGCCAAAACATTGGAAATGCTGACTACATCAAAATAAAAACAAACATGTTTGGTTCGTTTCGTTTCGGGAAACATAGATTTTATGTTACACTCTGTCTTCACGTTGTGTAATTGCCACCTCAAAAATCATGGGCATTGCAGGTTTCCGAACCGTCTTATTACGCGTGCCAATCAAGGGACCCAACGACAGCCCTCTGCCAGCGGACAATGCGAAAACATTTCTCCCTTCGGCAAACGTCGAACGGAAGCCGGTGCTGTAGCGATTCCCCATTGTCAGGAATGAGCCCAGCGCAGAAAGCATGGACGCACAATACCCGTCAAGTGCGCCACCCACTATCTCCCCCACCCCGCCTTCCACCCCACTCACGCGCGCGATTTTAGCGAGCAATTTCATCAGGCTAACCGAGATTTACGGTTCTCGGATGACGGGGAAGGGCGAGCAGAACAATTCCGATCGCTACACACACACAAGACTCGTGGACACAGCGAATTACAATCGGAGATCTAAAAGGGTGGCTACATCAACAAAAACGCCAGTGCGTAAAAAAAGCTATCCAATGCGTCAGACTTGTCTCACGTAGCATTCACAATACGAGGCAACCGTAACACAATATGAAATTCTCCACGTATTCAAACGTTTACTTTTTTTCAGAAATAAACTGAAAACCTCTATTTGACTTGTAGATCGACGCAGAGCAATAAATTCAACGCATGGGACTCCCGTTAGAAGAGGATGAAGCCAAATACGAAATAGTTTCCCACAAAGGCAATCGCAGCTGATCGCGAAGTGAGTTTCTAGCTTCAGTATGTGCAACGCCAAAGAACAAGCCATCGTCTTCTTCATCGTCATTGGAGGGGCATCAGGGGTAAATAACGCCTTTCAGTTTACATTTCAAGAACAACGCCTAGACCTACGACCACGAATCTCATGATTAATAATGTTTGAATATTCACCAAAATGTTCCCCCGCTCGTTACAAATATGGAAGTTTATTAACAGTTTGAGACGTATTCGAGAATTTTGATGACCACTACTCGCAATGTTGATTACTGTCTTGCAATGTTTCCCCAGACAAAAAATTATTACATTCACTAATTAAAATAAAAGTATGTAGCAAATATATGTAATACATTCTTATTATTTACATTTCTTGAAAGACGAATATGATGTGAACTGGAAACCCAGAGTATAATCCAGCACACAATATTCCAAGATGAAAAGTATTTAATGTACAAACTATTTATATTCCCAAAATATTCAGTAACAGATACAATAAGAATATTTAATGAAATTCAGTAGGTGTTGCATCCTCAATAAGAAAAATATGGTTCCAGAGAATCCACAATGAAATGCCGAAAGATGTCTGTTAGTCAGTATGTCACTCTTGCCTCATGCCTTCACCAACCACGAAGCGCAATCCCACTCCAAGTCAAATACAACAGCACTCGAAGCCTGACACATTGAGCATACAGATGAGATGGGACTGCATGAATGACGAATAGCGTGTGGAGTGCTGTTCCACAGCAGACAGACTACTGATGACCTTTTCCCAGACTGTGTCTGGCAATCTTCATCAAAAATATCTAGAAGAGGAGACGTGTGGCAATAAACTCGTCTCGAGAAAAACTCTAAATGAAGAATACGCTTATGATAATCATTACAAGCCTACAACAAAATAAACTAGTTATCATCAGTGATGGGGTACACACACAATTCTATCCCTAATAAAAATCACAACCAATCATGAACGTTCTCTTCTTTTTTGAGGAAGAAGGGTGTCACTGGCTCTTGACAAGGCCCAAAATATACAGCAATTTTTGTAAAATTTAGAAATGTAAATTTAAACTTTCAAAAAAGAGCTCCGTACGATAGTGGCGAAACATCTCGCAACCATCTACTTGTCATTTTATATCTCCGTGAATTTATTGTACAGAGAAACGTGAATGTTTTCATGCAGGATTTACCTGTACTCAAATATCAGCCACGTTATCCTACGTATGTCTAATACAAAAAAAGTTAGGAGTCTACAGAACGGCACCAACTTTCTTGCGCTAATTAGTTTTCTAATTTCTTTAGACTAGTGTTTTCGTATTGCCCCACCCTCTTCCCAGATAGTACCTATCGGAGCCTCAACGACATTTTTTTCATATTTTCTCATTTTTTTTATCCTCTAATAGTATATCTGAAATACGACTTAAAGAATATTATAAAAGAGTAAAACATGGCCCTATACGCAAATTTTCATTGTAAAATTGGAAGCTTTTCTCAAGACAATGTCATGTGCGTGTTTCTTAGAAGGGCGGAGGGGGTTTTGAGCTCTTTTTCACAGAAAACCTTCGAATTTTTCAGAAACTTCATTAGAAATCATTTGAAGCACTCGTGCTCGAAAATGCAATTACAAGTAGAAAACACTCTATTGTAAATGTTAATGACGTGAGAGATATTTACATGAAAGTACATTAGTTTTTGAAAAATCAAAAGAGCACACCAAAATGGCGTTTATGTAATGTAATTCAGTGCATTTAGCACTATTCGTTCCAAACACTTCGAGAAGAAAATTCATTCGAACGTTTCTGAGAAGCACAAATGTGTGCACATTTTCATACAAAACTTTTGAGTTTTCGAGAAACTTCATGAGAAATAATTTGAATCGCTTGTACACACAAACGCAATAATGTACAAAAACGCTCGTAACGTAAATATTAACAAAGTAGATATTTTTCAAAATTTACAAATGAGAGATTTTTGAAAAATCAAAAGGTAGAATCAAAATGGCGTTGAACATAATGTTTATTCAGTGCAATTAGCACTATCTGTACAAAATTTTAAAGAAAACATTGATATGGTGCTTAAGAAAACCTTTTTTAATTTTGCACAAATTACATTCAAAATTGCGATACAATTACCAATGTTTTAAAACAATTCATGAAATTAATTAAATTAATAACTGTCGAGAACACATTTTATTTGAAGGAAAAAATGTTTTATCTTCAATATAATAGTTGCACGAAGACGCAGAAAAAAATCTTGAACTTTCGCAATTTTCGAAATTTCAGAGAATTCAACGAATAGGACATGTACCATTTTTATATGCACTTTTTGTTCGATTCATGAAAAAAATAAACAAAATATCTAAAGCAATTTTTGTGAAAAAAATGATACTGTTGCTGAGGACTCGTGTAAAGTACCCCTACAGCGCAAAATATCCGTTCCAAATTCAAGGAGACGCAACATAAGCGAGATCGATCGGGGAATAAATTTTAGTTAAAATCCTGTATACGATTTAGCCACTAGCGTTGTCCACAGACAGACACACCGACTGGTGGGCAGCTAGTGGTGTCATGAACCAACTAAACGATGAATCTGAGTACAGAACGTGTTGAGTAGGTAATGAAAATACTATTTATTCGGACAAAAATTATCCACTTTTTCGATATCAGGCATCTAGAATTATATTTTTTCTGCCTAAAAATCGCAGTCTTTTGTTGCATCATTACAGTTACATATATCTATACTACGTATGCAGTAAGCGAGAAAGTAAAAATAATTCAAAATGTGAAATCTTCGGAACATGTTCAAGGGGCTGTGAACGGAACTAGGAGTACCAGGTCCTCCTCTTGTTCATCACTGTGAAAGCCTGGAGTCGCCGACATTAATCTTATTAAGCGTCTCCGCTCCAGAAACGCGCGTGTGCCGGCGGCGGCGGCACTGTGTTGGCGCCGCTTCGCGGGCGCGCAGGCTTCTACAATGAATCCGCATTAGCGCCGACACTCAAGCAAACACACGAGAGCGCCAGAGCGAAGATCCACCCAACTTCTCGTCGAGAGGCGAATTGCGTCGCCGCCGCCGCTGGCACCGCCGCGTCGACTGCCACGCCCACACGCGCCATACACTGCTTCCGAACAGACTCAAAGAGGCGCGCCGAAAGGATCGAATCCTTGCCTCGAAATGCGCTACATTTTTTACGTAAACAAGATAATAAATGTTTGGCAAAATGAAGTTGCTATTTTTTTTAATTTATTTATTTCTTCACGTTCGACTTGAGATCTTTCGATGGTCTTCAGTTTTACACGTTGACATTTTTGGATTTGGGTATTGCTTAACGAATTGAGATTAAATTACTCTGAGTCATTAAATTAATTTGTTTTGTTGTAGATAATGAATTTTAGTTTTGATTTTGGGGAATAAACTATAAGGGTATGACCTGTCAAGCAATGGGGAGGAAAAAGTGAATGATTCTATACGGAATTATCAGCTTTAAGGTTTAAGCATATCTTTGGCGAATTTTGATTTGATTCGACTTAGGATGTTTGCTATTTTCCTAGATAGAATTTTTGAGCGGAATGAAATCGGAGAGGGAAGAATAGAAAGTATTTACTTTTTTTATATGATCTGTAACGATATCGATTTGAAGTTTTCTGTGAATTTGATTACTAGGTATAAAACATGGACTTAATTTTGGACATCTTAAGGACTTTATTTTGAACAATTTGCATTTTTTTGCATGGTGGTCGAAGCTGCTTTTCCCCGTAAAGGCCCAGAATTGGTAGTGTACGTAGGATAACAGAATAATAGATAACATATAATATAATCTGGCAATTGATATTAAGGGCTGAGTGTCGTTTTATGAGTGGATAAAGTTTTGAAATTTTGACATTTGATTTGTTGATTACTGCGTAAATATGGAGTTATCATGAAATTTTCTTGTCTATCTATACTTCGAGACACTTTATTGTTCGCTTTTCCAAGGTATTTCATTGAGATCTATTTTTAGATAAGGAGGATTTTACGGTCTCCTGAGAGTGAATATTTTGGTCTAGTCTTCTTGTAGACGTATTGCGATTATCCATTTTTTGTCCATTGCGTTAGTGTATTAAGATTCGTATTAAGAACGACGACAATGAGCACGTGCGACGTACAATAGAATTCCTTCGCGCACTAACGATTAAATGCTTCCAATTAGAGTTAATACGCTGTGGTATGCGCTTTCGATGCCATTTCGAGTCTCTGTGCACTTCTTCCGTTGACGCCCACACCGCGTGACCTGGCCTTGCTGCCCTCGCACATACGACACGCATTCTCTGTGACAGTGGGGAAGCGGCATGTTCTCAGGCGACGGCCCACAGCAAACACAACGAAAATTAGATTGACGATGCGAGTGCGGGGTACAAGCGACAAAGACTTCAGCACGTGGGCAAATGTTCCTACGTAAGTTCCGTTAACTAAATGGAAAGCAATACTGACATACTAGTAGTTTTCGTTGCTTACAAAATAAAATAAACCAATTTCAGAGTTTCTGCGGGTAATGAACAGTTGATGAATGCCTATGTTACGAAGATTTACTGTACTTTAGCGGGTTACCATCGTCATTTTCCGTTCTTAGACCAAGTACCAGTTCTCTGCACATGGTTACCAATTTGCCTTTAAGAAATATACTAACTGAAGATAAACTAAAATTCATCTCCGAAGGATTAATTTTCGTCTACTTATTATGAGCATACCGCGGGCGACGGACATCCTAAAAACCAAAGACCCCTAGGCCATAGCCACAACCGTGCCTCCCGCGGAAGAAGATCATGGAGCTTATTGTTGAGAGGGACGTACTCCACAATTGCGTGTAGCGTGTCGGGTCGACCACTTTCTCCGAAAGTGAAGCGCTGAACGGGAACTCGATGTTTCGAGCGTACCCCCCACTCCGCGACCGTGGGCGCCGCGCCATTCGGATGTACTACTCGAAATTCCAGCCCAGCGGCGCGCGATCGCCCTTTAGCGGGCGGTTGCCTTTCGACGCCGCCCGCGCCTCGCCCCTCGTCGCCCTACACGGCACCACGCCCACACATTCCACACGCACTCGAGGGCGTTCATTTACGCGCGGGACTCTCTGGCAGAGCAGTTGCACAGGAGCCAACTAACGTTTCGTGTCTATGACATTTCGATCAAGCGAAAATTATTTTCTTTCGCACACTTTTCTGTGAACACTTACAAGTTCAGATTGAATCGCAAAGACGGTCTAAATATTTATCTCCATTGACACGTTTTTTTTAATAAGCAGTACAATAAATGTTTTTGAAGGACACATTACAAACTCTCTTACCTTTCTCGGTAATATAATAATATTTCTCGGCAAGGCGGATAATTATTTTGTATGAAATTGCATGCACAATAAAAACCATTCAATACTGGAGTTCTTAAAATAAAAAAAGCAATAGTTACTCACGCATCACAAACTTTTACAATAATTAATACGTAAATTACTTTTCATACTTAATCAAAAAATCAAAGACAGGTATTTGAAAATAAATTAATATTAAAATTATTTCACACTTAGTTCAATAATTGTTCGCTTGGACCGTAAAGTATACTGAATTATCATGTCACAAACTTATCTTTAACATACTTAATCTACTTGCATTTCAACAATATTGTTATTATTATTATTACATAAAAACATAAGAGAGGTGGAATGTTATTACAAATAGTACTGCAGTCAGAGAAACATTTTGTGCGTAAAAGCTAAAAGAAAGGAAAAAAAAGGGGGGGAACTGCCGGTTTCTCGCCGCGCCAATGCGGACCTAGTGGCCGAAACGGCCCGGCCCGGGCTCGCTCGCGCACCCACGCGGCCACGCACGGAACATGATTTACAGGGGCAATTACGCAGACGGAACTTTTATGCCGTCTCTCTTAATGGCCCCTCCGTTGCGGCTTTTCGTTAACCCCGAATAACGGATCGCATTTATTAATTCCCTAAATTTACACTAGGAACATTTTAAGACCGCATTATAAAGCACCAAAAATTTATTGTAAAACATTAATGAGGGAAACCAGCACCGCCCCCGTAAATATCAATACAGGGGTCGCGCAGTAAACCAGAGAATAATCGCGGAGGGCCCTGGATGACGTCACGCCGGCACCGATCAGTACGGCGACCTCGCCGGTGGCGGTGGAGACGGCAGCGGCGGGGCACTAAAGTGGTTTACGACGCGGAATGAGGAGGAGGAGGAGGAGGATGGCGGGGGAAGGGAAGGGAGCAAGTAGACGGAGAGGGGACTGTATTAATGGAGCACCGGGCGAGGAGCGACGGCGCAGGTAGTCGTAATTTTATAAACGCACTTCCAGCGATGCCGTCACTAACTTACGCACAGATTCCGAAGAGCGGGCGCGCCGGCACGTGCTGTGGGGTGCCAGCGGGATGGCGGTGGGAGCGGCAACGGCGGGGGCAGCGATGGCGTTGGATACAACGGAAGTGATGACACCTACGCGGGGGCGGCAGTGCGTCGAGGACGTCGGTAACAGTGAGGCAGGCAACAACGGATTGGATGGCGAGGACAGCGGCGATGGAAGGAATATCGGTGGTGAGCAGAGTCGGCGAGGGAGGAGGCGGAGGAGAGAAGGCAAGAAAGAGCAGGGGTGGCTTTGCATCACGATGTCGTCGCCGCATTCGGGTTATTGAATAGAACTTCGCAACGAAGGGCGAATAAGGTGTAAGCCTGACTTCCAAAGTTAAGAAATTATAACTCTTCACACGATTAAGAAACTTGCGTGGAGTTGGTCGAACTTCAACATACGATATCGTGATTAAATACACGACACACTGTTTTCCAGTAACTTTCAAGATGCAACACTCATTATTTTCTCTTGACTGGCACTCATATTTCTTTTTTATATTACAAAAGGATAGCTAAAAGTTTTCAGTTCTGTTTTGTTGAGTTGGCTAGGATCCTGCGATAGTGTCATGAACAGAGAGAAGTTTAACGATGTAGAAAGCTGCAGTAACGAAAGTTTATCAGAATAAAAAATTGTATTAAATTTCAAATTTTCCTAAGTTATTGACTGATTAGTGATTCCGGGCGCGTCGATTGATAAGATTAGTCCCGTAAGTGTATTGCAGGTTTTTATAATGGTGATCTTTCACTGTGTGGCGAGATCCGGCGCCGCCCTACCCATCGGCTTGTCGGGTATTCCCCAGCCTGGTTTCTCCCACCAGCGGGGCATCGCCCCAGCCGGCACAAGCACTAAGCTCTCGACTGGTCTCCTGGCGTATGTGGCAATGAAGTGCATGTAAGCGTGTGTGTATGTAATAGATAAGGATACAGCAAAGAAAGGGAAGGAAAGATCGCGTGCGGTCCGTAACCTTTTGTCAGAGTACTTCTCCGGTATTGTTCTGGTGTTGATCGGAGAAACCATGGAAAACTACCGATCAGAGCAGCCGACCGCTAGAATTCTCCTCCAGACAGCGGTTGAATTCGACCTAGTTATGTAGCTAGTGTCGAAAATCCCCTCAACAGTCGGGACTCGAACCTTAGGAACTTCCGGTCAGAGGCACTGCTATGACATCAATTGATGCCCTAAGCCATCTTAGTTCATCCCTAACAGTGCAATGTACAAATCATTCTGAAATGAGTAATATTCCAAACGTAGAGGTGAACTTTCGAAGAAGCAATATTCCAACCGACATGAATCAAAAACAAATATGGCTCTCATATCTATGCGAGGATCGTAATACAGCGCACAGAAAACAATTTGCTGTATTCACAGATGATGCAAAACAGTCCAACACAAATATTGAGATGACCCACATGGAACAGTTTACCTAAAACAGTTTAAGGCCACATGTTCAGAACGTGGAACAGGAGAGCTCACCCGGAAGCAATACCGGCAGCTGCGGTCGCGTCCGATGCATCGGTATTGCATCAGCGGCGGGCAGTACGAGTGGCGCCTGTGCTGAGAGTTTGGGTCGTGTGGGGGCGGGGGGAGAGGAGGGGAGAAGGAAGGGGGAAGAGAAGGAAGCGACACGAGAAGCCGCGACAGGTGAAGTCGCTCCCGCCCCTCGCCGCATTCCCTCTTGCCCGTGGCTCTGTGGCGATATTGCAGCCGCTCGCGGCGCCAGGAGAGGCGATGCCACGTCGCATTATTACATAACACGAAACTCGCCGAAACAACAAAGTTGCCCCAACCGGGAAAGTAAGACGAAGGCGGCGGGAGGAACGGCGAAAAGCTGCGTCGAGTGCAGGTGAACGATCCGACAGCACCAGCGGGGCGGGGGAGGGGCGCCGTCTTCCCCAATAATAAACTTGGAAATCCGGCAGAGTTACTCCCAATTTACGGACGTTTTATTGCGCCGTAAATCACGTATCGGACGGGGTCTCGCGAGCGACTGAGCGCCGGGGCAGGGCTGGCTCGGGGGGCGGGGCGGCTGCAGGGCGTACCTACAAACGCGTGCCCTGTAGTACCTTCCCCCACACCACGTGCCCGCCCTCCGATTCGGTACGATCGCTCCGGTAAACCGTAAGGTTTCCAATAACGCCCGTGTTGGCAGGTACTTTGAACTCGTCCGCGCGCTGGGCTCGCAGACGCCGCTGCCGGGTGAAATTTACGAGGACACGACCGAGAGGTTTTCTACGAACGAAAGAAGGAACGGAAAGAGTTGCGAATGAAACGTAATTTGGCGGCGACGGATATCGCGGGAGCGCGTCCACGGAAAATTTTCGGACGTGAAATCGAGAGATCGGGGCAGCAAGAACTACTGGATGACGAGTGGGAGGGATTGCGCTCATAAAGAGATTGAGTGTGTGTGTGTGTGTGTGTGTGTGTGTGTGTGTGTGTGTGTGTGTGTGTGTGAGAGAGAGAGAGAGAGAGAGAGAGAGGGAGGGAGGGAGGGAGGGAGAGGAAGGGGAAGGGAAGAGAGAATCAGAGGAAAGGGAAAAGGGCTTAGCGTGGACCGCGTCCAAAAAGGAAAGTTCGGCGGGCGCCGTTGGCAATTCCTCACGGACTCGACGCGACGCAGCGGCGGAGGAGGAGGCGGCGTTATCACTGGCGATGCGGCTGGGGCTTCTTGGACACGTTCCATCCGCGCCAGTTCATGCACGTGGCGCCCCCTCCCTGTCTCACCCACATTCGATGCCGGGAAGCAGAAAAAAGTTTCTGAATAGCCTCGCAACTTCTTCTGACAACGTCAATTAGATCGAAAAACAGTGCCGTGGCCAACATTTTTCGGAGAAAAGACAAAACACTATAATTCACGACACGAAAGACCGCTCGGTAATCAGTTATTTATCATTATACACGACTGCTAGAAAATGCCTTATGTCTTTCTTACTGGACTGGTCGTAATGTTTCCGAAATTAACCACGCAGATCACGAATGATATATCCAAGCAGAATGTGAAACTTAAGAAACCAAAAAGTAGCCCATTTGGCATTTTTATTTAAATTCTCTTACAATAGCGCAATTGCTATATAGATTTTACAATTTTATCAACGGATAACTACCTTTTGTATAATGAATTAAGAAATTAATAAAATATGAACTTTTCTTCAATTGGAGGGAACCCACAAAATATACTCTCCAAAGAAATACCGCTTAATTTACTTCCAGTGGTTCAGATACGCTCGCTTCCTACGAATTTGCTGATACCAACAAAACCCTCAGAAAACATCTTTTGAAAGAAAACCGCTTTAGACATAGTAAAAGAAAGGATATACGATCGATTTCATCTGCAACATATAAATATACATTCTGGCAATGCCAGGAAGCCCTACACACGCTACAGGAATTAATTCGGAAAACCAAAACCCCTCGGCCGGCCGACCGATATGGATAACGAATGCCGCGATCTCCGATAATGCCTTGTAGGACAAATCCTATGTCGCCGCGCAACACGAAAGCTTCTCTTAAGTTCACTTCCCAGGAAGAAGCTTAGGGCGACCTCCGTGGAATAAAATAACAACTAAAAACAACAAAAAACAAGAGCCCGCCACCACGACTCTCGCGTGCCTGGTCCGGGAAAAAGCATCGGAGCACGCGAACGACATCGTGGCACGAACGGGACGGGAATAAATTCGATTTGCTTCCTTGGAAAGCAGAAATATTTATTGATCATGATAATAGGCGTGCTTCGACCGAGGCGCAAACACGGCGAAGGTTGGTGCAGGACGACAAAAGTCAACGGAAGACACACGGTTTCTTCAAAATGCGTTGACCCTCGATCCTCATTGCGTAAGCCTTATTGCGTATGTATCGGTGAACATATCATTTAAGAGACGAATAAATATGATGCATTGACACTTTAGAAGGGGGATAGATTGGCTCAAATTGGAATGTTTCTCGAATATTTCATTCAAAATAAGCTTTCGTGATTAACGATTGGAAAACATTTTAATAACCTTTCATAACAAGCAGATGAGACACGTATGCTTTCAGAACTGAATGTGACAATTTTACTGCAAAACAGCAGTGGATACATTTAATACATTGATGCTACGATTATAAGAGTTCATACTATCAGAAAATACATTATGTGAGGAGAAATTTAACGAAAATGAGAAAAATAAATTAAAACCGGACATACAACTGAACCAAAAACAGGTTCAGTAAAATCGTAATTACACTTCAAGGCAAAGAATAATGAAAACGTACGTTTTTAATTACACAACAAACATATTTTTCGGAACTGATAATTCGATTTCTTAAAGAATGTTCAGCTGTGTTTTGCAAATTATATACTAAAATTTTGATTTTTACATCATTTTCCAGTTTTTGTTAAAAATAAAATTAAAGAACGTCTCTTAACTCCATTCTTATTTTTCGCAAATACTATTATGTGTTTTTTGTGTACCGCCCTGCCCGCTAAAGAACTCGGTTATTCCGCACTGAGTGTGCCTCGAGTGAAGACGACCCAGGCATAGAAATTTCGACGAGAGAGACCCTAGAGGATAGCGGAACAAGCAGCTTGAAAACCTCTTGTGTTATCTAGGGCACGAGTCGCTTTCAAACGTATTAGGGAAACATTCTCCAACTAAAAACTACTTTGTCGACGGGAATTAAAGTTGCAAAGTACACAAACCGCTAAACCGAGGGAGCCGAATCAATTTGCTGGACAACTTGGAAAACCCACAGCCTGGTGCTGCCCGGCACGGCACGGACAGGGCCTCGCAGCGCTGCTTTGCGCAATGCAACGCCAGACGTGGCACATGCTCGTGATAAATGGATGACGCAAGACCGCCTGATAGGTATGCTCGGGACGTGCCACACCGGGTTAACTCCTGGGGAAAGGTTCAAAACTTTTCGTATCACTCACCGCTCACGTCTTCCACGGAAATAACGGACGAACATTGCAGAAACACTTACCTAGAAAAGAAGAAAAACATAAGGTTTAGTCGTGCACATACTTCAATTATTTTACACAGTGAACAATATAAATAACATGTTTATAGTACAACTAATGTTCACGTGTTATAAAAAAATACAGCGTTGAAACAGTGTCAATAGTTTGCGCAGTATATAAATGTGAGTGGCACTCAAATCGTATTCCGATACAGGATTGCTATTTTATTTAATATCTAATTTACCTCGTGTGAAATATATTTTAGTGGACAAAAAAAATATTTTTATAATTAGTCTTCAGATCATTTTGGCGCGCATATTGAGTGTAAACATTAGATCAACAATAAAGATAGTAACTCCCGGAAAAGGGAAATTAATATAATGATTATTCACAGCAAAATGAGTAGCCAGGGCTGAGAAGAGATACTCTGATGCATCTCCTCCCGACATATCGTGCCTGGTAACCCTCACCCCGACAAACCGTAGATAATGTACAAGACACCTTCACGGCCGAACACAGATACGCTTTAAGTATAAACGATGAGGACATTCTTTTACATCATTAAACATTAAACACACAGTTAAAAGGTGCCTGTGCGCGCATTTATTAGCCATCCGAGGCGTTGCTGTCTTTCGCCTTTGCTTGCAAGGCAGGCAACGCGTGGTCGCGCCGGCCCCCGGAGAGAGACAGCGCCCGTCCGCTTCACCTGCGAAGAAGATCGTCCCGCCCCACCCCGCGGCTCTCAGCGCACGCCACGAGTGGCGGCGCACGAAATGCGAAATCTGATTAGCGCCAACTCAACAAATAACGCAGCTATAGCTATAGCGCAGCGAGTTCTCATTGCGACGAAAGAAAAGAAGATATAAAGAAAGATGAATGAATTATTAATCACACCGCCATCCAACTTTCATGTCGCCCTCTTAAATATTCATTTTGTTCTCCATTTGAACCGCAGATAGCAACAGAGTGCGGCCGCAGACGCGGTCGGTGGCGGGGGCGGGGCGGGGGGGGGGATCTACCCGCAGATAAAAACTAGGTACACGTGCGCATTATATGCCCGCTGGGTATTACTCCCCGATGTGGGTCACACAGCGTTCGTTCGAATCCAACGCTGGACGCGAAAAGTAGGGCGAGATCAGGGATTTGTAGTTGCATGAAGCAACAACATAGCCCTTTCATGGAAGATTTAACCAAACATTAACCTCGTATTTTTAATACAGAAATTATTTCATTCAGCAAAGGTACCTCATTGTTTAGAAATATACTTCAGATTTTCATTATTTTCTTTCATACTTTTTTCCCTTAATCATGTTATCATATACTTTCCTACGAAATGTTTGCAGAAAACACAATACAATTATCTGTAATATTTTTTGTTCCTACTTAGGTCTCCACCCGACAATTTAAAAGTCAAAGTAAAATCATTTTTATAAGAAAAAGAAAAAAAATACATACTCTCTTCTCTAGGTTTCGTATGTGATATCAAGTCTCCTGGGCAATTTCATTTCTTTAAAAACCTTTTCTCTTTGTATTGTATTCCACTAAATAAGTTTCTTTCGAACTGCTTTGGTGCGGTTTATACACACAGAAACAAATACATCAGTAAATTAACGCAACAATAGTTATCTTTAGCATCACAAAGTATTAGAAACAATTTTGGTTAATATTTCATTCACAATCTCGTAAACAATGGTCAATCACGTTCTTGTGAATAATCCTCTCGCTGACAATTCTTTAAAAATTGTATACATTTTCATCTTCGCGTGAGAATTATTACACTAACAAATCAGTAATTTTGAATGTTTAGAAACAATAGGACGGTTAGCAAACACTAACAATGGAGTTCTCTAATCCTTCCATGAAGGCCACTTCCCCATGCTCCCGCTCTTCTCCGACCAAACCTCCAGAACAACACTGAGCCCTGAACACCCACGCTCCCATACGGAAGCCAGGCCAGTCGTTCTTACGCCTATTCAGCGCCCGCAACGCCCTCGCCGGCGGTTATTCTCTTGCCCGACCCCATGTCACGCACGCCAATGGCGCGGGGCGGCGCGGGGCGGCATGGCCGAAGCGTCCCCTATTCCTCAGGGCGCTTCGCTCGGGGCCCGCAACGGTGGAGATACCTCGTTTGCATACAGCGCGCCGACGCCACCGCCCGATAGCCCGGGATTCTGCCTATTGAGTGCGCGGATTACTCGCCGCGGACGTCGTCTAAAACTATTAGCGCTCCGTCGGGAGCAGACGCAACCCGTCGCACCGCACGCCGCCCAGCTCCTCCCCCGCCCGCAGCACGACGGGCTCACGCTACAGCACGGGAAGGCCGAGGGCCGCAAGTAGGATGTGAGATAGCTCAGGCAAGATCAAAAAGGAAATGATTTTCAATTGTTGCACGTTCTTCGGATTCTCACTTTTAAAACTTACTGTTGCGAATTATGAAATAACCTGAAGAGAACTTGACCAACATTTTCATAGGACACATTCGCTCATTTTTCCTGGATTCAGCGTTTCTCAGTCACCTTAATCCTATATCTAATGTTTAACCTCAGCACTCCACGAAACACCAATTAACTATTTCAACTCAAAAGTTGCTAAACTCGCACTTCACACAAGCATTCTTCTCGTAGCAATCTTTCGGGCTTACCTGACCTAAAATATGACCTGTTGAGTTTATTGTTCCTTTTCCACGATACAGAATAACGCGAAACAAACTCTTCAGTGGCTCAGGCGCCAGTGGACCATCAATAATTGATCTGTTACTGAGCAGCTTTTTTAGACGACATTTCCTTCACAAAGCAATGACTGAGTTTCTTGCGTCTTTTCTGAAGAAATGTGGAAGTCAAAAGATTGGCTGTAATTGTCCAAGTATTCTTATGTTATTGTGCATTTGTCCACGACTTCATATAACAAGCCAAAATTTCATATCCGTGAGCTGTAGAAAGTGCAAAAGCTCCGAGTTGTGCGCACCAACGGTGGAAGGTCTGCGCCGCCCTCGGGGGCACCAAGGGAGGGGGTTTAGGTGATGCAGCTGCTGTCCCAAGTTCCGCCACAACTCTGACACGCACCCAAAGCCTCCCGTTCACTCTATTTTGGGCATACACCGAACCCTTTACGCTTCAATATCCTAACCATGTAGGGCAAATTTGGTTCTTCGGGTGTTAGCGCTTACGGAAGGAAGTTCTTAGAATCCAGAAACATCGTAATCCGAAAAACGGATTGTTCCATAGCAATATTTAAATCCCAATTTAATGATCCATAAAAAAACAGAGAAAGTGCAAGAACTCATCAAATGCATCGCTCTAGATGATGAGAAATGTACGTACTGTTATTTTCAAATTCCTTTTCTCCTTGATCCGACAACAACAAAACATTTGTGATAGCCACAGAATTACTCTTCAGATTTGGAATACAAATATAATTGGATAAAATAAGATCTATGTGTTAGGCATCTTAAATTTTGAAGAATGATGAAACGAGTTAAAAATTAGCATCACAATTAACATCTCATATGCTTATTTATTCATACATGGTGGTGAATTTCCCAAGTGATAAATAAACGAGTAATTGGAAATGCATGCATTGCGGTGTATCACATGTAGTTGCACGTAATATTTACTGCAATTCACTACGGTTTCCATTTCTTCCACGCCATCCTACAACTGTCATGCAAATAATGTTATTCACACCGCTAAAATTTTGCAATATTAAATGCATCGGAACGAATACAATATAACAAAACACCACTCAGTTAGTTGCAGGACAAACGCAACACGCTTCTGTTATTGCAACAAATTAACATTAAGTAGACGTCAGCGTTTTATTCTACGCGGCAAAACATATGAAACTGAAGTAGCGATTATAATTCCATTAGGTTTCAATATGCATCGCGCGCGAACCTGACGCCCGGATGCAATTTTCGAATTAGGGGCTGCATCCCGCATCATTTGGAGCGATAACACATCGAGACAAATATTCGCACGCATAATCATCATTAGCGCGGCCGTACGCGTCAGCACGCCGTATTATCAAATAAGTTGTTATTGGAGCTGTCACGCGCGAACGTGGATTTATCCAACGCAGGAGCGGCGTCGCCCTGCGGCCGGTGGGCAGTGGATGGCGGGCTGCGGGCGGCGGGCGGCGGGCGGCGGGCGGCGGACGGGCGGCATCTATCGTAGTCGCCGTTTGGAGAGCATCGCACGCACAACCCACGCACTGTGCAAAATTTATCCGAATCGAAAGAACGCTGCCCCCCCCCCCGTACTTCTTTTGTGAAGAAGTCCCTAGAGAAAGCATATTTAGTATTCAGAAGACGATAAAAGAACCTAACAATGGTACGCGTACTTCAATAATTCTCACAAGTTACAAGTGTTTATCAAACAATATTATAATTATTGAAGGTTGATTCTTGTATTGTTAGCAAATGTATAAAATTCCATGTACTAAACATTTTAAATATATTTATTATTTGAATTATTATAGCACGATTATTACTTTTGAACACGAGCTCTCTAGTTTTTGTAGTTTCTCAGAGGTAATACGTTTATGCTATTACTTGTATAAGTGCATTAAAACAACTGCTGCACCAAGACATACGGATGTCATATCTGCTTTCTTTTAATATTTTAGTATTCGAGAAATAGATTCTTAATTACTTTTTATCAAGAGCATTTATTATTTATTTATGGCATTTAATACCTGACACGTCTTCAACAAACCTGCTAGATATGTCAAACTAGAACAATGCACCACAAAGCGATCACTGCTTCAGAAAACATGGAGTAAAAGTAGTATTGGATTTTGGTTGTGGAACAACACATCCTTATGTTTACTTGAAAACCGAGAAAAAAAGGTTCTTTGACCGCTGAAGAGGGAAAAATCCGCGCACGGTTCGACCTGGTGCTCTCTTCTCCGCGAGAACGGCAGCCTCTCGGGAGCTGCGGGGCCGCGCGCTGGTTCATGTTGTTGCAAGGCAGCGCTCCACGGGACTGCAACAGCAAATTACGCTCTGGGAGCGCCGGCCACCACCAGCAGCGGCGCAGTTGGACGAACAGACAGACATACAGTCTGGAACTGCTCTCACACTAGCACACACACTATGTATACATATTGTGTTAATGGCACACAATGCACACGGTTCTCCTCCACCTGCAGGTTTACTTCTTTCTCTTGCGTCAGTGCAGCTAGAGAAACATTTAATATTTTGTTCGTGATAAACCGTACGTCATAAATGAGAGAAATTTTTGGCGAATATTTCTGCTTCCACTCGTATTATTTACAAGTGATAAAACTTCGATTCCGAAACGGGTTTTTTTCTTCGTGTTAAAGACGTTCTTTTCATGTTACTGACTTTAAAAAAAGCATTAACCGAATACAGCTACCCAAATTTGTCAAACGGAACAAAACACGCACATTTCTAATAAAAATAACTTAACGATGTTACACAATAACGTTTATATAATGAGAAAGTTCACGCAATGAAGTGAGCATTCTCAACAAGTGATTTCATAAACCATTCCATTGCCTTTATAATTAATATATTTGAACACCGACTGTGCAAATAAATTTGCATTCCAGTTATCTCCGCTGATTAGGAAACGTAAGACTTTCTTTACTAGAGAGAATTTATTTCAGGACTGGATTTGACCTTTCTAAAGTCCGACGTACACTGAAGTTTTATAAACACACGATGTTTACTACTCCATAAGTAATCACGGTAACACGCAAGGTGCGACTGACCGCCGCTAGGGAACTGCGGGAATCGAACAGACGTGGGGAGGGTCCTGCGAGGAATGGACAGGAAGCAGTGAAAAGGAACTAGAAATTAGCGGCGGTACGGTGTGCGGTGCACTTTCATAGGGTTAAGACGGAAACGACCTGAAGATGTCCGGCAGACGTCACAGGAGGCGGGAACAATGCGAGCAGCCTCAGGGATGGCACGTGAGCGACAGGAGCGGGAATTGTTAAAGCTGATGAGGAGGGGAGGGGCAGTTTGGGAGAGAATCAGGAGTGTAGAAGAGAGGCAGTAGAAAGAGTGACAGAGAGGGTGTGATGCAAAGACAATTGCGCGATGAAGGAGTAAGTTATTTGAAAAAGAGAGATTATTCGGGCGGTGGGAGAGGGAGGGGTTGCGAGGGGAGAGAAAAAGGCGAAAGGGGAAGAGGGGGTGGGGAGGAACCGTACGAGCGGTTGGAGCGGGAGCGGCAGTGGAGACAGCGGTGATGGAGAGGGACGGGGAGAGACCCTAAGAGAGTGGGGAGAGAGGCGGCGAGGACGATGAATGAACTGCTAGGTGATGGAGAGGCGACGACAGTATATGCGAGAAAATGACGGCGACGACGAGTGTGTTAATTTTAGCGATGGATGCATACCTGAGAAGGCACAGTTGGCGGTCTAGTGGTGGAGGATCTTCAATAGAGTAGGATATTCCTCTAGAAACTATTAGCAATTAGCTAGAAGTTTCGAGAGAACATCGATCCGCGGCCGTGCGGTCAAAGGCTCGCGGTTGTTGTGGCCTAATTAAGGTAATGACCGTGTGGGAGGTTGGGACTGCCTTGAAGGTGTTGGCGCAGTCAATCTCTTCTACTGTTAATTAATTTATAACATTTGCACAGATTCAGATCAGCACACATGAAGTTGATATCTTTAGAACTGACTTGAGAATGTGCGTAGGCTGCATGGAGTCTTCAAATCAAAATATTTTATCATATCTCTCTTCCTTACCTATTTCTACTATTCCTCCCAATTTCAATATAATTGTAAAATAACACTCAGAAAGTGAAGATAGGTTATTTATAATTCATCGCATTAAACATTAAGCTTAATTTGGACAGTCTATTTTCTTAACTAGACTTAACAGTCTATTTTCGTGTCATACGTTCGCTCTTTCCGTAGTTCTGTAGGGCCGCAAATCTAAACAGCATTATAAAAATAATATTATTATCTAGTTCTCTTACATGCGTTTTCATCTATTAGTTAGTGGCAGCTAAAATGATCAACAATTTAGTTTCAACATTTCCCCGAAGATTGTAACCCAAAAGACTCAGAAACCGTTCAGATAAATTTATGTTATAAAAAGCCTGCATCTGAAAATATGCCATGGATCACACGTTTTCCAGACGTCATTTTTCCCCTGCTGGTCGTCGACAAACCGAAGGTATCATTTTAACGCACGAGTGCAGCGCTTCGCGCGAAAGCACCCGCGCCGACAGGAGTTACGGAGGCGACATAAGCCCTACAGACAGCTCCGCGCGGGACCGTCAACACAGCACCACCAGACCAGCATTACCCTTCTCCTCCCCCTCCCCTACGCTCCACTTCTCCCCGCCCTGCTCCACCTTGCCCTGCCCCCTCCCCCGCCAGGGCATTCCCACCGAGCGTCGCGACGCCCGTATCTCCGCTCGGCTACATACCGCAGCGCAGCGGAAGCGGTGTCATAACGGAAAATCGGTTTGCTATAAACCACGGGCCGCGATTGCATTGTGCCCCGGGGCTGCAGCTTGGGAATGGAGACATTTCCCGGAAGGCGAAAGCCGTACTCAGAAAGAAGAATATAGTCGTTCATTCCGAAGAAAAGCACTCGCGCGCCGCAGTTCGTTCTCTCTCTCTCTCTGTGTCTCTCTCGGAGTGCTGCTCTCTTTCTATCTCCTCCTCTGCGCCTAGTGGCTCTCCCTGGGTCGCAACGTAGCGTCCCCCGCCTCGCCCACCGAAAAAGAGCGGCTGCAGCGCGCGTCGTGACGTAGAAACCATTAACTTTTTCTCCGGCGCCGCCGCCGCCGCCGCAGCCTGAGTCTGCAGAGCCGGGCGTCGCTCTCGCGGACGACCGCAGCTGTCGTCGCGAAGGTGCTGCGGTGGCAACGATGCTCACGAGCCCCCCCCCCTCCCACGCCTTGCGATGCGCTCGTTCTCACAAATTGCCTGGACGAAAAAGAAGGCGATTCACGAGACCAGGTTTCATAAAGAAACAGTGTATGTCGATTCCGTTCGTTGGATGGAATATATCAGAACTCACCTGACATTCCAAATAAATACTATTGAAGTTTGCTTGCCGATGAAAGTTTGAAATTTGAAAATCAATGTGTCCACTACAAAATGATAGTTCACTTTTAATTAAACATGACATTGTTTAAAAACAAACTTTAGTGAGTTGGAGTCTCCCAATAATTACCGTCAACGCACGTGACGCTGCAATTTTCGAAGTGAAAAGAAGATATGCAATTTGAGCACACGTTTGAAATCTCGCCACATCGAAGCCAACGAAGTGTTTTCTACGTTGTATTAGCCGTTGCACCCTCATTAAGCAGAGCGATGAGCCGAATCGAGACGGAGCTGCAAGATATCACCTGCGACAGCAGCCAGGAAACGTTCAGCACCGGAACGCAGGCCGTAGGCGGACAGGCATGTGCACGGCAGAGATGCGACAAATTAAACAAAACAAAACATAAATTAAAACATAGATGTTACTAAAACAATGGCCCAAAACAATCTACGTTTTAAACATCGATATTTTAAAAACTCGAGTAGTCTGAAGGTTACGAGGGGGTATTTAATTTGAAAGTGATATCGTTTATTAATTGTTTATTAATTAAGATTTAACTATCAAAACAAAGTCAAAAAATCAGGACAATTCACGAAACATGGATTATCTGATTCGACAACTCAAAAATAATACAGGCTTCTTTTTTGACGAAAACTCAATTTTATTTATTTTTTATCCTTGGTCACAATTGCCCAAAGTAAATTCAATTGGTAGATATCTGAAAAGTATAATATGATTTTGTTATGGTAGACTTAAAAAACTATCAACCCCATAGAAACATCGATCACAATACAAAGATGTTAAATATATAAATAATTTTATAAAAACATGGAAATTTTGAAGACAGCGGGAAGGGAGGGGTGCGAACTGTGCCTGTACACTTGGATTTCTTTAACGAGGCATATCGAGGTCACGCGCGAAAGAGGTAAACGCCAATAGGGAGCCGCAACATTCGGAGCTGTAATGACGTTGCAGCTCCCCATTGGAGTCTGTCTTCCCGCTTCCTCTTTGGGGGTTACCTTGAGATGCCACGTCAAAAAAAAGCAAACAAGTATAGTGAAGTACTGCGACAGCGCGCGGATGAAACAGCGGCGGGGCGGCGTCTCACGCGCAATAGTTCGTCTTCCTGGGGCAGAGGACGGGACGCGCGCTGCGTTCGGTTTTCAGCTGACCCAGGGGGCAACGAGCTAAATAGTCCTTGTTCGCATTTCATTGCAGTAAGCGGGACGGATGATCTGGTACATGAAGCAAATATATATTCGTAGGTATCATATATTCGTAAGCATCAAATGTACGACTTCCCAATCACGACTGTGAATGTAGCACGCAAAGCGGTATCTGCGGGCCTAAGTGCATATTTTCCATAACATCAAGAGGACATTCTGTTTTCAAACTCGTACTCTACGTACCTGAAGCTATACACTTTTGTCTAATAAAAATGGGAGGTTGCCCCTGGAGGTGATGTATTCGATAAATAATTAATTTTTTTCACATAAAGAATCAATTATCGACCCGATAAAGGTTACAATACACTTTTCTTTTAGCAATACAAATTTGCACAAATATTTTCAAAAGTTACAATTATAAACAATAAATATTATTTAATATTAATTACAAATAATGATCTCGCAAGAGAACAAAAACCCAATCTACAAAACCCTTTCAAAAATACGTTGGATTCGATAGAAGTTTCATATTAAAATTATTTAAAAAAATCAATTAAAAACGAAGCGGAATTCACATTTTACTCATATTATTATTTCTTTTGTCCTACTGATGCTTCACAAGATCTGTTACATCCATAACACTCCGAGTTGTCGGCTGTGGCAGGAAGGGTTTCCACTGTCCCTGAATGACCCTTTGATGGTGACGGTTCTATTGTGCTCAATGCAAGCTTCACTTCAGCTTGTGGATCGTCAACCCAGGAACCTCGCTCGCATTGTTCACAGACACCACGTGCCGCGATGTGGGAGGTATTCTGGATTCACAGCACTAGCCGGAATGCAAGGCCTTTCTTGCTTACATGCACATCGCACATCCTAGGTTGGATTCTCATTTGTTATTTAAAATGAAGCTCATGAATTAGATCATTGTAGAATGTTCTTATTTTTATATCTATTAAATTTATTGAAAACATACAAACATTTATAGAAATGGAATAGAACGAACAAAATGAATAATATGTCATATGTATTTGACTCTCTATGAATAGCGTTTGCCCATCATAAATTACAAGGAGTAATAAAATAATATGACCGATCTATATTTTGTAATAGTAAACAATGGACTCTCTTGCATTAACTAAAATTACATTAAGTGGAAACAATTTTGTTAACACTTTGGTTTTGCGAAAACAATTGCTCTCTTCCTCTAAAACCAGATTTGCGTAAATGATACTCTGCATTTGTTTCGCACACAAGGAAGGGCATGAAAGCTACAAGACATTAGGAATCCCGTGCAACGTCTGGGGCACTGACAACTATCAGACAGAATTCAAAATTTTCCTTCCAACCAAACTTCAAACGAAGTCTTCAACTTTTACAGCTTGAGAATATGTGCGAATGCCCTCTCCGTGAACGTCATATGGTGGTTTCGACTATTTTCTATCCCATCTCTTACACACTCTCTCTTTCTTTCTCCCGACGGAAATGTGAAACGTTGAAAATCTAGCTTCCACGGATTTCAGTAGGTTATCCATATTGACAGATAAGCTGATGCTTCCAGACATAACTGCTATGGTCATTAGTGCTGTTAGTGCCGTGATTTTTCATCCCGGGAGGTAGCGGTGTTCGTTCTCTGTTGCATTGTGAGATCCGATGTAGATCTACAAATTGGATTGCGATTGATTGATTGATTTTTTTGTTTCCGGGCGCGTCAACAGCTTAGTTTATTAGTCCCGTTAGTGTATTGCATGTTCTTTTTCTCGGGAGATGGCGGTGATCTTCCCTCGCCGGATGGCGAGATCCGGCGCCGACCTACTATCGGCTAGTGGGGTTTCCCCCTAACCAGGACTCTCCCACCAGCGAGGCACCGCCCCAGCCGGGACAAGCTCTAAGCTCCCGACCTGTCTCCCGGAATATGTGGTAGTGTAGTGCATGTTAGTGTAAGTGTGTGGGGGTAAGGGAAGAGGATCGGACAAGGAAGAGGAAGGACAGATCGGGGGGCGGTCCGTGGCCCGTTTGGTAGGATACTTCTCCAGCATTCGCCTGGTGTTGATCGGAGAAACCACTGAAAACTACCGATCAAAGCAGTCGGCCGCTAAAATTCTCCTCTAGTCAGCGACTGAATTCGACCTAGCTGAAAAGCTAGTGTCGAAAATCCTGCGGCTGTCAGGACTCGAACCTAGGACCTCTTGGTCAGAGGCGCTGCAGTGACATCAGTTGATGCACTGAGCTACCGCTCCCGGTATTGGATTGCGAGGGACCGCCCCCCCCGCTATGTTCCTCAGCGGGATCCCGCCCCAGTCGGGACAAATTTCAATCTTCCTATGGGTCTCTGATGTATAGTAGTGTAGTGCGTGTAAGTGTGTGTGTGAAGTAAGGGGATATGATAGGACAAGGAAGGGGAAGGAAATATCGCGCGCTGAACGTAGCTTGTTTCTTGAGGTACCGATCCGGCATTCGTCTGGCATGGATTCGAGAAGCCAATAAATCAACCGATACGAGCAGCCGGCCTCCTCGAGGCAGCAGCAGAGTTCCACCTAGCTACGTAGATCGTCGAGACTCGAACGATACAATCTCTCAGATTCATTGTAGAGCCAGCAGCAAATGCTCTGAATTAAACTCAGCCGTCATGGGTCGCCCACAGACGGGAGACCATTCTCAAATTCAAATCTGCTTCTCTGTCAGAACACGGCCAACAGTCCGAACGCAGGCCTCAACACGTCCGTCGTACGCCAGTTGGCCAACGTAGCCTTCCTCAGGGCTGAAATGTGAAAGTCGGCAAACGCTCCTAGGAAACGGCATCACCCAACCGCAGAGAGCATTCGGAAACGCAATCTGTTTCCCTGCCAGAGAACATCGAGCAGCGCACGTCCGCGTTGGCCACGCTCGCATCCACATTGTGCTGGGCATTGGCGCGGCGGGCGCCCAGAGAAGCCCGGCGGACGCGCGCGCTCTCCGCGGGCGAGTCAACACGCGGCAGCGGCCGCGCTGAATGGCGCGCGCCCGCGGGCGGGGCCGACGCCGTGACAAAGAACTTCCATTAATTGCGGCGGTTTACCTAGGCCCGCGAGCGCACCGGCGCGGCGCGGCGCCCGCGCCCCTGCAGGGCGGCGCTGCACCCGCCACGGACGCAGACAGCGCCGCCGCCGCCGCCGCCGCCGCCGCCGCCGCCGCCGCCGCCGCCGCCGCCGCTGCCGCTGCCGCCGGCCATTCATATGTGCGATGACAGCGGAATAAAAGGCGCCCCCGGTGGCGACATTGTCCGGCGAGGGGAGCGGGAACGAGGGCAGGCCGGGTGGGGGTGTGGTCTGCCTGAGTAAGCCCCCCATTGTGCGCTGGTGCAATTCGCGCGCCCGCGGCGATGCGGTGGTGGCGATGGTGCCGGAGGTGGTGGTGGTGGATTGCGGAAGAGGCGGCAACGGTGGCAGAAGCCTAAGCTATGGTCGGCCCACGAGCGATGGTGGTGGTTGCGTGCGGAGGGAGCACATACATGGCCGCGCTTGGTCTGCAGCGTAGACGGTCATAAAAGGCGCGGCGAATGCAGCGATTGCATTGATACTAGGCCACAAACATGTAATAGGTCACGAGTAATCACTACGCGTTAAAGACACATAGCTATAAAAAATCCCAGAGGTAATAATGAGACTATAATATCGAATTAAGTTGCAGAGATGACAATGGCGATCACGGGAAATGTGAATAGTACGAAGGAAGTGAGAATAGTCTAACGTCAGCAAAAATAATAATTAACTCTAAAGATGTTACTACGAATGTTTGTTTCCATACTTTAAAAGTACATTTTCATTTGTATGAAACTGACAACAAAAATTGAAATAGGAACATGCCTATAACGAATGAACATGAACAAAACAACACCATCTATCATATTATAACCTGGCTGTAATTGCCAAAAGATGACTTAAAACATACTACAACATTATGCCATGATAAAATAACAGAAGAAAGGTGAGATATCACACTAAAAAAACTTCATAAATACACAAGCGTATACGTGAATCAATATCGCTTGCTTTTCAAATTAATAAAAATCTAATAAAACATGACCGTGCATATCATGTCGCTCTACAGTCACCGTTGAATATTATGTACAATGAACTCGAGTGTATTACGAAATCTTCGTATATCCCTACTAAGAGTAAGATTTTTAAGACATGAAGCACTTTACTTGAAAAACGCAATCAAAATTACATTAAATTCTCGCGTTTTTTTATGGAAACATTTCACATTCTAAAAGCGTTTGGGAGAATCTTTGTAATCCTGAAAGTGCTTCCAAGCTACAGCAAACTCTCCGATTCCGTAAAACGTTCTCTCGCATTAATTTTAAATTTTAATAAAGGAAGTCAGAGATAAAATACTCTCTAGTAATCTCGCACGTGTGTTCACGTCAGAAAAAAAGTATTTCTAGTTCGCAGTATGAATGTTTATCTCCACTAAAACTCCAGTGACTACATGAAGGCCATGAAAAATGTATCGAATTATTTTTTCACTTATTAAAATAAAATAATTTCATGCGAAGTAAGGAAACAAATAGTACTACTAAACAGTATACTACTTATTTTCCCGAAAACATGAAGGTATCTATCATGAAACTATCTAAGAACATGAAACTATCTATTTAGAAAGAAATCTTTGAAAAAAAAAAACAACAACTATCAGTTAGCTTCTCTACCTGGTTGGCATGACACTTGGCATGACACTCATTTTCACAAAATGCCCAGCGTTAAGAGACACGCGGCATCTGCCCGGCGAGACGAGCCCCGCCCACGCTCACCTCAGCGCGAGGTCGCCGCCTCGCCGTTTAATAACGAGCGTTCATATCCAGCGCGGCGTCCCCGCCGAGACGACTACGAGGACGTCGACGCGTTCGCTTCATATCGCGTCGTCGCGACACCCAGCGTCGGGGAGCGTCTTGGCCGCGGCGACGCGGAAACGGCGAGCGGTGGGCGGCGGCGGCGGCGGCAGCGCCGAGCGCTTTGTGAGCGTCGCGAGGGCGAGCGACGCATCAAATGGCAATAAAACCCCGCGCAGACGACGTCACGGCGTCGCGGCGCTAGGTAGGACGACGCCCGCCCTTGTTTGCGCGCGTCGCCGCGCGAGGGAGGGCTCCGGGAGCGCCCGTTTCGCGGCGACGCCCCACGATATGTGCGGCCACAAATCCTAGGACCCTAGGGAATATTTTGCACCTGCAGGGCAACACAGCTCAGTTTACTATCCAACGAAAATGTGACTCGAAGCATCATCGTACATACGAAGTAACTGGGGGACAACATGGTATCTCACGCAAAAGGACGAGTGAAATACAGATGCGCTATAAACAATACATATTTGAAGCCAATAGTGTACAAATATAACGTAGAGAACACTAATATTTAACAGTACAAAAGAGTAAGAAACTATCGTAAGGAAACTGATAAGTTAATTCATTTATGCCATTACTGTAATTCTTCGAATAATATTCCAATAGCAAACACTTCATTAAAATATTTTGAAATTGTGGCACAAGAATAGCAGTCTTCAGGATAAAATATCCAAGTAATGGCAAATAAACTCGATACACAATTTTCGCATTTCCTTCCTCAAATTCTTAAAATATTGTACATCAATCACACACTAAATTTACAAACTTAGAATTCTGTTGCTACAAAAGTTGTAGATACTCCCGTTGCCAAAATGTATTTTTCTTATCGTTGCATTCATTGCGTTGGCATCCACAATTAAACTGTAATTTCTCAATACGATTATGATACAATAAACCATGAGAAGAAAGATATACGGAAAATGAGTGGCATCTCTGCAGTAGTTTTCAACTGCCTCCCAACAAAGCGGGTGCACTTCGCCTCTGAAGTATTTGCATTCGCCTTGGCCGCCACCAGCGTCTCCGCCCCGCCCGCAACGCAGCGCCCTAATTCGGCGCCGATATCGAGCGGACGTCACAAGCAAATAACCGGGCGGCGATGTATGTCCGGCATTTAATTTTGAAACTCCCTGCTCGCACGATTCGCATTCCGGCCTCGGGATGGACTACCGCCGCCGCGATATTGGAATTTGCACGGCGGATCGCGCCGATGGAAGAGTTACACGAGGGCCGGGGGCGGGGAGGCGGGGGAGGGCGCGGGGGGCGGGTGGTGGGTGGTTCGCTGCCCGGACGCGCGTTGCGCCACCTGCGGCCCCGTCGCGCACGCACAGCGCGCTTATTGAAGCGCACCGCCCCCGCGCCAGCCGCATTAATCTGCGCGATCGCCAACGCGCCGCCTTCTTTACGGCCGGCCGTTTACGCCAAGTTCGCGCAATAATGAAGCGTGCGGCGCACCAAATAAAAACCAGCTAAGATGATTAAAGGACAATGCGCGCCATTTCGTTTTAGAATACGCAATGGGAAAATGCTCATCGCTGAGCGAGCGCATCATCGTGTGCATAGGCACACGATCTTACGAGTATTTTATCAAGTTTATCAAGACGATCTTTCGGTATTTCTGACTTACTATACAGCCAGGCATTAAAGAAAAGAATTGTGTCTAGTAATTAAGGAAGTAAATATTATGGGCATATGTTAAATAACATATTTTACGTTTTTTATAAATGATAGAGGTTCAAATCTCCCTCTGACTAATTTTGGGCTACTCTAATTCACCTGGTCTTTTCAATTTCTTGAGTTATATATACTAACAAACTGCTACTACAGAGGGCACAGCAATTAATTATTATTGAAAAAATAACATTATTGTGTTCGATATTTAAATTATTTGCAATACAATTTATTTTTGTGTACCTGTAATTATTTGAATATAATGTTAAATATGAAACAGCAATTACTATATTTCGATTTACTTCGCCTAAAAAATATTTTACATCCGTATAATTACAAGGTATATTTAGAAAATGATGGTTTTATACTACTTTTCGTCATCTGAACGTTATACATTATTTGCGCACACACACACACACACACACACACACACACACACACACACACACACACACACACACACACACACACACACACACACACACAAAGCAGGTAATTCTCCTCAATCTGAAGCACTCTAGCGACAAATGCTCCTACACGCAAATTGTCCGGAATGAAACGCGCAAACCAGTCCCAGACACGAGCACACACGCAAGATGAAAAACGTCGGCATCGTATCGCGGAAACATCAAAGCGAGCATGTCTATCATAATCCGCGCAGTGATTTTTTGCGACAACAATACTCAGCCGCGCCCCTTTGCGAGACTCCCCCGCGTGTGCGTGCGTGACGTAAAAATGCAAATAGGCGAAGCGGCTCCCCTCCACTGAACTCGTTCCCGCTCACGCCCCCACCTCTGCTTCCGTTTAATCCAATTCCCCTTCCTTTTTCTCAGCCTCCTCCGCCTCCACTTCCTCTACCGCAGTCATCTTTTAGTCCGCCTCCAACACCTCTTCCCCCTCCATCACTTTCTCCTCCTCCTCTCCCTCCACCCCTTGTCCTCCTCCACCTCTCCTCCTCCTCCCCTCCCCTCGCCCCTCCCCTCCTCCTCCTCTCCCTCCACCCCTTGTTCTCCTCCACCTCCTCTACCTTCACCGCTCCCTTCGCCACCGTACGTGGAGATACCGACACACCCACTCGTCCAACAGATGTGATTCCTCTCCCCTATGCTCTTTTGATGGAGAATAAGCGACGCAGCAGAAGCGTGGGCGGAGACCTACGACGCAGGGAAAGATCGCGAGTGGAGCGGAGATGGCGGGGGATCAGAACCGGAACCGATCCTCTGCCATCTACTGCCACCCACTCACGTCAGGGCACGCGACATTCCAGTTGTAACGTTGCAGCATGAAGTGAAAGAAATTATGAGTCGGTGTAAGCTAGCGAAGAGCGAGTGGGGATACACAGGGCATGAGGCGCGCGTCTACTAATAACGGATAGTTCGTATTTCATCAACTTCCAACACTAATGAGGTTCTACATGGATATGACTTGAGAGAGGTGAACCCTCTAATACTCTGAAAGGTGCTACCATTTTGAGCGTTAATGCTATATATTGTTTCACGCATTCTGCAAACGCTCTTCTAGGCAGACACACATTCCAGACTCTCTCCTACTTTTTACAACTAGAAAAATATTTCTTTAGTTTCTAACGTATATAATCGTCGTTGATGAAACTAAAAATTAAAAAAATATTTGGAAAATTATATGATTTTTTTTTACCAATGGTCATTCACCGAATTACTCTTTATAATCGAAACTCCTTGATATTATTACTGAGATGAACATGATGTTGAATGAATAAAATAATTATCGTAATCGCAACGTTCTATGTATTAATAATTATTTAAAAGATATACGCTACTTCAGAACTTAATAAGGAAGAATTCTGAAAATGTCTATTTACTTTCGTAGAGTGTGTCTTAATCCATGAAACTTGGGTATTTTCCTCATTTCACTCGGCATTCTATTGTTTTAAGTTTTATAATTTTATATTTTTAATTTCCAAAGCTGTGAACTGTTCTAGATTCACTGATTAACCCGAAAATATAATTCCTCAAACATGTAGAATTGTTTCATATATTTTTAATAACAGTAAGAAAACGCACGATATCGTGACTAAAATCGATTCATCCATTCAACATAACACAAGACTATACCTTTAGATTTCAACTGTCACAATGATCTTCAATTACTGAGAGTAATGTTGACATTAAAACGCTACTTTTAACGTAAACATTGCCCTTGGAATAGTACATTTTATGACATTAAGTTCCTCTGCCTTCCATTTTCTTCTCTTGACTTAAAATAATACCACCGCTCGCCATAATAAACCCCTCACTACACTATCAACTCGTTTATTTGCTGTGAGGAGGGTCTGGCACACGGCACTCCTCCTCCCTTCCATACGTCAAATCCACATATCACTCGCGTTTGTCAGCCACCCGAGTTTTTCAATCGCCTTCGAAGCTGCCATATGGCACATTGCGTGGCCACTTTCCACCTTCTCCACGACCCGCTTCTCAGTTACCTCTATTACCTTCCTCTTTTTTTTCATCGCCCTTTCACGAATCTTCCAGAGGGCTTTAACCCCTATTATACCCTATAATATATCCCTTATCAAGTATTACCCCCTTTTTCTTCATTTGCAACAAAAATTCTTAAATTGAATAAATACCAAACCATATTCAAATTATTGATGTTTTTTGTATCAACACGTGTTGAAACAAAATCATTATAGGCGCCTAGTTTGCCTTTTGACTAATGTCAATACATTCGGTCATACTCACCCCCCCCCATTGCAGAATTACCTCGAGCAATTGCCCTGGCGAACGGCATGCCGCAAGCCCACCTGCCTGTGCCTACACACCTCCTGCCGTCATCTTTACTCACTCCCCCTCTTTCCCCCCTTATTCAGCCAGTCCCGCGGGCTCAGCGTGGGCTCACCTCCCCGCTGTTTGCGCTACGGACTAGGGCGCGTGCGCAGCCAAATGTGCAGTTTTCGATCGCAACAGCCGCGGCGGGTGGTCCTTCAGCCCGGCAGCAAACATTACTTCGTATTAAACGCGAGCAACATACTCGCCGGCGAGTATCGCCTAATATGATCTACAAACAGCCCGAGGGCGTCCCCGACAAAGCGCCCCGGCGAAGCGGCGGCGCCGCGAACAAAGACGCGCCGCGTAGCATGACCAACAAGAGCGTAGCGCCGCGCCGCGCCGCGCCGCCTCGTCGTAAAGCTCCTCCTGCGATCCTCCGTATCGGTCGCGCCGCGCCGTGCGAAGCGACGAAACTGCGGGAGCGGCGCCCCGGGACCGCAAACGAAACAACGCAAATCGTAATTTGAAATTGTAATAAGAGTTGCAGTGTATCCATTCTAAGCCTTTAAATACATATTTCATGGAATATTTCCTTCTCCCCGGAGATGGGTCGTTTTGCTAGGATAAAGTCACAAGCAAAGAGATGTTATCAAAATCCGATTTCGCGGCATCGTTACGCTCTTTACACACGGCCATCTGCAAGAACGTAAACTATGGAAAGAAAACAGCGCGGCAGATCATGTCGCGAACTTCACAAAAGCATGCAAACGCACAATCCAACGTATACTGCACTGCGGCATGGAGTGCAGCTTGGAGTCTGTTCTGAATGTGAATGGTATATTTAACTTAATATAACTTGCGCGTATACACAGTGTGATGAGAGTAGCGTGCTCTTCAAACCAGAGTAAGTGCTTCCCTCATTTTGCTCTTTAGCATGATTCCCGACTCCGCGAACTCCTCGGTTTCGAATGCTTTTCTTTTTGACTTTTTGTTTCGATGCTACTTTTCATTAAAACATTCGTGTTACCACATCTGCGATACAGTAAAGGAAGGATAATGAATAAAGCTATGTCAGCATAAGTGCGTATGTGCGCATGTAATTAAATGAATGAATACACTGAAATACCAATACCAAAGAAATAGTGAAATGCTGCTTTCCTGTAAAGAAACTGAAAATGGAGACTTAGACCTTAAAAAGGAATTGTACGGTAGTAACTGGCTAAAAACATTATTCAACGAAGTTAATTCCAAGGCAGAAATAATTTTCATTGTATTTATTTTTATTTATTTACTATCTTTCAAGCACCGTCGATGTAGAAGAAATTTTTTTTAAATCGTAGAAAAAACGTGTACTATGGATATTGTTAGTACTCTAGTACTATAGAAGTTAAAAACCAAAAGTAATGAAATAAATAATAGAGAAAATGCTCCTTCTTTAAAAGGAACCAGTTCGCTGACCGCTTGGCATCGAGTGTGCCAAGAGGGCGAGGCGAGGTGGGGAGAAGCAGCAGCAGGGACCGGGCAGTTTCAGTGGCACACACGACAGAGGCCGCCGCCAGCTGTACAGCGCGCGGAGGCGGCGCCGGTGCTGGGTCGGAGGCACACGCGGGGGCGGGGACAGGGCCGCGAACGCCAGCGAGGGCGTGGGGGCGGACGGAGTCGGAGGCGATGGCTGTGGCGGGGGCTGGAGCCTCAACGACGGTTTGCGTTGCGTGTGGCGTCGGTGCCCGGCGCGCCCCCCGCCGCCCGCGCACACCCGCGCGGAGGAAGCAGAGAGGGAGCGACGAGGAAATGTCCGGGCCGGGGCCTCGCGCCGCCTGTGTATTTAGTATCCGATTGTTATCGCGTACTGCGAAAACTAGCAGCGAGGCGAGCGGAGCGCAGTTAAGGAAACAGCATGTGGTGCTAGTAGCTCCAAGGGCGGAAACTCGCTACGGCGAGATAACGAATTGCACGACAAAGGAGTTGCGTCATTTATTCATGTAACAAATTATACAAATTTGATATCATTATCAAAAGGAACTTAAGAAATATGCTGGAGGTTCAATGTTTCACGCATTTAAAATAACCCCAGCAGTACAAATATCAAGAGAACCGCAAACCCTTACATATCAGCGAATGGGCGAATCAAGTTATAGAAAGCAGAAAACATACATAAATTCACGAAAATTTATTTTAAAAAATGGCGTTATCATTGCTATAAAATTAGATTTTGCCGCTAAGACTACTTCATGACATAAAACAGGAGGATAGAACAGCTAATGCCCCGAAGGAAATCCTGACCAGAACGCTCCTAATGGTATGTTCATCTACATCGTTGTACAGAAAAAAAATCACAATGACAGACCAAAGAGTGAATTAAATGAAGTTACTTTACTGTTCGGTTCAAACCGAGCGTCAACAGTGACAAAGCATATACAGAGTAGAAGGCAATGAAATGTCAAGAAAAAAAAATAACAAAAGACCGAAAACATGAAGAGAGAGCAGTATCCAAGATAGAGAAAATATCATATTAAAATATTACGGGAGCGAAATGATCCTGGTGATACAGTTGCAGCCACAATGATAAAAGGCAGAATTGCAACATCGAAACTCTTGTATGACATGATCAGTTAACGGGAACGAAGCGTGAAGAGCAATAACAAACCATGTTTAGCATATTCATTGTGATTAATTCTTCAATTCATTTTCTCGGAAATCTTAAGAATAAGTATTCTGATAACTGGGTACCAATTCATGCACGCCACCATGTTGCTCTAAAAGAGAAAACCGAAGAAATAGACGACCCTATTAGTGCAAAAGTCACATAGCTTGGGAACGGGAGGAACCCGACGCAAACAACCGGAAGCTGCGACCCGGCGGCAACAGGCGCTTCGGAAGCGGGCCGGAACAGAGCGCAGCGTCGCACTTCCGGCGACGAGCGCCGCGCGGAATCGCTCGCTTCCGGTCGCGTGACGCGCCACCGTCGACGACGACTCCGCTCTGCCCGGCGCGGCGCGTCGGCAGGGAGAACTCTCTCGCAATTAATCACTCGTCGCCGGCGGGATTAATGAGAAGGGCCTCCCACAGGTATCAGAATGCACGCGAAAAATACAATGCACCCACTTGTTTGTTTCCGCAGCTCCTGTACAACGCATGTGGCAGGGCGTGGCCTTGCTTTTCAGTCGTATCTAGCATCTTGACAGCACCCGCAGCATGAAAGACGCCCCAGTGGAAAAGTAATGAACCTGACATAAAGAGCTTGGTGTTTCCCGATGATCGTATGATATCATTCATAAAATCTGGATTAATTTGTTTTTGTCTCTTACGAACGATTTGAAATAATGATATTTTCCCTTCCTGAGATCCTGTCTCTCGTATTTAAGATATGAAGCAATGAATAGAGAATTTTTATAAATATTTTTTTTGCCCCATTGCACTTTACATAAAATAGGGAAAGAAGGAAAACGTCAGGTGTATTAGCATTTCGAAAAGAAAAGTGAAAATAGTAGCGACAATAACTCATCGTTCACTAAAGTATTTACTCGGGATCACTCAAAGATCTGTCTCTATACAGACATCTATAAGGATATTATATTGAATAGAAGAGCTTTCGAAATTAAAATCAATTGACGAAAGTGCTACGCAATCTCTCTAACATTCCGCATCGGGGCACAGACTTTCCGGAAAGCGATACTGCGCGCCGGGCCGCATGCAACCCGCGCGCGCGAGGCGAGTCCTCGCGAAACGGAAAGCGAACGCACGACGGGGGGCGGTCCCGCGGGCGAAAGTGAGGCGCCGCCCCCGCAGAATGGAGCGCGCAGAAAGACCGCGACGACAAAATCAATTCAAGAGCACACCTGACGCCACGCCCAGGACACTGCTACCAACCGAAATTTTTAGTCGTGCGGAGTTGGCAAGCGCGGCGGCGTGGCGCGGAGCCGCAGCAGCGCGCGCACCTTCCGCCTCCGCAGTCACACCCACGCCCTCCGCCCTCCGCCCCCGCGCCACGTCAAACGCTCTCAAAGGCGCGGGAACAATGTCCCGCCGCGCCCGCGCCGTCCGGGCGACGTCTTAGAAGCGCCCCGCTGCCTCCCTTCCTGCCCGTGCGTCACCCGCAGGGCTGGGCATACCCGCCCATCCTCTCTCTCCCTGCACCACCCATGCATCCACTCCCAGCAGCCCCTCTCTCAAGCAAGTTCACGCTGCTCTACCCTCTCGTTCTGTCCTTTTCAAGTCCCTCTACTTTTACGTTCAATATCGTAGGTTTCCCTTTCCCAAGCGATAGCCTACATGAAATACTACATTTTACTACCGCTACTAGTATAATATCATTCCTATATGAAAATTCATAACTATTTCACATTTACAGTAAAAAAAGGAGAACATCTGGAAAGAGAAGGAAGATACTGACTCAAACAAAGCATTCTTCAGATTATCTTCCGTTTATTTTATTACTACTTCAAACACATTCAATGAAATTAAACGTATGTTTAATAAACGCTTTGGAAGAAACAGCACATCATAACAATCAAAAAATATAAGAAGACGTAAATTTGTAGGAGTATTCTTACTCATTACTAAACATAAATGTTTATGTTTATTTTTTACGGTGATCCCAATATTTAATGTTTCTAAACTTAACGTTCGTAACATTCGCACTCGGTGCTCCCACCTTCCAGCAGATTCCTGCTACCGCAGTGCTGTCCCATCCCCGAGCGGCCTGCGCTCCGCTACGGCGGCGTTCCTCCCTGCCCGCGCACCCGGCATGCACCGCCTTCGTCGCTCCTTCTCCGGCCCCTCCCGTCCCCCGCCACACTCCACGGCGCCGGGCCTGTTCTCATCCTCATTAACAACGGCCCAAGAGGCGCCCACGCTCCGGTCTCCCGTCTCATTCAGGTGCCTCTCTCAGCCCCTTCGAAATTTACACGCCTCCAGGCTCCGCGCTCAAAGAGCCTAGCCGGCGACAACTGCTCCGCTTGTCTCACCTTCTGAAAAGACTGCTTCGTCTCGCAGCCTATTCACTGATTCCCTGCGACTTTTTATGTTCTTCGTCTTCTCTGCCTCCTTTATTTCAACTTTTCGCGACGCTCTCTTCCCGACTTCATTTCTTTGCCCTCTCCTTCTCAAAACTATGAGCATGTTCACAACTTTCCTTTAGATTGCATTGTTCTGCAACGTGTAAACCAAAATTCTGCACATATTTTTGAATGCCCAACTTTCTACTGCAAAATTAACAATTTTACAAACGTGATAAATATTTGAAAATTTGTTCCGACATGCCCCTTCCAGGTAGATTTCTTCGACGTGCCAGTCGCCTGGGCGTTATGGTCGCACACGCCCTCGCTTCTCACGCTGTTCCAACTTGAGCGCGAAGCGGCTTTCTCCACCTGACGTATCCTCTCTGCAACGGCGCACGTGCCGCACAGCGACCGCGAGAGCGCTTCACGAGCCCTAAACGCGAACGGCGTGTTACCTGGCGCCACCCGCTTCGCTTCCACACACAGAGAGAGAGAGAGAGAGAGAGAGAGAGAGAGGGAGTTGGGCCCCTCCGCCGAGTTCATACACTTGTGATGGGGCCCAGTTCCCTCGTAACCATCGCGCCCCGCGGCCTGTTCGCAACAAACTTCAACTTCCCGCGCGCCGTGGCGTTCGACGCGCGACCCACGCGCCGCGCCGGCCCCCGCCCTCGTAAACGCTACACAACGAGTACACATGTAGAGGAGGCATTGATCTGCGCGCGGAGGGAGGGGGAGCGCGGGCACCGAAAGCCGCGGCAAAAGGGACCGGCGCAACGCGGCAGCGTTTCCACAGCGACGAGGTGAATAATCCGAAAATAAATAAAATCTCGAGTGGCTGGCTCCCGGGTTTCGGCACCCGAGCGGCGCCGCGTCGCGCACCCTCCAGCGAGCAACGACCGCAAGGGCGCAGGGCACAGGGCGAAGGGGGCGGGGCGCCGCTGCGGCGATAAAGCCACGCACGGAAGGCGCCACGCGCGCCCCTACGCTCGCACGCAGCCCCTGCCCCTCCGCGCGGCGGCCGTCGCCCCCGACACGGCGCCGAAGGAGGCGCCGGTGGCGGCGGCAGTGATGACGGGGGAGGCAGCGGTGGAGGCGGGCAACGGAAGCGAACGGTGGAGGGGAACAGTGGAGACGAACGACGGAGGCGGGCGATGGAAACGAGCGGAGAATACGGGCTATGGAGGGGGAGATGAAGGGGGGAATGGAGGCGGGCAGAGGGTGGATAGTGGAAAAGGGCGATGGAGGGGGGCAAGGGAGGCGGGCAGGGGGAAGGCTAGTGGAATACAGTGGTGGTGGCAGGCGATGGATGCGGGCGCAGGCGGCGGCACCGCTGAGGGCGATGGCGAGAGAGGCGGCGCCAAGGCCCAAAGTGGTGCCGGCAGAGAAAGATTCAGTGAAAATAGAACAACAGTGTGTTAACATGAAAATATGCAACTTAGTTTATGAACAATAAAAACCCCGCAAATAATTTAAGATAACAGAATATGAATTAGGCACACAGACGGAGAAGAACTATGCTCCACTAAAAAATAATAAAAGGGGAAATATTAAAGAAAACAAAACAAAAGTAAGAACAAATAGTGGTTGTCAAAAATATGAACAAACCGACGCGCCATTTCATTATCAAACTTAACGAAACGTCTATTATATTAGCCAACAAAGTTAAACAGTAACCTAGAGACAATAGAAGAACAAATCGCAGCGATGCCAAACCGAAAATGAAAACAAAAATGTGAAATGGAAGGTGGGGAGTAATGGGGGGAGGAAGGCAAGGGTTGCAGGCAGCAGCACGTGGGGACCCGCTCCCTCCGAGGCCGGCACGTGCACACGTGGCTTCTTCGGAGGATCGATATGCTGATTGCAAGAGCAGCATTCATCAGGGAATGGGGAGGTCCCGCTGGCTCCTCGAGGCGCCTCCGGCGGCAGGTGAGGGGGAGAGGGGGAGGGGTCGACTTCGCCGAGAGAAGAAAAAAGCCGCGGAGTGGGCAGAAGGCGCACGGGCGGTACAAGAAGAGGCCCTTCCCAATAGGGCTAGATTCGCATCTCGCGGACTTGCCCCACCCTCAAGCCCGCCCGCTACCTTTTGTTTCCCGCGGGGGGAATGTGCGGCGAGAAAAGATGACGCACGGCCGCCTGCGGCTAACAACGCGTACACAAATAGGGCGTGGGCGGGCGGGCGGGCAGGCTTTGCCACACCCAGCGCCGCCACCGCCGCCGCCGCCCAGGGCACAGCGCCCAGATATTGATCAAACGGACGGCGGCGCGCGAGGCGAGCGGCGGGGCGCAGTGGGCGACTGGCGTGGGCGATGAGGCGCAGGCCTACGGCTACAAGATGCGGAATTGGGCGTGTAGGCGTGCTGTTGGTATTCGAAGATATGCAGACGCACGCAAGATGGGAAAGTCAAGGCTCATGAGACGTAAAGAGAAAATGCAGCAGTGAAGGAAATGCAGACACACTACGCAAGTTTTCGGTGCGAAGTTGATATCGGGATGTCACAGTGAATTGTGTGAAAATTGTTAATTTCTTGCTAAGATTGAATAATACGATTCTGAGCTATAAAAATCATTTCCACAAAATTTTTTCACGCCTGAAGGACAGTTAATTTCACGGTTTGAAGTAAATTAGAGAAAACGCTAATTACCACTAAATTAACATTCACTACTTTTCAGAGTACATTGAGGGGATAATTGTATATGACGAAAATACCATCACATTTCACCACGTAGACAGTGACACAGAGAGTAAAGAATATAACAAGTTCAGAGTAGATGTAAGTATTCAGTGAAGATACCTTCATTTAAACAAAAATTGACTTGTGGCTATGCACATTCCACGAACTTGCTCAATTATATTTTTGTGATCATTAGAAACAGCCACTAGAAGAAAAGAAGAAGAAGAAGACGAACGTAGTTGTTTGAACGAAGATGAAGGGGATAAATGTAGGAAGTGTGAAGCTGAAGAAGAAACTAAAGAACACGGCACAGCTGCACGCTCAATTCTCTTTAAGAGTTTACTTGGGAAGGCACACTCAAGTTGCGAAAACAATGCAAAGAGCAATCGCAATAAAGCACAATTTATTAGGTGCATCAACACCTTCATGCTAGAACACTTCTGCTCCAGTCCTGAAATGAAGTTCCACGCTGAGAGTGGAGGCTTCCGCGGCCGCAGTCACTAGCTATTTGGCTGTCGGGGAGACGCCGCGTCCTAGGCACACACGCCAACGTTCGCACCTGTACGTAGGACGCGGTGTCTCCCCAACAGCCAAATGGTTGAAGTTCCACCCTGTTGTATTGACCACTCATTACTGATCGTACTGTCGATCACAATAGACCGGATATTCTACTTGAAAATAAGAAAGAAGGAGTAATAATATGCGTAAGAGTATCATCATCCCACATCAAACAGAAAAGTATAGAAAAAAATTCGAAATTTGAAAATCTATCTTTTGAATTGAGACATATTTGAAAATAAGCGCTACAAAAACATTCCTACTCGCGATATCGGCGAAAGACCTGGTCATCAAAAGCTTCCTAAAACACTTAACAAAACTTCAGTTACCAAAAAACGTTCTGAACAAGGGACAGCGCGCAGTTCTGCTTCAAACGCCGCATATTGTAAGAAAATGTTTGTTGTACGACCAGATAAGATGAACTTTCACTACGACCAAATCTATTCACAAAACAACTTTGGAGAGGATCACCAGTGTTTACCAGGAATAGTAACTGACAAAAAATAATAATAATTTAAAATAATAATAATAATAATAATAATAATAATAATAATACAGGAAAGAAATATGAGATATTCGAGTCTACTAAATATATTTCCTTTCTCCAACTCACTTCCAGACTATAATAAACACAGGATATAAAAAGTAAAATGTCTACATCGATACATAGAGTTTACTATATTAACCATTTGAAGAACAATAATTAGAAGAAATATTGAGTGCAGTATAATGAATACGAATAAAATGTAAACTTCACCTGTGCAATATAAAACTAAAATGATAAAGTTAAAAAATAGCAGATGAGATGAGAACTTAACCATGTTCCAGAAAAGTCACTTGCCTTACTAATTCAGAATTTATTCTGTTATTAAATACAAATATAATTACAAGTATGCAGATACAAAAGGAGACAAAAGAAAAGGGAAACTAATTCAATTTAAAATAATTTCTAAAATTATTTTAAATTTAAGAAACAAAGTCCAACATTCAAATACTTTACTAAGGCACTGACGTTAACAATACGAAAAAGTGCACTTTCGCCTTTTTCAACACAAATAGAAGGGAAATACGAGAGCGAAGCACAGACGCGCAATTGCGCAGGTACTTCGTGGTGAGGGAGGGTGTTGAGGGGTTGGGGGGGGGGCAGTATTGGGTGCTGGTAAGCACGTGCTTATGACGGAGCTCCGACCCGAAGGAAGCATCGTGCGTGCCTGCCTAGCGCCACTCCTCAACACCTCGTTTTGAGAGCAAAGCCATGTCGCCACACTGCTCAGGCCCAAGACGTTGCCTTGCTGCTCCACAACACCCTGCCCTGCCCCTCCCTTCCTTGCCACTTGTACCGCCTAGCCCTTTCTACCCCCTCCCCCAACCCACCACGCCGTCCTCGGCGCGCAAGCAGGCCGCCTCGTTAACTATTAAGACTCGAAATTTCGACTCTCTAAGTATCGCAACTTCCAAACTTCTGGAAAGTTATGGTGCGTATATTATGTGGCCATTAAAAGAGTTACGCTGTTTCCTTTTAAACACACGCACCACAATTTATAAGCTTTAAAAACGCCACGGGGTAATTTCTGGGTATTAAAAATATAGCGTCGCCCGAAGATATCCAAGCAATAGAGAGCCCCATTCCTTTATCCCGGGATTAAAGGACTCCGCCCGGGGACGCCCGATCAATCGCCTCGCTGCGACCTGCGCTTTATGCGGCTAATTCGCCAAAGTCAGCGTCAGCTATCGGACGCGCGCCCGCAAGACCGGAGCAGCTTTTGGCGCAAGGCGCCAAAGAGAAGCAAAACAAAAAGCGCATTAATCTGGAGCGCACACGATGTAATTGCGCAATTTTTGCGTTTCAAGGGTACATTTTTTTTCACAAGCATGGTCAGCGTAACGGCAGTTGCAATGCATTGAAATTGATGTTTAATAACACATCGGCTTTGAACACAGAAATATAAACTTTTTGCGGCAAATTATGTTATTTCAGAAAGCATCTGCCGTTAGGTTTCCGAAAGCTTGAATTAAGTAAAAGCGGTGTTCAAGTAGTGTCAGCAGTGTATACGTATTTCACATATATTCGCTTTATATCGCAAATCCGAACATCCACGCACAATTCTTAGTGAATTAGTGCATTCGTGCGTCCAAAGCGAATTTGGTGAGCAGTATGAGGTGCAAAGAGAACTTAACTTGAAAATGATCACCATTTAATGCGTCTACCAAGAGGATGGATACACGTGCAGGGCAGTTCTGAATTAAAACGGGTATTTCGGCGCAAATAATGAGAGAATTTTGGAGGAAATAATGCCATACATTGCGACTTATTACGATTCCAATAAATTTCGTAAAAAAACTAATAAACACATAAGAATTGTATTCGATTTGAAATTTAGATGAACTCAACATATCAATACGTTAAATGATCTGGAATGTGACAGCTAGATAACAGATGGAATATTTTTATAAACATATAAATTAAAATTCTATTTACTCAACAGAAAAAGTGTCATATTCTCAAACGAAGGAAAACCAGTTGCAAGACCAAAAACGACATGATCTGTAAAATATTAAATAATGACACAACCATTCGATAAAATGTGTTAGAATGAATATCAAGCAAATGTTTACAAAAATCGGTAGCGCAACAAAAAAACAAGAGGCAATAAATAATGGGCGAGGGACTCAAATATCAGAGAGATTTGCAGACATAATGCCGCTCCGTTACAAATCCGATGCAAAACGGCGAGCGCAAGCGAGGGCAGCGCGTGGCCGAGTCGCCGGAGGGCTGCGCCAGTGGGCCGCGCCGCCATGCCGCTCACGTCGGCCGTGTTTGCCGATCGCCGATACAGCGCGGACGCAGCGCGCATGCTGGGCGGCGGCCTCGCCCTCGACACCCGCGCGCCTCGGCGGCCTCTCTACCCCACCCACGGATTTCTCGTACAGTCACTCATCGAAAAGGAAACTAGTTACACATCACTGTACATACTCGTACACACATTGAAAAAAATGGGAAGAGATTCAATTCACGCAAATTTCACGAACAATTGATCGTCAAGTAAATTCATTTGAAATTAAAAATGTAAGGGTGAGCGAGTGTTAAATGCAGTAACAGTCATAATTAACGAAACTTGTCGGTTTTGTTCTGTTTTGGTCAGAAGCACCCATCGCCACCGACCGAAGAGCACCAGCTGCGTTCAATACGATAGATTGGAGAATCTACGAAGTGGTAAGGCACGAGAAGTGTAGATGGTTGCATCAGAAAAATAATATGAGCAGTCATGATGTGAAATCTTTCGCAAGTTTAAGGCAGTAATATTGAAATGAAACAAATTTCATTAAAAAATAGAGAAAGTAAGAAGCTTTAACTCTAACCTAATGTTAATTGACAGAAGTTTGTTTTAGCTAAGCCAGTCAATTAAATAACTTAATCACGAACATTTAAAAAAGAATTAGGTTTACCTCCAGAAATTGTGTGGTAGAGATGTAACAGATGAAGTTCATACAAAGAAAGCCGATTACATTATGGATTCATTTCCTGCGGCTTACCCAACACGCTGCTTACAAAAGCAGTAAAACCGATAAAATGTAATGATGATTCGTCGATCTAACGCCGCATAATACCCACGTATAACGCCCATACATAATATTAGACATTGTTGATCTCTTTGAATAACAAGGAATTTACGAATAATCTTTCCAGAACACCAAACAAAAATTGCATTCCGGCAGCAGTAAACGACGTGGTCAGAGGCAGCGTCATTGCGCAAGCACAGCGCGTAGTGCAACGGCCATCGCTTCAGGGGTCCGTCTCGCCCCTTGCCTCAGCTCGGCGCAAGGCAGCCGACGCGACGACCACGCGACGAAATGTCGCCGGACGCGCCTCGCCCCGCCCGCCACGCCCGTCTCGCCCGCGCGCGCGTAAACCGCGGTCCCCACGCTCGCGCCCTCCCAACGAGCGTGTGTCGCCGTTAAAGCGCGTGTGCGCCGACGTCCACGTCCCTTCGCCTCCTCGCCCCTCCCCCCACCCCGTGCGAGCGCCGCCGTAAACACGCGCGAGTGGACTTCCATGAAGGCACCCGCCAGCGCTTCTAGCTCGCTCGCTGCAGCTGCCCGGCCTCGCCGCTCCCCCCGCGTCCACGACCAAGTCATTCTCCCCGAAACATTTACTCACCTAGTTTTCTATAAATCTGCGGCAACAAGATAAAAAAAAATACACATCGCATCATTTTCTCACTAAAATGAAGCACAACTTCAATATTTCTCGCTCTAATTGGATTGGTTTCATTTCAATATTCTGGAGAGTTTATACACAAATGAGATATACAGGCGGTATGCAGTCTTTAACAAAATGTTCAAGGGTTCGTTTCTTCATTGTCCACGAATGTAACTTTTTGCAGGAATTAGATCACGACTTAGAAATGTTAACTATTGCTTCTGCTATACCATAAATGATTGGTGGAGAATTGAATGTTTCTTTTGTATTCTTTGAGATTAAATTTTGTAATTAAATTAGCAATATTATTAACTAAATAACGATATGAAGTATTTCAATGAAAATGCTGTTAAAATTATTAGATGTATAAGCGCGCATCACGTTTCGAGGTGTTAATAAAGTAGGTTACCTCGAAAAACAAAAATAAATCTGCAAACTAAAAACATATTAAAGTTCGGTATAGCTAAAAAATAAACTAAATGTACGTTTTCGTATACGTTTCAGCTATATCTATAGAAGACAGCCTTCGACATTGCATGTTTTCATTCCTTCTCGTAGACACAATTCGACGGTAGGTTTTTTTAAAGTGTAACATTTCTCAGTCGAATTTCACGAAGTAAGTTTAGTCCAATTCAAAAACGAGTTAATAATGTAGTTTATGCAATTAATAAATAATGTTAAACTTTATTGCATGAGCACATGTTTTGAAAAGGAGCGGCATCAGGAGCGAGTTTTCAAATTCGTGCAAACGCAATAAAGCAAATTAAACACAAGTTGCGTGCGCGGACGCTTTTTTTGAACATCAGCATTCTATATATTTACAAGACAATCAAACTTAATTTTGGTAAACCACTCTATTGTGACGTCACGGGAATTTGACATCTGTGCGTGAAAAAAGTGGTCGGAAGTTCCGTTTACCACTACCATCCCACGATTCTCTCGCTGCAATTGGCTGAATGTGTGATAACGTAATAATTCGCGCCATAACGGCAAATACTCAAACTGTGCCGTAGGATGCCCTTTTATGAACGATTTCTTGTTGGAATAAAAAATGCTGGAATAAAAAATAAAAAACAACAACTTGACATTCCAATCCTACTTTAAACAACAATATTTTTATCACTCAGCAACGTCCTCAGCATCTGAAGAAACCAGAGACAGAATTCAAGAAACACGAGGTAGAAACTCAAGAGATTGGTGAGGAAAAAAAAGAAAGAAAGGAAAAGAAAAAGCGCGGTTCGTTGAGTCCGCAGGGGCGGGCAGTGGCGGAAGAGGAACTGCGTGGCGCCGAGGCGAGTCGCTTCGCGTCTCGCGATTGTCGCCGTAAAAAAGCGCGTCTGCGGGCGACCTCTACGATGACGCCCCGCCATGAGGGCGCGCCTGGCTCCCAGCTAGACGCCGCGCCGCAGCCATATACGTGTACTTCCCTTCGCGGGGCGGCCGCGAGCTATTGCTGTCCTCGTAGGTGACACACCCAAGTACCCCTAGCTAAAGCACTTGTTTCTGGCAGTGTTCTCTGTTAATCATGTTAGCAGGAGAACTTTTTTTTCAAAGGTGCGTTTCTAGGAATTTTATATAGTAAGATCGACGAAAATTCATTATAAAATAAAATAATTTCATTTAGTATTAACTATTTTATTCGTTAAATTATTAGTAATATTGAAAAATTTGTCTCAACATACAACCCTGTTAAAAAACAATAAGTTTTCCAAACAATAACTATTTACGAAATATGCAGGTCACAAATCTGAATTAACGCAATTATGGTAATTCCAATCCGTAAAATATAGATGCACAAATACTGTCTAAAGTAGACTAAAACGTTATTAAACAACACAACATCATTACCTCCAAACAATTAGACTATCTAAAACACTCTGCTATATCTTAGCTTTCTCCGAAATGTCTTCAAATTCCGATCCTAATTTCGCTTCCCCTCGATTTTCTGCTGTCATTGCCTAGCCCTGCCTTCGTCACTGACACCACGGTGCGCCTACCCTCTCCCGCTGCCCTCATCCCAAGCGCCCCGTGTAGAAGCACTATACCCGCGCTGCATGCAATGAACCGGGCCCTGAGCGCACTCTCGTATCAACACCGCTGGAAACGTAAAAAGGGATTTTACGAACAATAAAAAGGAAAACACCGTACGCTGAGCGGCGAGTAGATTTTGCAATATCCCGGATATTATGAAATATAATACGGGAAACGTAAGACCCTGTAGTGCTCCGAGGCATGCTCCTTTAATGTATCGGACGTAAACAGGAGCCACTCAAGCGGAGACGAGAAACGACACGCCGCCCCCCCCCCCCCCGGCCTTTACCATTCCATCCCCTCCCCTCCTCACCCTCAGATGGCACGGGCCGCCGGAGACTGCGTTTCGCCTAGACGAGCGGCGCTCGTAGAATGGGCCACGAGGCAACAGCTGGCGAAGCAGGAGATAGTGCAGACGACGGAGGAGAGGACGCAGGCGAGGAAGCTACAACTGAGCAAATCATGTGGTACGCAATGGACAACGCACACGACGAGGCAAGTGGCCAGAGGAAAGTCCAGACAATCAACGAGGCAGGCGAAGAGAAGTGGCGAGAAGGTGCAGACGAGGAGAGAGACGACGACGCAGGAGGCCAGTTGCAGTACAAGGTGGGCGACGAGGCAAACGAGGAGTAAGGTAAAGAGGCAGGAGGTGAGATGAACAAGTCAGGCGGTAAGGCATGCGATGCAGTAGATGACTACAAAAGCGAAGAGGCTTGCTACAAGACAAACGTTGAAACCAGTGACGACGTAGTCGGCAAGTCTTTCAACGAAGCAAGAAGGCACACAAAGAGTTAAACGACGAAGCAAGCGACGAGAGCAGGCAGGTAGTGTGGCAGACGAGGCGACAAGCTGGTGGGGCGTGGGCGGTGTGGCAGGTCATTATCTATTTTATCGCGTACCCAACGTTCCGCCCTCGAGTGGAATGTGGGTCGCGCGCCTGCTGCACTGGCTGCGTGGCGGAAAGGGCGCAGTTCGCGAGTGGAGGTGGGAAGGTCTTATAAAAGGACGCGGGGAAGACAACGGCTGAAATTCAGACGATGCGATCCGTGAGACTTGCAGCAGTAACTCATACCATACAGGCTTAAGAAAGTGGTGGGCAAGGTGAGATTTATATGAAGATAGTAGACATCGTCACAAAACGGACATGACTGACAACAATCTCGTTCGACATTGAAAATGGGAATGACTTCGGTGTGAAAAATTTGATACATAACATTCTGAGATATTGTAAGCAATTAAAACTTCAAAATTATGTGAACAATGACTAATTAGGTCCAAACGAAATGCTGTGAAAAATAGCAGATTCAGTTCAATGGTGGTCGACGTAGCAGCTTATAGTAAATAGTTCTTCCCACATGCTGACAGATAAGGAATTGCTTAGTGACATTTTAAGGCAGATCTGAATCATATTATAATGCTACATTAAAAAATCAAATTATAACTATCGCAAAGATAAAAGATAAAGAAATGTTTACTACATATTTGTGGAACCCGTATGATAATTATAAACCCTAACTGAATGACAATTTGAAATGCTCGACTTTAACGCAAACACACTATGTGCCTAGGTTATCATGCATTGTCCTTTCATTCGGCATAACAGAAACGAAGAACTGAGCTATTTAGACGGAAGAAAGAATGAACCCAGACAGAAATGGCAGACGCAGAAGCAGGTCGCCACATGTCACAAACGAGAGAGAGAATTTAAACGAAAAAAAGTTTCAAACTTCAGAAAACTTGATTTTTTGACATATTGGCAACACAAATCCCTGTTTGAGGAAGAAATCACGCAATTGCGAGAAATCTCCCCATTCTCTCACCAACCACCCTTATTATCCTCGGGATGTGACGGATTTCGCTGTTTTCAGACAACGGTAAGTCGCGCCTCACAATTCTAGAGAAGCCTCCATTCGTTTTTCGAGCTCTCTTTTTTTTTCCTTGGCGCTCGCTTTCGTGACAGGTTTTCCTTCCCCACAGGCACACATCGATTACCTCCGCAAATCCGAGGGCACGCCCCCGACAAATCGTAAACTAGTCGTAACAACATGACAGACAGCATTTCACCTGGAGCTTTTATGACCGCTACTACTCGAAACCCAGGGGCCCATATCATAACGACAGGTAAGAATGTTGAAACAAATATAGCTCAAGAAGCTCGCAAAACGTCACAAAGCCGCGCGAAATATTGCAGGTTACGATATCTCAGAAAGCAAACGTTTGCACGTTACGGGTATAGGGGCTTCACCAGAAACGACCCTCCCGCTGTTTCTGACCTCTTCGACGAAAAAAAGTCAACAACAAGTATTCGGAAAGTATTTGGGAAATTGTCCCATATCCGGGTGGTATTACGAACTGCAATGCTTGATACTAAAGAAGTCTGAAGAACTGTTTTATCTGTCCGCAGTTTATGTTGCTTTAAAAAGAACCAAATAAGTTCGACAACAATGAAACACTTCGACTTTATGCTAAATTGCATTCATTTAAGAGTTCAGATCACAATATGGCAGAAAGGAGATTATTGATGCTTGTGTAGTCTGTTGAAATTGATACTCTAAGATAAAGACATACATCAGACGTGACAAACTTATTTTACATGGAGAGAAGTTGAATCCGATCGTTTCGGCTTGAAAAACTTTAGATATTTGGTTCTCAAGCTGTTTAGTAAGTCTGTAATAATTCTTCTAAACGTCGCAAAGCCGCGCGGAATAAGAGGCTAGCTGCCAGTTTAACATAGCAAATGTATCACATGAAATGCCGAAACTGGAACAAAAATTCTCAAAATCGGAGCGACACAATGACGCCAAAGAATTGAATTCACTGCACTGCTATGAAGAGCAGAATGTGCCAAAACAAACTCAAGCCATTATTTCCGTTTCACTCTGTAATGAAATTTAAAATCCGATTGCTTACAATCAACAGGAATTATTGTCACTCGATCAAACGAATTTGATTAAATCAGCAAAATAAATACAGTATCAAGTTTGACGTAAAACAATTACATTAACAAGACAAATTTGAGTTATTTTACATATATCTTCCCAATTCCACACTAATTTTAAAGTAATGAGATCATTCAACCAATTAATTTAATAAGCTGAAAGTATGTGCTTGAAGAGAAAAGACAGAATTATTTTAATTCCATTACATTTTCTAAAATACCTTAATCCCTTAACATCGAATACGAGTTTTCTGTAAAAAGAACTGCAAGTGAATACAGCATTTACTCGAAACTCATCCCCCAAACTAAAGAGGTTCCATCACACGTTTCCAGCCATCTGTGTTCACTCCATTTCGAGCAGACGAGACATTAAGAGCCGGAACCGCCGCGGCGTAGGCTGCGCAGGCACCGTGTCCGCACAGTCGCCGAGGGTGGCAGGCCGTGCCGAGATGGGGCGGTTCGGACCGTAACCCGCGCTGACCTACATTCGTCGGCGGGCGGCAGGGGCAGGGGCAGGGGGACGGGGGGCGGAAGGGCCCCCGCGAGCAGATGAATGGGCGATATAAAATTTAAGACGGCGCTATAAACCCCGCCGCGCAAAAACGGCCCACAAATCGAGTCCTCTTCTCTCACACACTCGACGGAGACAACACAAAAAAGCGAAACATTTCTCTTACACTGTACATAAATGCGGGCCCAAGATGCTAACTACCGGGCGGCTGGGATTCTGCGGCTTCGTCGTGACAATTACGAGGCGCGTTTTTGACGGTGCGTCGCCCGCCGAGTCGTAAACGCGGTCGTGCAACGCACGCCAGCGAGGCCGCGGAGCTGGGTGGAATGGGCGCGGGGACGGGTGGGGAAGCGTGGGCGGGAGGGAAATGTGACCGGGAGTGGTGACGCGGGCGGAGGCGAATTGGAGAATGGGCTGGTGCGGGAGCGGGGGCGGGGGCGAGAGGGGTAGAGCGGGGGCGGAGGCGAGAGGGGGCAAGAGCGGGGGCGGGAGCGGTGACGGGATCGGGGGCGGGAACAGAGATGGGAGAGGGGGCGTCGGCGTGGGCTGTGAACAGGAATTATATTTTACGACGAGGCTATAAAGCGCGCTGATGTCCATTGTTCTATTAAGTGTGCGTGAAGTTGCAGCGGGTGTTGGGAGGCACGCGCGGGCGGTGACCCATATCGTGGGAACGAGGCGGTGACATAGACGGAGGATCGCAGTGGGCACGAAGGAAAGAGCACGAAAGTGTGGATGGTAAGAACCGGAAAAGAACAGGGCGCGGCAAGAACAGTTAGAGCGCTGAACACGTTGCAAACTGGGAACGGAAAATGGAGCAAAATCAACAAAGAAGAAAGGTTAAACTGGCTAAAGCGAGTTAGAAAAGGTGGCGAACAGCGGCATTGAAGATAATACGATTGTAGAACGAGGACTGACAAGTGCAGGATTGTGGGCAATTAGTTGCTAAGGTCGATAATGAGACCGGCGACATTGTGTTGCCGGCAAGGCCGAGTTGAGATGAGAAAAGGAGCCAAGGGCCATAGCAGAAGGCAATGTTTGCACGCACGCTGGGAGCTGATGGATCGTTTACAGGGCAATGCAATTGGTTGTGTCAGTGGCGGCTGATGCGGTATCAGTGACATCGAGGCCATCCAACACAAGCTTTAGAATTACAAATTATTTTCGAATTAAAAAGTATATGGATTCATATCCAATCAGATCGAGAATACCAAATTTCTTCATTTTACAAAGTGACGTGGTGAGAACTACCAAATTGAAAATAATAACTGTGGTACTTCCCTATTTCATAAATCCATAAGCAGAAACCTCCACTCCGAAAAACAAATGGTCGGTTAATATCTACAGCGCCCAACAAATTCCATCGCCATCGGTAGTCGCGATCAGTCAAGCACGGAACTACGCGCGAGACCTAAAAGTCGATCGTGACTCAGCCTCGAGGATGGTGCAAAGTCGATAGGACGTCGGGGACGGTGGGGCGTGGAGGAGTGGAGTGAGGGGCAACGTGGAATGGGTTAACGTCCAACGCAAGCGCGACGCCACGCGCGAGCGGTGACCCACATCGACGGCGCGGCGGGGGGGGGGGCAGCAGGGGGAGGGGCGCGAACGGAGGGTGGAGACGCTCCAAACGGCGCCGGTCGAATTAAACCCGACGTAATTACCACGCGGGCGAGTGGGCGACGGCGGTCGTGCGGAAGTAGAGCGCGGCCGCCGCCGAAGGACCTCTGAAGGGCGGCGTCGGCGTCGCGTTCGCCGGTGGCGCGTGGCCGTCCCATTACGGCCGCGCCACGCGAGACGCTGCCCGCAACGACCGAGACCTTGCCCGCGCTCGGCCTCAGGAGCGGCTCGTCCGCGCGGCGTAACGACGGGGCCCGGCCACGAGCGACACGTGGACGCACGTTACATTTGATTTATAGCTGGCCATGCTGACGTTTGTTGGCTGGCCGTTCATCACTGGGTGGACGGAAGCTAACCGAATCACACGGCGACTCGAAGCATAGACACTCCACTCTCTAACGATCACCGTTACAGTATGATGAGAGGGCGACCTAGCCTGCATTGTCTTCGAAACGGGTCGGTCATTACTTCACGGCTTTCTTCGCAATGCGCATGAATTGACATTTATAGGACGAAAACGACTTCACCATTCGGTATTGTAACATTTTCTTTATGGTCCTCATGTTGTGCCATTTTACGAAGATCCAGCATTTCCTTTCGTATAAAATACCAGCTGCTGGATGATTCCGGTAAATTCTGCACCTTCTGTCATAATTTAATTCGTACTAGAACATTTCCCCCAAACCACCATTGCCATGGCAGACGACCCAAGAACTAATGAAAAGCAAACATGGAATACCACGTCCACAACTCCAGTAACTTTCAACCTTTCCCATTTTTAACGTTCACGACTTGACCATAAACTTCGTATTTTATTTAATTTATTAGAAAAACAGTTCTCGGGAGTTAATTTACCGTGCCTTCGCTAACCGCAGCCCCGCGCACCGAAGACGCTCAAGGGCCGTGGGCGCCCTGCGGGGCGTCCGCTCCGCTGGGCCAATATTTTTGCGGCGCCGCGACAGCGCCGCGGTGTCCGCGCTTGGCACGCCTTCAGAGCGAGGAGGGGCGGGGCGGGGAGCACGCGCTCCCGAAATACGAGATAGCGCGCTACAGCGCAGAAGATGAATAAGAGCCCTCGCCGAACGCGTCTTCGCAATCGCAAGAATTGAATGGAACGGAAGAGGCCACGCCAAAGAAAGTGGCACTGGCTAGCGCTTTTGGGAGTCGCTGGACCCAGAAAGATGAAAAGAAAAAAAACTCCAATGGAAAGGAAGAAGAAGGGAGCGAGGTATTCAAACGGTTTTGAGAAAATCCGCGTTTTCATTTTTATTGCTGCTGCTCTCCGCTCGGTGACAGTCGCTGACCCAGAGCTGACACTCTACAAATAGCACAGTCTGTTACGAATTGAAAGGAACGTGACCCAATTCGTCAGTATAGAAAAAAATTGCTAACTCTTGGACGGCCGAATTGATTTTTACACGATGCAGTACGGCGGTATAAAATATAACTTGTCGAAAAAGACAAGTATTTGTGTCGTTTGTTTCGTTATAAAGGTGCTCAGAAAAAGTACAGAACAGCACTGGTAAATCCAACACAATCACATGTAAGAATAAAATAACTTCACCTTCAGGAAGCATGGTCAATACGAGTCTTCACCAATAAATGCAAAATATAAATTCGAAAAACATATTTTCTGATAGACGCAAATTATTTTGTGTATTTTCTAACACGTTTCAATATATATTTCTCAATTAAGTAGACTTTCAAAAGGTGCCGTTAAAAATTAAAACTGTTGTATATTATATTTTCTCATTTTTCATTACCGGAAAAAGAGCCGTATCTGATATTAATTTGCAACATTTTTGTCATACTTTAATATATTCCCCTGTTAACGCTATCTCTGATTGAAGGATTTTAACAATCCCCCACAAAAACATCCAGAACGCACGGGTTTATAATAACTGTAGTAATGAAGATCACGTATACCGCAATTCACACAATAGAGCTTCTAACTGGGTAATGTTTTATAAAATTTAGTTATGGTATTATATCGCACATTTATATCGGGCAAAACATTAATGTAACATATCTGATAATTTACGACCCTTTTTCATTCACATCATTCCACGTTTTGTCATGCGAATAATGAAGCTAACACATACAAAAATATTAACACAATTCACACATTGAAAATTACATACGTACGTATAATATTATTGTTCATTTCATTGAAAATAAAATAGAGGAGCACCCATGAATAGAGCTCATCAATGCTCCCAGTGAATTTTAATCTTTTAGTCCGCTTTACCGACAGGAACAGCCTTGTGCCCGAAAGTGGATCTAGATCTGAATTACGGAAAAAATCTCTAGGATGGACAACACAAGTGGAGAGAGGGAGAGAGGGGGGAGAGGGAGAGAGGGAGAGAGAGAGAGAGAGAGAGAGAGAGAGAGAGAGAGAGAGAGAGAGCAGTCAGACGGAGTCAGAAACTGGTACCAATATTGAAGTTACCGATGAGACGTACAGTCCTCCATCTCCCGTCACTTCTGTTTTCGGCGCGCACGCGAAAGAGCGTCGACCTACTCGAGCAATCGAAAGCGAGAAGCGCTGGAGCCGCGGGAAAGCGCAAGTGAAGACAGCAACTCGCCGTACTGTCAGCGCGCAGAGGCGGTGCGGCGGGGTGGGGCTGGGCTTCTCCATTATCTCGCTGATTAGGATGCCGCGTCCATGTGGAGTCAAAGTAAACGCAATATCCAAGTGATTATAAAGTCTCGCGGCGTGGCGCTGGAAGACGAGGCGCGGAGCCGCCAGTCGGAGCGTGGCGGGGCGCTGCACCGCGCGCCCTCCTCCTCCTCCTCTTGCTTCCTCTGCTGCTGCAGCTTCTCCCCTTCCCCGACAAGTTCCGTGCGCTGTGGGAACTTGTATCCTCATTTGAAATTCGCGCAAGTTTATAAAGCTTTTCGCCAGCGTGCGGGAGCGGGTTCGCGCGCGGCGGTGCCGCCGCCGCCGCCGGCGGCGCCTGGCGTCCCGAAAAGCGCGCGCGCGAGGGTGGGCGGGGCGGGCGACGGAGTCTCCGCAAACAAACTCGGAACTTGATTTATGGCGTCAGCAAGAAATCGGGATCGCCCGAGGATCCCCCCTTCCGCACGCATCCTGCTCCCTCAGCGAGGTGGAAGGCGCGACTGCGACTGCTGGTTGCCTCTAACGTGCGTCTCTCACATAACTTGCAAGTGAATCAAGAACTAGATGGCAATCCATTGTTCACTCCTCATTCAGAAAACATCCCATTGATCAGTTTCGGTTCCGGAACATGCTCGTCAACACCGTATCACTGGTTCATAAACATGCAAATCTACCCAATCCACTATTAATTTCGATTCAGGAACATGCCTGCTTACATAAAATCACAATTCACTTTGGTTCACGTAAACGCAGGCGTGCAACGCCACACTGCTCATTTTTCGTTCAAGAACATGCAGGTCTACAGGGCCTGGTTGAAATATTAGAAGGAGTGTACGTTGGTAGCAACAAAGACGTATGCGTTCATTACACTTTACATGCGTTCGTCCCTCGGCCAATACCTCAAAATTTCGCATTTAAATGTTTATTGATTTGCTAATCTTCGTTTTAAAAATGAAAATAACTTCACAGTGGATCTGAAATTCAAACGGTCTCTTACTTGTGTGTTACAACAGGAAAGGAGAGAGTAATTATTACAATACACAGAAAATCAAATAGGCCCATTAATTTTATCGTGTAAGACGATGTTTTTCTTCTTCAATTTAATTCTACACAAACTTAGGATTGCACGTTTCTGACCACAATGCAATGGAGAAGAGGCGTACAGAAAAGCAATCTCCAAAAAATATAAAAGAATGATCAAATTTTGTAGAATACTGAATAAGAATTATAATTTGGGCTCATCTGCCTCCGCTTGTTTCTTGTCAGTCCCCTCGAAAGAAAGAAAGAAAGAAAGAAAGAAAGAAAGAGAGAGAGAGAGAGAGAGAGAGAGAGAGAGAGAGAGAGAGAGAGAGAGAGGGAGACCGAAATGTCTTTCCTTCAGCGGGCATCACGTACCCAAGAATCTAAGACTATCAAGGTATTTAGTACTGGGACATTCAGTGCTCCATTTATGAAGATTTCAATTAATTATTTGCCTCATGCTTCTCTTCAGAGGGCCATTACAGATGTATGTGCAAAATACTTTCCTACGTAGAAAATCTCAATTAAAAATCATAAGTAAATGCCACAAAATTAAGGATGTATTTAACATGAATACTTAAAAATTTTCCGAAATACGCATATTCTACAAAATATTTAATGTAAATTTAACTATGAAAATAAGAAAATTGTTCTTCATGATGTTGTTTTTACTTCCCTTTTAAAAAAAGTGCTCGAGTAACAATGAGTCGCGTACTTTCGACAATTCTCAATTTTTCACAGATATGCACTGTCTAGAAGAGAATTCTAGAGGTCAACTATTGTTCCGTAGTTTCCGTATTTTTTATGATCGTTTTCAGAAACAGTGTCTTAGCAGACCAGAGGTAGCACGCGATCCTCTTTTTCTGCATCTCGTAAGCATTCTCTATTATTAGGCAAACTACTACACGTCTTCAGGTGATATATTTGCAAATGCCTGAAAGGACTACGGCATTACTAAGTTCGTGGAAATTCGTCTGGTCAGTAGTTCTCACAATTCGAATGTGTACCAATTAGCAGAATGTACTTGGCTCTGTGGTGAGGTAAATCCACAATTCGAGAGCTGAATGTTGTAGAGGGGCGAACTACGTATGGCACCGTACGAGTTTTCGTTGGAATAGTCACGTGTCAGACAGAGTTCACTGACATTTTTTTATGGATGACGCACTATGTCGGCATTATCAACGCAATTAATGGTTAATATAATTGGCCAGGTTTAGACAGACAAGTTTATTTATCACAAACTATTTTCATTTCAAATCCTCATTAAGAACAAGTATCGTGATTGAAGTGATACGTGATAAATAAAATTGTCTTACTGTACTTGGTCATCTTTTTCACATTAATTTATTCTTATTCGATAAGTTATTCTTTAAATGCCGTTTTAAAATAAAACAACTTCGAGACTAACACTCTACCCGGAAAATACTATCGCTTCATGAAAAATGCGATGTCGTTTTAACGCAAGTGATAATTTGCAGAGATCTCTAAAAAGACCTACGATCTACTGCCGCATGAAGTCGCATATTCACAGCCAGATTCGGAAGACGTGTCCCGCCTTCATCGCATCCCATGACGTAACACGTCGATGTCGAGAGCGGGAGCGGGAGACAGCATCGCGCTACCTGCGACCGCCGAGGGGCATTGGCGTCAGCGCGCTCTCGCCTCCTCCCCTCTCCTCCCCGTCCGCTCCTCTCCACCCCGCCCGCGGAGGGCGTCCGGGAATTTAATGAACAGTGGCGCCCGAGGGCGCGCAGCGAGACGCATAAACGCGCTATTCAGGCGCGGAACTGATTGGCGGTAACGTCGATTGCCGTGATAATTAATTACGGAGGGCGAATTACATTTCGCATCGGCCGAATGAAACTTTTCGTATAATTGGAACGGCCCGCGCCTCCGCTCGTGCCCCGCTCCGCCATAATTAGTCCTTTAGTGGCCGTCGGCTCCGCGGGCTCACGGACGCGCAGCGCCGGCCGCAAAAAGAATGAGCGCGCGGAATGGACAACGGGCGGGAGCGAAGGAGGCACCTCTTCAGAAATGCGACGGATGGAATTCATGTGAAGAAAAGGAACAATGGAGATAAATAGAAAACGGTGACAACAGAAAATGACAATAAAAAATTGCTAATGACATGTATCTATTATAAAATAACAATATCAGCAATATAATAGCATCAATAATATCCCAAAATGTCAACAAATGTATAAATAACGTAAGAATAGTGTCCCCAAAATGGGCGAACTACTTAGACGCAATTATCGTGAGTGAGATGAATGCAGAAAGATAATGGACATATAGAGATATTGAACTAACAATACAAGAAAGAGACACGTGTATGAAAAATGTCAAATTGATTTTATTGTAATTCTCTACCGAAGATGATTACCTTTAATACAACTTTTGTGGTGATTTTTTCCACAACGCTCAAACACATTAGCAGGGAAAAACTATTTTGTTGTAAAGCAAACACCTATGAAGGGCTTTGAGAAAGGGAACGAAACAATCGTGCTCGAAAGGGGATGCAACTCTGTATCCTACAAGGGGAGACACACAACGCCACAGATGCAGTACAGAAAAATACTTTATGAGATTTGTGTCACCCATTGGGAAGAGATCACAACCCATTTTTAGAACATAGAGACCCAGGAGAGTAAACGCCACGCCCGTCATCCGATACTCCTCCTCCTCTTCCGAAATGCGCCATAAACGGTCACAATCCCTCTACTTCAAGCGCCGTCCAATCCAACTGGCGCCGGCAGTCGAACCCAGCACCCAGTCTCCGCCGCACCCGAGGCGAGTGCGTCGCCCCCCTCCCACCCCATCACACTCAATTTGAGGGAAACTACAGCCGGATGAAACGACCCAGACAGAGGGCAGGCAGGAAAGAAAACAAACAGTAGTCGATGTCTGCACTAGACGCTATCAAGAGGTAAAAGGATTGGCACAAGATAGCTGCAGAAACCGAGAGCCCCGGGCGAACCAATCGAAGATTGAAGACTTACGACGTCGACGCCGCTGCCGCTGGGAGGTATCGAGCGAGAAGGAAAGGCGAGGAGGGAGGGGAGGGGAAAAAGAGGCGGAGCGGGGGGCGGAAGAACGGGTGGTAGGAAGCGGGGAATAGGAATACTGCTCTGAACCATACTTAAGAGAACCATACTTAAGAGAAAACGGGGCCGGAGATTTGAAGAACACCGAGAATCGGGTACGTAAAGACCAACGTAAGGAAAGGAACATGGAAAAGCGTAGAGGGATACAAAGGTAGGAGTGATAGAAAAATGTGTCCCGAAAGAAATAGTAAGGATCACATAGACTCATGGGACCATGGCGAATTGTAGCGAGTTGAAGAAAAGTGAAAAGGGTTGACATCGTTGGGGGCAGAGAATAGTGCAAAGTTAGACATAGTGGGTGAGACCGGCTGGAGCCAGGTCGTGACGAGCGGGACGAGGAGAGAGGCAAAAAGGACCGAAGCGGATGGGAGCGAGGCGTGGGATGGGATACGAGGAGGAGAGTAAAAGGGGATGAAGCGCAGCGAAGGGAGGGGGAGGAGAAGGGCTGGGCAGGGTAGGGCGAGCGAGCGGGGCCGAGCGGCCCGGGGCTGGCGGAGGCCCGCAGGCGGGTGGCGCCTCGCCTGGCGCCCCGCCCCTCGCCGCCACGCACATGCGCGCTGCGCCCGCGCCCGGTATCGACGTGCGTCCTCGCGGCGCACGCGGCCGAGCACGCGCCCGCGCCCGCGCCCACGCGCCTCGCCCACCCGCCATGGCCCGGGGGCCTGCGGACACGTTCCGCGACGCCCCACGAGTTACTCAAAGCATCTTGGGCTTAGAGCTTGACCAGGCTGGGGTGGTGCCTCCCTCGTGGGAGATAGTACCTAATAATTGGGGAAACCCCCGCAGGTCGGCGCCAGATCTCACTAGCCCTATCCAGCATGGGACGATCACCGCCACCTTACGAGGTATTCCGATTACATGATTGTATGTATCGTGTTACAGTCCTACATGTAAGTATACGACGCAAGGTCGCCTCTCATGTAACAATACAATTGCCGTCGAAATATTATTAATAGTTATCTTTAAATTAGATTTTAAAGATATCCTTTTCCATTATCAATAATGAATTCTTATTTTTTTATCTAATAAAACGTGATTGTAAGGTTGTATTAAGTTTACATTGCCCTGAAGAATTATGGCCATTTTAGCATTCCGACTCTCATCACAGCAAACTTTTTTTAAAATCCAAATAAATGTGAATAAAGAAGTATTTGCATATATAATTAATATTACTTCATCCTAATAATAATAATAATAATAATAATAATAATAATAATAATAATAATAATAATAATAATAATAATAATGCTAACTAAATGGCACAAGAAATGAAGTGGACAATCACAGAAAGTGTTTTTATGCTTTCTGTTCTAATAAATCCTTCTAACAACAAGAATAAAGTAAAATATATTTCCGAAAGAATGCAGATAGACACTTCATTGATTTTTTCTTGAAAACAAAAATCAAATATTAATTTACCCTCTTGCAATTAGCAAATTACACGTTTATTTGAATAATTTCTAAACTTTGCTTACTAATTACATAATCGAACATTTTGTACAATTCTTTTTAGAAAGTACACATGCTTTAGATAAAAACAATTTATAAATAAAAAATTACAATATGTTATAAATAAAAAATCCTTTTTGTACACCAACATTATAAATAAGCTCTCACGGCACCAAAAATCGCACAGAAAGAGGAAGATTATGAAACTAGTTCAATAAAATAACATACGTCATCACACAATTGCCAGTCGTTCAGCGTTTTCATTTACACATAAACAAGATACGAAAAGAAAGAAACAATACAGATGTCATCAAAAAGAATCAGGTACAATACAAAATTTGGTTGATGTACCTTCTATGCTACTATCATCATTTGACACAATTCTATCTGAATCTTATTCTGAATGGATGATTCTGCAACATTCAAGGATTGCCATCCTCCAGACACTTGTTATTTGTATGTAGCAGACTATTTCATAATAAAGCAAATGTAGTTTCAAAAGAATATGAATTTCTTTCTATTTATTGAGTATAATATTCCTCGGCGAAAAGAAAAAAAAATTACCAGTTCAGAGAAATAAGCCAGAAGGACAGGATCACAAATTACATTCGTATTTTTCTTTTCCATCCAAGTTACAAATCTATCATATTCTTTTCATAATTTTCTGTTGGTTTTTAGGAATCAGCGATAATTCAGCATTTGCAACTTCATTTATTTCCTTCGGTAATGACTCCATTTTCTTGTCGACAGCGGCCCGCATGGACTGTTGTGGCATTGATTCCGTTTCCATATGATGACGCACATGAAGAAGAAACAACTGACATTCAAATATTACTTGCTATGTATTCAAGAGCGTTAGACAAGCATGTACCTAACGTACCACACTAATGACGTTCCAGTTTCAGTTATAATTCATCCCTTCTAATAATTTTATAAGGTTAAACAAAAAAATAGCGTATGCAATTCGTTTATAATGTTGCTTTATCGCTTTCGATCAAATTTGAAAACTCGCTCCTAACGTCGCTCGTCTTCAAAACATGTACTTACACAATAATGCATAACATTAAAAACTCGTTGCATAATACATTATTGTATTTACCATAAAAAAGCACATTCAACTTGTATCTATAAACACGACTGTAGAAGGGTGCATCGGTGTGACAGGATGACCTTCATTTACCGGCAATGTTGGACGCGTTCGCAAGGGAATATGAAAACAGCTGTGCATGACAAGAGGCGAAAGTGTGCTCGCAGTTTGCTATAATTATTTGGTACGAACAACCAGGCGAGACCTGATAATAACAGCACCTGCCAAAAATGTAAATTCGAAAAGAGTAATTTCATCTCGCACAAAAGTTTAACTGACATAATGTACGCACGGATGGTATCAAACAGTTGCACAGGCTTTGCAAGTTCCCTTTTGACATTTGGGTCGACATATTAAAAAAATTAACGCGACGATATAATTTTAAAGCATAAAAAAAAACAAAAAAACAAAAAAAGCAAACATCATTAACATAGTCTGACAAAGCGCCGAGCAGAAATTACCACACGCTTAACATTCTCACCCTCGATAATTTTACTTACACTACTCAGGGAATCGTTTGGATACATAGCCCAATGTGCACATGCGATCAATGACATAACGTTAGGACGTACATATGTAAGCTTTAAAAGAAACAGCACAATGAAAAACAAAACAATGAAGAACTGTTTCACGTACGTTATTGATTTTCTTCTTCTTCTTCTTCTTGTACACTACTGTTACGATCCATAACATAACTCCTTAGGTAATTTTTGCTAAGTGAGCATCAGGAACACTTTATATAAAATATATTCAAGAAGTCTTCTATTTATCCGAAACATTTTGAGGAAGAATAAATTGCAAATGGAACTTTCACATTGTAAAGTGATATAATTATCTTTGCAGAAATAATTCTTCAGCTTAACATAATAAATTCTTCACTCTTTTAATTAAAATTCTACTACAAATATTTTAATAAAAAGATACAGAAAATTACGGGTTTATTCGTAAAGAGAGACTAAAGCATTTAATTTTTCCGCACCACGTTTTGCGGAGCAAGAAAAAAATGACTAATTGGCGGCGGCGCCTCACGATCTTGAATATAATTTAACGTTCACTGCGGTTACTCTGAAAGATCACGAAAAACCCAAAATTCTCCCCGCGATGCAGAAAAGGAGGCGGAGAGTAAACACACAATTCTCAGAGCGTGCAATAAACAAGGGGCGGCGCGGCGCTCTCTCATTACGATGCCGGTGGGGGAGCGGAGAGGGGGGCGGGGGTTCGGCGTCGCACCGCGGGTCTCGCGGGACCGGCCAAGCGTCATAAACAACGATTTAACGAGACCCGCTGTCAGCTGCCCGCGCGGCGTATTTCTTTGATAACTGACGGGCGGGAGTTGTGGGGCGGCGTGGGAGGACGGGCCAGACGCGGGCGCCACGGACGCCAACTCCGCAACAAGGAACTGCAGGCCGGGACGCGGAAGGAAGTAGAAATGAGAACGGAACTCGAGGAGAGAAGTGGCAAACGAACTGAATGGTGAGATGGTAAACAAGATAAATCCGGAAGGAGGCAAGAATTACTGTACCAATGGCAATAGTTAAACCGAAATTACGGTAACGTATTGTTTAAGACACAAGCTAGGAACTGTCTGAGGATGAGGAACGGCACCAGACAACGCGAGAAATGGAGCAACCGGTGAGGTGGGAGCTCTGGTCGGGAGAGCTGCAGCAAAGCGGATCGAGGAGAATGGCGGTGAGGGGGTGGGGAGCGCGGGAGTGCTTGGAAAATGGGGCACATGCACCCTGCAGCTGGCAGACGACTCAACGCTAATGGGACGCAGGCCAACGGCGTCGTTACAGCGGACAACGGCCTGTCGCTTCCGCCGATAGCGTCTGACGCCATGGCAGCGCCCCACCGTTTGCCCTCCTCTCGGAAAGCAGCCGTTATATTGCTCTATCCGCCACTCGCATAAACTAACAGAGCCTTCACTCTCACCAGCACAATTCATTCCGCCAGCAATCACACACAACGTATTCGCCAACAGAACTGACTTAGAATTATAGAATTATAATTTTCTATATTCATGACAAGTTCGTAATATAATGTCAAAATAATATATAATTAGTTCACTCATTGCTTAATATATTCGATAGTTTGGGAAATTAAATTCGATTACATTACAGGTGACTAAGAAAACTATTCTTAAAGATTGAAGAACCTTAATATCTTCAGAAGAAGAACTCTTTTTCGTCAATGTCTCTAAGGAATTCACAATACCGTCCAAAGTATCTACATCGAAATAGAGAATATTGAGGGATGAAACAGCTGGTCATGTCACACGTTGTGTATTACAGACTTTGAAAGTCTCGGAAACATGTTCGCAGAGGCCTCTTAATTCGTGCATACTTATTCATGTTAAGCCGCACAAGCCATACCGCAAGCATCGTTCTTCCCTCTGCCTTTCATTTAAATCTTGACACCAATCTCGCCATATTCTGCGCATCTCAGCACGATCATCAGACAGCGCATACGCTCTCTACCCTTTTGCCTCCGACCGCCCTCCGTTCACCCCACACGCCCCACCGCTGCAGGGGAACCCCGCCCAAGGACGAAGTCGTAAAACATGGGAGTTACGAGCCGCCAGCAGTGTGTACCGTTCATTTAAAACAAAATAAGCGCTTCGTTACGAGATATGGCCGTTATTTTCATGCTATCAAACACGCGACAGGATATCGTCTCCCCCCGGCACCTTAGGCCGTAAGTATCCAACGATATTTTCTCCAAACTTTTAGAGTAGTCAACGGGCGTACGTGCCGTTTTGCCACTGCCGGTGGATGCAGAGGGAAACGGTTACGCTCAAAGTTAGTGCAGAATTACAAGAACTGAACACTCGTTTCAATTACCCATCTGCGAGGGGTCTGTTTGGGACGGTTTATTGTGTTTAACAAGAAGCGAAAACGCGGGGGAGTGCCCGAGTTGATAAAGAAAGTGAGCATTTATATTCTAAAACGCGAATTTCATTAAAAGTTTCGAACGAATGAGGGTGCTTTGTCGAAAAAGAAAAGTTTGATGTCATGAATTCCACAACATTTGTTATAAATAAACATCTAAAACCTTTCATATTTTCTTTCCTCCCCCAAGAAATTGGAAAACCTATATTACTCATCACATCAAACAGATCATTATTCATACATCTCAGGCAAATCGCTTGACTGCCACACTAGTATCACCAAAATAAGATATTACAATGGTCCAAGTGTCTCTATTTTCTATTCGCTCATTAATGCGATAAATTTTACAAAAATTTCGCAATTTTTTCTTAAGTTCAGTAAGTGTGATACATTCTCAGAGCTCATGGGATAAATTACCAACTATTCGAGCAGCATCTTAATTTCAGAATATGTCAAATCTGAGTGAATTTCGTGGACACAGAGTAGCCAAAAACACAATACTAATACGCATTAGTCAGACAATGAAATGGTTTACCTGCGCAAATTTGTTTTAGAAATATATTCAATTCAAATTACAGCTCTAGAAAAAATAACACTTGGGTTCCCTAAAATGTTGTGTCGTTTATCTCAATTATAATGAAATATCAGTCATTAGAATTAGTAATAAATAATAATGTAACACTGAAGTTATTTTCTGGAACAGAAAAAAATACAATAATTTATTCCAGGTCGCAAAAGCGTCGCCAATTGCAACAAACACATCGAGACAGCACGTCCCGTTCGAGCTCTCGGCTCTCTTCCTCGCGCCGTGGAATTGGGGAGGGGGAGGGGACATGGAGGGTGTGCGCGGTTGAGTTACGTCAAACGCACGCGGCGCCTGCGAGGGCGATGGCGGCGGGCGTCAATGGCTGCTGATCGCGGACGATAGGCCGAGTTCATAAATCGAACCCCGAGCAACCGCTGCGCTGCGCCGCGCCGCGCCGTCATGCCAGTGACGTCCAAGCTCCTACAGCGCCGCGTGGAGCGCTGCAGTAGACTGCTCGCTCTCGTCACAATTTCCAGCAACTTCGTCTCGACATTAGAGGAGTTGCGTGTGATATGGTTGATAAAAATATCACAGCAATAGACTCGAGCAAAAACTGATCAGGAGCTGTGAAAGGTTTGGCAAGAGAACGAAAGCCTCTGTTTGATTCAATAATACCTCTTTTAATTTGCAACGTCAAAATTACTAATTTCATTCTTTAGAAATCTATAACTGAACCTGAAAGACTTTCTTCATCACAGAGAGTAATTCAAATACTGTAACTTCTTTCTACTCTCAACAATACAATACCTAATTCAGATGTGACTTATTTTATTGTAATGTTTTCCTGACCTTGATAAACAGACTCAATACAATTACGATAAAATAATTCATTACAATAAATAAACAATATAACAAACGCTTATATAAATTATAGGATGTAACTTAATTATCATCAAACTTTTCTTGAGAAAGTCTCAATTAATCCCAATAATTATTTAAGCCTTACGCGTTAATTTTTAACATATTAATGTGCTCTAGTAATTAATTATTCCCTTTCACCAAAAAAACAAGAGGAGAAGTTCCATCCAAGTGATTTACTTTTTTCTCACATCCGAAAAGTTCTAGGTTTTTAGATATTTTTCACAAAGTCAAACATACAACACAAGTTGAGCAAAGAGCAAATGCATACCCTTACTGTCACTCTTTAGAACAAAATAATAGTTCGTCTTCCTTCTGTTCTAGTTACAAGTGCATTGAAAGAGTCAAGAGATCCCATCAAATGAAATTGAAAAACTTTGTAACTATCTTCGGCAGAGTAACAGTGCCGAATTTCTGAGAGATTAAACTACCTGCCCGACTCGCTCATATTAGATTTCGAACATCATTACACTTCGCTACTGTGGAATTAATCCACAACTTCCAAGAAGTCTACAATACAATTAAAATTTGCAAACGTAATGTGGAGCTCCTGGCAGAGTTAATTTACGCTTATCGTTTTCGTGAAGGTTAAGAGTAAAAGTGAACCTAAAATATGATGTGAACGACACGACATTCCTAAGACGGAATTGCAGGAATTGCATTAAAACAATTCTTTACGAACACTGATACTAATAAAATTCCTTATGTCTTCTGAATGGTCATTTTCACAAATTATCGGTTTGTAACGGTATATCCAAACGATGACCAATTTAATTACCAGTACATATTGATTCCATCGCCAAAAATTGAAAACGTTTCAATATTTCGAATGAAAGAATCGCCGCTTCTTCAAGAATACAGAGGAGTTTAAAAAAAGTATTTCCATCACTCACTACGTAATGGAATAAATTTCCAACAGATGGATGGCAGGAGTTCAGTAAGTGCTTTTGTGTTTTACATATAATGTTCATTTTCAGATGATGATGATGATGATGATCAGTAGACATCGGATGATCAGGCACTAAAAAAATCGTCTTTTAAGCACCTTTTTAAAAGGCAATGAAAATGTCAAGAATAAGGAGAACAAAGGAACAATCATATGTTACCCAACTGAATGAAAAATTGCATTTTTTAATATTATTTTGTAAACTTAAACGCACAAAAAATTATGTGGGTTTTAATGTAAAACAAGATTCGCAACTCATTTACAATTTACTCTTACTGTAATGTGCATTGCAATATGTTACCAGAAACTTTTCAAAGTTCTCAATTTCAAATTTGCGGCAATTGGAAGACAAAATTAGTTTGAATGCGGAGAAGGATCTCTCAACATCTACTCATGGGACTGGCGTATATTATAAAAGCCCAACATTAGCAACACTGAAATCTTTCGAGAATTTACATTTATTTTCACTTCACTGTGTTTATTTTCACAAATCCAGGATTTTTTTCAGAACATTTTCAACTGTTTCGCTTATTCGTTTTCCTGATCACTTGGAACTCTTTCTAACTGTTCTACTGCTGACAAAAGCATTCGCATGGAATCACACGGTGTCAAATCTCGAGTTTCTAGTTTTTAAATTACATTCGCAAGGAATACAATGTCTGAACTTACATATGTAATATACCTTTAAAATCTCTATTCTCCAGCACCAATTTGGCTTCTTGTATAGACTGTGCGTCACCGACAGAGAGCTAGTTAACAGCTGCTGCAATATATTTGAAACGTTTACTATAATATTCCATAGCCCTCAGCCAAGTTTCCCATATAGTTCCTACAAGTTCGAGCGGCAGAGATGTGGCTGGAAAGTTCTGACAAAAAAATGATTCAGGTAGGAGATTTTAAGAAAATCTTTTTGACCGATGAAATCAGTTCATTTACTGAAGGAACCTTCAGTAAAAAGGAGTTTAAGGCTCCTCCTCGCCCCCTGCAAACATTAATAGATGCCGTTGAGTACATAAGCAGAATTCTCAGTCATGTAAACTCAACAGCAAGCCAGAGAAAATCCCACTTCAGTCGGCTCAACGGCTGCCTCCTGAGCAGAATGGTGTTTACAGTTGCGCTCGCAGGAGAATCGAAACTTCTGCTCCAGGTTGGCGCTTCCTTCATTACACCATACGTCCTCTCCCGCGCCAACCCACGTGACACTGCAAGAAGCTCACCCAGCCCCTGACCCCGGCACTGCGCCCTGCACGGTAGCTCAGCCCCGTAGTCTCCCCGCCCGGCTGCTCCTCAGCCGGCCCCGCCCCCGAACAGCGGCCAATCAGCCACAAGCGATCCCCGGCGCGGGACCGCCGTGGCCGGCCGCTCACTTGTCTGGCAAAGGGATTCCGCGACAGCGTCTGCCGGGGGTCGATCTGCATCAAAGAGCGGCGTGGTCGCGACATTTGCGACGGCAACAGGAGGGGGAGAGGCAGGCCGCACCGCAATCGTTCTCAACGGCACGTGAACCACAACGCGTCACACGCGTCACCGCACCATTTCCTATTTCACCCTTCATTTCATTTCACCCTGTTTCCCAATATATTTTACAATAAAAGTGACAGAGTGGGCGGGGGACGATAGAAATGGCGATTAAAATGATAAGAGAGTCGTGGAGAAATTAAGATAGACAAACCGACAAATGTCAACCCACAGATGGCCGAATAAGCGAACTAAGAAACGATAAGATAGATCATCGGTGAAGCATAACGGTAGATTACGACGGTTAATTAATACATAACGCTACACTGCATTAATATAGAACATTACACAGATGAATGAAACTAAACGACGGTCTTCCATCGTACGGTGAAATCTGCCCGCTGACTGAACGTACGTCGTCTTCTTTCCCCATGAATTTGTCTAACAGTGATATTATTTCCACAGCGATTACCCTTATTTAAAGCCCCCACACTACCAGTGCCGCCCCTCGCGCTTCCAAGAGCCCGGCCCACGCCGCAAGACGACGCCCATTTAAAGACATCTAATTAGCTAAGGGGCAGTGCTCGCGCGCGCAGTATCTTCTGATCTGGCCATCCCCGGGAGCTCGGGGTAATGCCGCCATCACGGGGACGGCGACCGGGTTGGGCGGGGTGGGTCGGGATGGGGCGGAGTGGGGTGGGGTGGAGTGAGGCGAGGTGGGGTGGGGTGGGCGAGGGCGGAATGAGGACGGAGCGGAGAGGTAGTGGGCGAGAAACGTCGCAGGACTTGGATGCGTGAGGCTAATTCCCCTGAGTGCCCACATCCCGCTGACTGCCCTCCGGAACAGCACTGGCCACCAGGTCTGCGCCACTGCTCCACCCTCGCCGCTGCAACAGAGCTCCTTCACGCTCCGTGACCTCTTCCTACGCTAGCAAACCGTAGTGATACGTAACACGACTATGCGACTTCCATGGACTGTGAATTTATCGTCCAAGTGCGATTCCCTTTACATACTCCAAAATATTTTTAATCGAGTATAATATATGTAGGAAGCATTACACTTACGGCAACTTGTTACTTGCAGTTATTTGATCATTCTAGTCAACACTACAACACATTCACATCAATAGCGCCACGAGAGGATAATTTTGATACTCTAAAAACAGCAAATACTTTATCAAAAAGGTCGCAGCCACACACACAAAAGCAAAACTCATCCAAAGAATTCAAACAGGTTACAGAGAACTGATCAGATATATCTACAAACAACTTATACTATCTTTATAAGTAAATTAAGACAATTGTTTTCGTTCTCTCCCATCTCACACGTGGAGCTTCGCGAAGCACCCCTTGCAGAGCGGAGCCAACGTACGGAGGTCGCCATTAGCAGCCGCGCGATGCGGCGCCTGTCGCAGACGCCTCGACCAGCGCGCACGCAGACCACCGCGGCGCTTTTTATGGACCGTTCGCGGCTCCCGACGCTGGCGACACCGCCGAGGCCCTGCCGCCGGAGCTTAAAAGCTTCATGCGCTATTTTCAATTTTAACTCGAGAGGTTGCACATAAATCACTCCACGAACTGGTCGTGCGCTCCGGACAGCGGTGAGGGTCCCACTTCGGTTCTCTCCCGTTAGAATTCCCTTACTGCAATGCCGTGTAGGAAAATTGAAAACTGAAGTTTACTTATTGAAATAATATATCAACAAAACGATCGGTCTTTCTAACGTTAAATGATAAATAGGTACAAAAAGTGTGTGAAGCAAACCCAACAATCTCAGCGATTTGCAACATGGCTTAATCGTTAAAAACTAAATTTTGTTTGAATTAAAATGCAAGTACAATAAAACACAGACGCATGTGTTAGCATCGCAGGTTTTTTTTTTACTTCAGAACAACATTGATAGTTTAGTTTCACTCACCATTATTCTGGCCAATATTTGAATCCCTCAAGCAGAGTTGTTTACTTACCTGAAAGCATAGGAAAAAATAATTAATATTAGTTAGAGTTAAAAGTACATTAATACACAAAGTTATAAACATAAAAAAGATATAAATATAAAGAGAAAATAAAGAGATTTTTACTTTCTCGTATACGTACGTATATACGGAGTAACATACGTAGTATAGAGAAAGTTATGTAATGCTGCGGAAAATTAATTTCGAGATTTCAACAGAAATACACGTTTTGGGGTCTCCTGATACCGAAAAAGTGTTGTTTCCCCCCTCCCTCCCTTTTCAAAACGGCCGTTCGTCCGTCCGTGAACACCACTAGCGCCTAACCATACGTAGGACTTTCTTCAAAATGGATTTTTCCCGGTCAATCTGGCTCGAGTCGAAGCTTTGAGATTTTGAAAAACATTCTTTAAAATTTGAGGGTACTTTACATGAACCCCAGATAAATTTTCAATTTTTTTGTCAAAAACGACTACAAACTTTTTCTTTAAATTTCTAATAAGAATACAGTAAAATATATTTATAAAGATGACGTATGTCCGATTTTCACGGTTAACTCTAAATTTCGAAATATTGCAAAAGTTTGATTTATTTCCTACAACTGAAAAATTAAAGATAGAGGCTTGTCCTTCGAACGAAATTTGTTCTCCATAATTAGTTCTTTCATTAAGGTCATGCAAATTGTTTTGAAAGTTTTAGTAGTATTCGCGCAATATTGCGTAAAATTTGTGCAATTTTAAAAAACAACAAAAACAAGATTTATCCAAAACGGCTCCAAATATTACCTTTGAACTTTCGGTAGGGATAGTGCTAAATGTACTCTATTAGATGACATAAACTTCATTTTGCTATATTATTTTATTTTTTCAAAAATTACAAGGATGTGATTTTTGTTGACTAGCCTCTCACGACCTTAATATTTACATTAAGCGGCGATTTCTTAACGATTTTTTCTATTTTTTAAACGATTTTTTCTTAATAATGATTGAAGATTTTTCAACGAAACTTTTTATTTAGAACGAGGTTTTACTCTTCTTTAATATTCTAAAAGTAATTTTTCGAATCTGTCATTTGAAAACCGAAAAATTGAGAAAACTTTTAAAAAAATATTTTGGGCGGCGTTGGATGGTAGCTGGCACGAGGAACGAGCAACACCGTAAAGCTTGACCAGACCGAAGAAATTAGAAAACTAAGTAGTATGAAACTATCTGTGCCATTCTGTAACACAGTTCTCTTTGAATGAAATTCACTCTATCTTAAACCTATGAAGAATCCATTGGAATAGAAATATTGTAAAGGGCTACTCCTTTCGATATAATAAATTTAAATATTTGTAAACGCTGAATTCTTATCTTTAAAATACCGCTTAGGATAATTTTATAACTATTTCACTGTTCATAAACCAAACAGGTATATTTAGGATGTACAACAGAAAGGCATTTTAGATCTAGAATATAAGCTACACCAGCCACAGCAAACACGCTATTCCCATATGTTAATATCGAAATTATGATGAGAGTGTAGCTTATCTTGTTACTACGTGTGTCTTGTTCATATTTAAGAAGGGAATGTGGCAGCAACAAGACGACTTCCATAAATATATAAAAATTAACATTTTCAAATAGCGAGAGGCTTGCAGTGATGCGGCTTATTTTGAAACTGACGCAAACCCTTAAATTTCTTTAAACACACAAAAAGCTCGACGTATTTGAATGAGTCAAAGTGTTCAACGTTCAACATAGGCATCATTAAGCTAATAATAACAATGGAAATATTTTAATAAAGGGCAGGTTCGAGTACGGGGGTTCGAGTCCGCGGCCTAGATGCGGGGAGAGCAGGGGCGAAGGACGGAGAGCCGACCGGGGCGGGTGATGGTGCTCCGTGGCGCGGGACGCGTGCTACAGCGCAGGATCGAAGCGGATCAATGCCGCGTATCGAGCCGTGTGGAGCAGAGCAGCGTGGAATGGCGGATCGCGGCTGCCCTGACGATGCGGGAAGGGAATTGGCATCATGAAGAAGGCGGAATGGTGCGCGGGAATGAATATCTACCCTCTATCCTAACCCTTCGGGGGTAGATGAGCAACCCGGGGAAGAGGCGAAACGAAGGAAAGAGAGGTGTCAGAGAGAGAGAGAGAGAGAGAGAGAGAGAGAGAGAGAGAGAAAGAGAGAGAGAGAGAGAGAGAGAGAGAGAGAGAGAGGCGGAATGTGGGGGAGTAAGTAGGAACGAGAATCGACGAGAAATGAGAACTGACTACACTGATGTAGAGTAAATTATAACAAAGGAGAATAATAGATAACGAGGGGGAATGAAGGAGAACGAATGAGGGCAAGTACGGATGGATACGAGTGGGTACGGGAGAGCGTAGGGAAGAGGTTGCTGGTGAGTACGGATGAGGCCGAGCACGACCAGACAGACACAGTAAAAGACGGGGTCAGTTGGGGTGCAATAATAGTCAGGAGAGGGACCGAGAGGCAAAGTTGACCCAAACAAGATAGCAAACTCACCGAAGCGTTACGAAGGAAGTAAAGTGCAACATATTCGGGCGCAAAACCCCGACTAGGGAACCAGTTACTATTGACCCTGTAAGGCACAAAATCGCGCTTAAAACGTGTGTTGCAATAGGTTGATGTTGAAGGCGATCAATACTTGAATATGAAACGCGAACGGGAACGCGACAAATTCAAAGAAATGTCACTACATAACTGCCCTCCTCCACACCATAAATCTGCGTATTCCAGCATTTTTATAGAACAACAAATTAAGCGCAACTAGTCTCAGTTAAATTTTGCGACATTTTATGCAAATGCATTTCTAAACAATCATGTTTAGGTAAATAATTAATGAAGTTATTCCTGAAATTGTGGTGAACGGAGTAATTGCGCATGTAATGCAACCATTTAAGAGAGAAGAGAACCGCTGGCGGGCATAAACGCTACCCTACTATGCGTCGGGGCGCCCGGGCGCACGCCGGAGCCTTGACACCCGGGCGCCGCCGCTCGCGTAGCCCACGGCGCCCACAGTGGCCTGATGAGGGCGCGTGGAGCGGCAACGCCGTGTGTACACTGGCACGCTCCCGCCGCCGCGCCGTCTGTGCCGCCCCCGCGTGCGTATGTGTGCGCGCCGGCTGGCGCTTCTCACGGGATAAGAGCCGGCCCGGTGCGCAAACACAGGCGGCGGCGGCGGGCGCCGCCCAGGGCCAGGCGCCTGCACGTGACGCCTACACAGGGGAGTGGGCGCGCGGCCGCACGGGTGGTCGACCGGTGGGCGGCGACCGATAGTGAGGACGAGATGGCCCTATCGGCGCCGGCCCATCCCGCCCAAATGACGCAAACGGAGACTTCGGATTGTCGCATAAAATGTCACATAAGGCATATGTAGTGGTAAATATATCGCAGATCTTGTATATTCAGTTAAATTTCCTTTATATCATCACATCTTGTTAATTCTAACTTCATTAATTTGAATTCCTTGATATCTTGAATGTATGATCTCCTTCATACCATTCAAGAGTTAAATTTGAGTATAGATTATAGAGATAAGATTAAATTCTAAAAAGAAATTGTTGATTTTTTTCTTTCAGATTCGAGATCCCGAAGATGTACTTTGGAAGTTTGACTAATAAAAAAATGATCAAGTTCGTCTATTTACATATACTTACTGTTCTAATTTACTACGAATTTCTGGTAAAAGATTATTCAAAAAGAAATTCGAGATATCCAGGGGCACAAAAAGAAGATAAAGAAAAGCCTAAAAATGTACAAAGCAATTTAAATCAATTTGGACTTATCACGTTTTTCTAATGTCTCAAAAATATTTCGCAAATAACGTATGCAAACTTAGATAGCACCAATCCTACATGTCATGTTAAAGAGCACTACGTCGTTTACTTCCCTCTGCACACCGTTCAAAACTGTCCCAATGAAGTTTGTTTCACCGTACAAAACTGTACCATGGAAGTTTGTTTCAACATAGAGTTAATATTTTCGTTGTGCTCATAACAGAATTTACACACAAAAAATACGAGAAACCAATATAGGCAAGCGCCGATAATAAACTAACCCGGGCCAACCTAAAATCGATTCGTAGTGCTAAGGATAGTAAAACGATGTTGCAGTATGAGCGTCAGTTGCACATCAGAAAGGATACTAGAAGCAATCGGCGAGCGTTGAGCGGGGAGGTTGCGCACAATGCGAACTTGGAGTGGAAGCGCCCTCAGCCTCCGCTCTCGCCTCTTTCAAGGCCTATTCGCATTGCGTCGAGAGCGCACCACTTCGACGGCGGGGCGCCTGGCCCGGCCGGCGACACTTGGCGGGTTGGGGTGAGGTGGAGCGGGGCGGCGAGGGCACAGCGAATAGGTTGGAAGAGAGAATCGGGACGCGCGGAAATTGCCAAGCCGCATCATTGTCCTAGAAGGCAGGGGGCGTTTGTGGTTAAGACGACACAGGATCAGCCCAATGATCTCCCTGGTGTATGGCTGTTGGCATTATTCTCTCAAGTACAATGTTCAATCTCGGATTTTGGAGCAGGAGTAATCCACCATTTCAATTTTACCACACTCAGGATGCAACTTTTCCGAACATTAGTGCATGTAATATCTTATCGTATACTGCGTGCGATGGCGGATGCTGTTCAAACTTCGCAATAGTAACTTCGTAGTTGGGGAGGCTCTAGGCTTGACTAACACGATGGAGCATTTTGGACATCAGTTAGTGGCTTCGTCGAAGCACACCGCTACCCGGATAACAATTCTTGAGATCGATCGCGACAATCAGTAGTAGTTCTAGTGGTTTATTTCGAAAAGTGCGCTACGGACGCGCACAATCTTCTATGTCCTGTCCTCTTCCATGCTTAGTGCCGATCAAGAGGCTGATCCTTCACCTCGAAGCGGCGAAGCTATGTCGAAAAGGCTGACAATACTGCGTGTACTGGAGATTCCACAAAATTCGTGAGGTTTACAGCGTCCGAGAAACTGAACAAGAATACATTCGTATTACACCTACTACAATCAATTCGAAACCAAAACATAATATTATAAAACACGATTCAACTAATGTGTAGATTACCTTTATTAATTCCGTTACGCATTTCGAAAATAAAAGCGTCACGAATTTAATTTACACGAAATTCTCAACGTTACTTTGAAATAAAACTTAGTAACGTTGCTATCAACAGTTTTAAATGAAAGCGTAGCAAAAGGATCCGAGATTAGAAGGCAAGGCCAGGTGAGCACGCAATGGAAAGGCCACGGTGCGAGGCATCTCCGCTGGTCGCGCAGCCGCGGCCCGCGACTACGCCTATCGACTCTCTAACCTTCGAACATCGCACGGCGATGAGCGCGTATCAAACGAGCTTCGTCTCGGTTGCGCGTCGCCTGCGTACCTCCCCCTCCCAGCGCCAGCGGACACACACTGAGAGGGGAATCAAAGAGCCGAAAAGCGTCACTCTACTTGGTCTACACACAAAGCTGGTCGAAAAGTACTAAAAATGCGTATAAAACCTAAGAAATAATGTGAATATTTAAATAACATTACTATTAAACATAACTATTTAGAACTAAGGAGATAATTACATAGATTAATTCCGCATTCGTTATGACAAATAAAATAGTACTTCCAATAGCTGATAGTTTAACTACATGAAACATGGAAATAAAGACAGTAATAACTAGGGAACGGATTTTATTGTAATAAAAAAATCAAAATATGTACATATATATGTATTTATTTTTTCAAAAATATGTAGAAAAAAATTAAAAGTATGTAAAATAAAAATTGAAGTTAGAGTTTAAAATTGTTTGATACAATGTGCATTTTCAAGTTTTCGAAGAGGACATGTCGTCGATCAGCTCTCAAAATAGATTTGTAGCGGCTGAAGGAACGTTCCACATCTACAGAAGAAATTGGAGCATATTTGAACGCCGATATATCTATTGGGTTCAGTTCTAGTTCCAGTGTTGCAGAAATGAAAGCCAAGTTATATCTCAGACTAGAATCATAAATCAAAGATTTTGCTTTTGTATTGCCGCAGATAACTCAAGAGTCCAGCTTTAAAAGAATATCTTTTATTTGCTCAAAGTTTTTACAATAATATTTAGCTGCTTCTCACCACGTGCCCCATCTTGTAATTACCGGCTGTGGAGACAAATTCAGTTCAGGATAACTGTCTTTAAACATTTTAACTCTGCTGGATGCTTTCAAAAATGCAGTCGGAGCGAAGGTCAGGAGGACATAAACATGCAGTGTTCCATTGCTAAGTTTATCAGAAAAACAGGTTTCCAGAATATTGTTGCGAAATTTTTATTTGATATTTTTTGGTACAAGTAATATTCGATGGTAACGAAAAATGTTAAAAAAATAGTGGTAAAAGGTAAAATATGTGAAAATATGTACTTATACTAAAATATGTAAAAATATGTAAAATAAAAATGGTTTCAATTCATTCAGAATGTCTAGAAAACAAATTCAAAGCAGATACTTTGTTCCTATCAAAACATGTATTTACATGAAAATCCGTTCCCTAGTAATAACCTATGGTGCCTCAACGTTGTTGCCACTGCTCAGGGTACGCGTCTTGCAATTCTACTCCTATTATTTCTCAGTTTTCTCGAAAGTCTTCAATCTTTTCAATCCATCTACTGCTGCGATTTTTAATATTTAGCAATGCTGAAACCCACTACTAACAATTTGTAACATGATAGCTTATTTTTCTAAATTGAATATTCTCAAAGCTACCCTGACCACCATGGCCAGCGTCATCTCTCTCACCATGTCTACCAGCACTCTTCACCGCCAATGACATTGTCGTTGTGGACGACGCAGTGGCTGGAAATGGGTGTACAACACTACGTCAGTAATACAAAGTGGAAAGTAACAAAGCAGCCGAGATAAGGGTGGCCAAATATTAACAGGGGTGCCTTAAAAAGTGAGCTACAAAAGTTAATTGAGGCTACTTCGAGATTCGCCTAATCGACGACGGGTGGGTGGGAATCAGAAATGGAGGAACGCGAAATGAAATACCGCGGCGAATACTAGAAATGTAGAAATCTCCGCTGGAAAACAGCAAAATACTAAGAGATCAAACAAGAATAATGTATTTTTCTCAGTTAGTACATACCGGAGGTAATGAAACAAAGAAAGGAAATCTATAAAATGAATGCGACTTGGAAAAGACAAGCAATCATTAAAAGCAGAGAAAATAACTAAAACCAATACCTTTAAAACGGGGGAGGGTTAATGGGTAGATAAACAAAACAAAAAAATGTATACGAACAGGCTACCTGAAGTTTATTTTTACATTTTTATACAAATGCATACGTACAGAGAAATTACACGTTTGCTTTATTGCTGAATAATACACTTGCCAAGATCAATTGTTTAATTGACAAAGAAACTATCAATGTGACGGAAGAACCATCAATCTTAACTGAAAACTTATACACCAAATCTGAAGGAACAAGGAATTAAAAGATAAATTATCGAAACTACGTCGAAAAATTGGCCAAAATAAAATGTGGGAGAAAACTGAAACACAGTGTTCATGAAACGTTGAAGAGAAAAGCAGAAGCAGGTCAGGGACGGAGAGGCGAAAATGAGGGGCGGGCCGAAACAAAATCAACTCAACGCGCGTCAGGGCGAGAACGAGGAAACGACGGGACGGCGGGGCGGGCGTCGCCTCGCCGGGCGCGGCACGTGGCGCGAAAAGAGGCGGCGGCGGCGGCGGCAACGAAGTCATTCCCTGGTTATGAAGAAGATCCGGGAGCGCTGGCGAAAAGCCTCTTCATCCCGACGGCGCGACATAAGGTTAGCGCGAGGGTTTCTGTAGAGGCGCGTCGGCTGGCTCGCGATTGCTCGCTCGCTGACTGGCTGAAATTTACGCAACAGCTCGAACCAAAGATCCATTATAGATGGCAGGGGTAGACGGAAGAGCAGGAGGAGGAGGGCGGGGAACCGAGATCCCGGCGCGACGCGACGCTGCGCAGATTAGAGCCGAAATTGGGCGCTCGTCGGGTCGCCGAGGAGTTCATCCATTCTCGCCAGGGGGCAATCCTTTCCGCCCCGAAGAAATGCCTGGCAGCGCACGCAATCTCTATTATCCTTCCGACCCCGCCCTCGACCCCGCCGCCACCGCCGCCTCTGCCGCTGGAGGCGAGGAGAAGCGAGGCGACTCCACGCCAGTATGAATATTCCGCGCGGTGCGGCCGACAGCTCGGCGAGTGAATGTTTCATAGCGCCGGAAGGCGGCGGGGGCGGGGGTGAAACCTCGCTCGGAGCCCGGGAGCTGCAGCCCAGCCTCCTTGCCCAACAACTACGAGGCCCTGTGCCGTCGACCCTACGCACTGCACTTGCCCGGCGCGGCGGGGGAACTCAAATCCACTGCGGACATTTCGTCGCAAAGCATTTCCACACCGCCATCCTGCTTCTTCTCACGAGAAAATTCTCTCAGCTGCGTGTCCACTTCAATACATTCTCTGTACAATGCATGCAATTGCATACCACACAGTCGGCGGTACGAACTTTTACAACAATATTTAACTACGAAAGCACATTTTACAGTCACTTCCCATGAGACGAGCAGAAAATGAGAGAGAACGAGAGAAGCAAACAGAAAGAAAGAGAATTCGTTTTAACCTCTTTCCTCAGAAATATCACACTTTAATTCGAGATAATTAACTGTGTTCTTTATCCACGGTTTAAACCAGCGTCTAATATATGCGAGGACCCCGTTTCCTATTCAACATCGTCTGCACACAGCGCCCCTCGCCACTGACGCATCCACTTACGCAAGATCCATCCCCGCTAATAGAGCGCCTCCTGCAACAGACTGCCGCCCAAACCCACCGCACCTGCGCTGTTCACGTTCTCCATTGCCAACTGGAATGGGGCGAGTGGGAGAGGCGGAGAAGAGACTAACGCGAGGTGATATGGACGAGGCGGCTCTAGTTCAGTAAAGATATGTTCACCGTCTACGTCTCACAACGCCGATTTAAAGTATCGCACAATAGAAAAAATCTCCATTCCCGCCTCTCCCTCATCCAACACATCATGCACTGAACATTACGCCACTGGTTCACGGCCTCCATTGCCACCCCTAAAGAAGAACAATGGTTTAGGGGATTCAGCAATAGTTGCAAGAGGCTCTGGGGCAACTGATGCAGGACTGAGACGTATGGTGACGTAAGTTGATGGTGACAGATGTATGGTGACGTAACGAGAGTTACTCGGTTCAGGCAGCGATAACTCCGGGGAAATCCTCGACCCCTTCCGTCCCACCACATCCGCCTCTCTAAACATATTTCCACCCACCTCCTCCACAGCAAAATAATGAAAATATCCATACGCGCCTCCAGGTTCTCCTGGAACTCTTTATGCTCCTATGCCACGGTGTTTACATTTCAATCTTCCCCAGAAAAGAAGCTGAGATGATAAAGAATATTAAGCCGCAACTGCCGGGATTTATGAGGCAACAGGCCCAAGAATGAAGCGAATGACAGACTTGCTGATGTAACTAATGTGAAGCTCCACGAATGAGAGCTGAGTTAAATTCTTCGATTCTTTTTCCTTCCCTTCTTCCTCGCTGAAATCAAATCTGCAGCATCCCCTGCACAGAACATCAACCCAATTGTCGTTTTCACTTCTTCCGCTAGCAATGACCATCCTCTTCTCCAACCTTTCATCTCATTTTTCACTTTAGTATCCTATCCAGCGATCTCCCCGTTTCCACTTCACACACTTCCCACATTCGCCGTCATTCATCTTACAATACAACCGCTTTCCTGCCTGTCCTTTTCCACCCCCCTGTCCTCGTCTCCGACTCGTCCGCCGACCAAACCGCAGCGCCCTCTGCAGACCACGTCACCGTCGCGACCGCTAGGGGAGAGAAAGTCGACGGGCACCGCAGCGCTGCATAATGCCACCGCGCTCAGCCGGAACGATTATTGGAAATGCAATAAAATCTAAATAAATGTAACTAGCGCGACGGCCATGGGGAGAGGGTTGGGGCGGGCGCCAGCATTGCAGATAAGGCGCGGACAGCCTTTGATTAATACGAGCGTATTTCACAAGAGAGAGAGAGAGAGAGAGAGAGAGAGAGAGAGAGAGAAAGCGATAGAGGGAGAAAGGCAGGAAGTGAGAGAGACAAGAGAGAGCTTGACTCGCCAACGCCAAAATTGAAGAAAATGCGCCAACGGCACGAAAGACTGTAGAGTACTGCGGTGATTTCCAATGGAGTGGTAATGAACTCAGTTCCCCGTGATAATCTCTATTTCAGCTACGTTACTGCAGCTCCAACGGTATTCCACCGGACGAAAACTTGAGTAAGCTTCAACTGAAAGTTTCAATATTTTTTCATTATTTGCCTTTTGCAGCAGGACAAACAATTTGGAGTGTGCGATTCTAAGTACAAAACTTAACAGACGAAAACTAGTAGGGTTGGTAACTGCTTATTTCACACTCGAGAATTCTCTCCTCAAAAATATCGAATCAAACCAGTATGAAAACATCATGGGCGTTAATGAATTCCGCGGTTTGATTTCTATAGTTCGGCGTCACTGGTGCAGTTTCAATCATACAATACCGTATGAAAACAGTTACATGTACGTAGTACTTGAATATTTTTCATTTTTCTTGTAACACATCTCTGGGCACTTTCATAGATCTGAACTTCTGACAAGTGCGGAAAATCCTGTTCAATCCATAAAAATGTCACTAAAGAATTAATGGTGAGTTTGTTGACCACGTTTGATCTCGGAAAGATCCATATTACATGAGGTAGTTTCTTCTATCAAAATTCATTCTGACAATCATAATAACATGCTCCAAAACGACTTCTCATAACTACACAACAATGTGAGCTGGGTTAGTGAAGTAATAATTCTGCAGCAATCTTTCTGACGAAAAAGAAAATGCACAATAAAGGCGCATTAAATTACACTTAGTGTATTTGCCCACTGGTAATATTTAATAGGAAACGCCTGAGAGGAGAAAATATGAAGAAAAAAGTGTAGACGAAAAAACGTAGAGATGGAGAATAAGAGAAACGAATGACTGCCGTTTGAATGTATTACGAAGTTTTTAGAAACAAAAATGAAGCAACAAAATATAACACGTCGAGAAAAAATGAAACGAGACAAGGCGAGAAAAACACAGGAATTGTAGCCCGTCAGGAAGAAAATTTTTATGCACATATAAAATTAAACATTACAAAAAACCAATATTAAAACAAAACTAAAAGTTAACTAGAAGCGCTACAACAGAACGTATTGTCTAGCATTATTTGTATCGGTTACGTAATATTATAATACTATTTGAACATACGTATTACTTGAGTAAACTTTGAAAAAATTAAAGATAACACCAAATTAATGTTTATGTAATGTTATTCAGTGCATTTAGATCTGCCCATTCAAAAAGTTCAAATAAAAAAGGTGTCGTTTTTGAGAAAATCTTTTTTTATTGTGTTTATTTCATGGTAAATGACGAGAAAATACTCACAGTTTGAATGAATTGTACCTAACCTAATTTAAAGAACTGTCGTTGAAGAACAGATTTCTATCTTCAATATTGCAGTTGTAGGCAGACGCCTAAAAAAGTTAATCTTTTGAAATTTTGTGATTTCAACGTGTATTTTATAAGCGCAGAAATGTTAGTAAATGTCGCTGGAACTTCGTGTAAAATCCCCCTCCCACATTAAAAAACAAAATACACATTTAAAATTCAAGTGATCGCGACAACAACCAGAATATTAATTTTGGTGAAAATATGCCCACGATTTAACCGCTAGCAATGTTCACAAACAGACGAACGGACATACACCGGAACAAGAAATATCATTGTATTCGGTACTAGGAACCCACAATACAAGTTTTACTGTCGAAAAATCGCAGTTTTTCGCTGCAATATTACAATACTATCCCTTTTGCACGCAAATAATATGCCATGAAGTAAACTGGTAACGCTACAGAATGGCATAGACTTTCTCGTACTAGATTTCTATTCTCTAGCGTCTGAGTTGGCTTTTCGGTTTGCCACCCTCTTCACAGTTACCACCTATTGGCGTCTCAAATACTTTCTTCTGCATTTCCTAAATTGTTCGGACTATCTTTGGTAGAATTGGAAAATGACTTGCAGAATATTATAGAAAAGTACTATCTGGATCTACATGCAAATTTTCTTAACAAAATTTGGAGTCTTTTTAAAAAATGTCGTTTTCAGAGTTTTTAATAATGCGCCCTTTTGAACTCATTTTGACAGGTTTCGAGATTACGAGAAATTTCATTAAACATTATTTGAAGCACTTGGAGCACTGACATATGCAATAACGTATAAAGAACCCCTGTAATATAAATATAAACGACGTGAGAAATGTATACAAAACTTACATCTGTTTTTATTTTTCATAAATCAAAACGATTCATCAGAATGACGCTTTTGTCATGTTTTCAGTTGACGTTAGCACTATCCGTTACAAAAGTTGAAAGAAAACATTTTGAGTCTTTTTTATTATTTTTTGATTAGAAAATCGTGCTTTTAATATTTTTATTATTACCTATATTTCTTACAAATTGTGCAAAAGAAATATTTTTTTAAATTTCACGACACAATTAAAATCTAATTTCGTAAAACAAATTTAATTTGAAGAAAAAATCTCTCTTCAATAATGTAGCTTTACGACAGGGCCCAAAATAATTGAAACTTTTGCAATTTTCATGGATTCAAAGTTAATGGTGGAAATCGGACATATACCATCTTTATGAGTGAATCTCAATCTATTCTTAAATGAAATGTTACAGAAAAATGTGAAGCCTTTTTAGAACAATTTGAAACTGTGCCAAGTATAAAGTACTCCCAAATATTTAAAGCAGTTGCTTCAAAATCGCAAGGTCTGGAGCCAGTTCAGAAAGGCCACCGAATATGCTGTTTGAAAAATTTCCTCTGAATAGTGTAAGCGGTAATGTTGTTTACACATGTCGGACGGACTCTTTGCCGTAAATCAACTTTTCAATATCAAGGATCCAAAAATCATGGGTTCTGATTACATAACCTGCTAAGGGAAGTAATTTACTACACATAAGACAAAGATTTGTCCATTTTCGGTATCAGGTCCCCACGAGTTTTCTGTTGAAAAACACCCATTATTTGTCGCAGCATCACATAACTTTCTCTATTGCTCCGTATATACGTACGTCTGCGAAAGTAAAAACGGAAACACAACGAAAGAGAGCGGATCTGCGGAGAAATGAAAAGGAACAAATTTCTTATAAGTTGAAATGCAAGAATAAAAAAATAAAGGAATAAAAGAGGCAACTACGAATTCGGGGAAACCGTAGGAGCGTGAACGAGAGCGAACGACGAGGCGGAACTGAGCGCATTGGAAGCAGCACACTATGAAACTGATTCCGAGTCTCCAGCGGAATGCCAAACTGTTTCGCAATTGTATGGAAAGTTTGATACATTTGCTATAGAAGTAGTATGTTTCAAGCTATTTGGAGGACTATAAGACCTCCGAGATTTTGACGGGAAAGTCAACACAGGAAAACACAAAATAGTTGATTCAGACCTACACCTTTTAAAAATTTCAGTACATTCAAGTTTGCTTAGAGGCGTTCTTGAAGCTACAGAAAAATAATACGATGCCTTGGCCTCAAAATAAAACGGCGAGTATAAAATAACTTATGAGTAATGAAAAATATTAATTAATTAAGCGAAACGTTTTTTGCAGATTTTGATGTAGCTGAGTATGAATCTGAAGACTAATGTCTTAAGATACACAACAGCTGTCCTGGAAATTGAGACATTTAAAGTCATCTAACCACCCGAAAACCTTGATTCTCCTTCCTTGGTGTATTAATCAGAAAAATATTCCTGAAATATTTTAATTATGTTGTTATATTTTTAAATTATCATCAAATCGCTTATAAATTATGGAATAAAATGTGTCAAATTATATATTTGTACGCACACGATTAATATATTCTTTCAACAATAATTCAATTTACAGAAGAATCTGATCATCTTTTTACGAATTTTCAAAATGCTGCACGTATCTCAACAATTGTACATCTTTCGCAAAGTAAGTTACTAATAACTAGGGATGTAAATGTAACTCAAACGAAATAAAGAAATATTTTTTATGGTTTACTAGTTCATTGTTGCGTGTTTACGGTCCTCAAACAAAACACGTAATGCTATTGTTAATGCCCTTGCGAGCCTTTCTGATTCTTTATGCCCGAGGACCTTTTGAGTACTTTATGGCCCGCTCTAATACCAACACAACACATACATTTTTATAAATTCGATTTATTAAAGTTACGATTCAAGCAAATACAATATTAAATAAATGGAATAATACTCAATAAGTAAAATAACTCGTTATAAACCTTTTATTACTTAATTGATATGAAAATAGTAATTTTGGAATGTTCCCGTAAATACACAATTGCCATCAGTCACTCACATTTCACTGTTACGTGCCACCTTATTTTTAGAGACACAGTATGAGCTTCTTGAGTAGCAATACTACTCGTAGTAATAAGATGTATAAAGCACGTCAGCTAATGTTCTCGAATGTTATTTTTTGATGTTATGACATATTATAAATAACTATTGGCAGTAGAAGCAAATAACCCAAAAGCACCGTTTTATCAACAACTTTACACTTTACACTGTTAAATAACCCCAAATACACCATAAACATTTTCACATATTTTATGAGATTTTACTGGTATCCATTGTCCGTAGTTTTGTTAGCTTTTGCGAGAATTTCCGCAGGAACTTCACAGTATTCTTTCATTTTGTACGAACAAATCAGTCCAATAACGATTATGCAATTGTAATTAGATACACACTCTGTTTTGTTTATCTAAAGCCATATTGACAAATGACTATTAGAATGCATCTTTTCACTTTGGACGCAAGAAAAAATATAAAATGCTTCGAATTCTCATTTAATTCAGCAACGAACTAGTAAATCATAAAGTTCTGTATGCACCACGGGCGTTACTAGATGTTTTTGCCCCTCAAGCGACTTCCAACCCCTCAGCCCAGAGGCCCTCGGGTTCGGAAGTCGCCCTCGGGGCAAAAACATCTTCTTAACGTCCTTGATACATAAATAACTATGATGTCTCATTGTCTTATCACATTGTTGGATTCCGGGAAGGGGGCATGTTGCCTTTAATTTCCTTCCCCTCTCTACGGGACTGGCTACACTGCAGAACTGTTCACGTGCACCGTTCTCGGAAATAACTTCATGTACACTACATACGTATTTTATATTTCAAGAACACGCGTATTGTGAGGTGAGAGGAATAGTGTATAACTAGTGGCCTGCAGCAGCAAAGACGCTGTTGTGAACAGGGTAGAAAATCCGTTCTGGAACAGCAAAAATTGGCTGTTCTGCAACGTCGCAGGTGATGACTGAAGCGTGTTTCTTACTCGTCGGGTAAGATGAGGTCAGTTACGTCACAAGCAGTGACGCACTGAGCATAAGAAACGAGTCGCTTCCCACAGTATGGGAATAAAATAAATAACAAAATGAAGTATTTGTATTTTTCAGCGAATTCGAAACTTCTTTATTGTTCTTGTATTTTCCCCAATATCTAGACATCTTAGAAAACCATTGATACATCTTACATGACCATAAGCTGCTAACTTGCCTCTCATTTTCTGCGCTCGTACGAAATTAGTAATACAGATTACTTCTGTAGAAATAGAACTTCCTCTCAGCCGTTCGGAATCTATTTTAAGACCTGGTCGACGACGTTTCGTGTCCCCAAATTTGAAGTGCTTGTGCGGAGAAAACTTAACCACTACAATGAACTTTTTACACTTATATTCTATTATTCCTCACTTATTTTGAAAAATACTTACATATACATGAATATATTTTGCTTTTATTACAATAAATTCCGTTCCTTTCTAGTAACGTATCAGTTTTTTAGAGAAAAGCTTTGAAATTCTCAACAACAAAAATTGATTATTTTTTTTACTTTTGGCAAGCCTTTTGGAATGGAGCTTTGGAGCGGGGCGACTGCGGAAGCAGCGAAGCGGGTGGCGCGCAGAGCTGCAGGGCTCGGCGCCGTCGACGCCCAAGTTAGAAGCGTTCGCTCCTCCCGACCCCTCCCACCCGCTCTCCACTGCCCCTCCCTCTCCCCCAAAGCTCAATCGAACCCCGCCCCATTTGTTTCCTCCTCAAACTTGTCCGTCTGCTTCCCAAATAGTAATCAATAATCGATCGTGTTTGCAAGTTTACTTCTCGCTTTGCCGCTGCGGGACCCGGTGAAGAGAGCAGACGGAGAGGCGGGGGAGTGCCGATAAAAAGTTACGCTGCGCCGCGTCCGCATAGCTGGGAATGTTTTCTATAATTACGTAATACGCTTAGACGGCTTGAAAGTTTAATTACGAGAGAAGAACGGAATTACATTTGTATAAACCCGGAAATGGATTACGGCGCAGGCCCGTACACAACCTAATTTCAGAAACAGCGTCCGCGAAGGGGCGCATTTCTACAAAGGCAGAAGTGCAAGGCCGGAGTTTGCCTCGGCACAAACGAAGAGAGAACTCAAACTAGGGCCTCCGCTACTCTGGAAGGGTTTCGTTGTAATGCAATATAATGAAGAGGGAAAATGTATCAGGCATTCATGTAAAAATTTAATGAAGCAATTAAATTGACAAACTCATAAGCGGTGCCAAACGACATAATTTCCCGAACCAAACTACGAATAGTATGGTGTATCTTATCGTATCAAGTATTGCAAGACAACTAACTCAAAGAGTTACGAATGCCACTATTTAAGAAGTGTATACCAACATTTTTTTCTTAACAAAATGTAATATTGATGGCACATTTACACTTCTCTACATATGTGATATAAATGCTTGAAACAGACATGGCCTCATATCCTTCTTCGTTATTTTTCATATGCTATAATACAGTAATTTCAAAATTCGTGTTAAAGATCATGATTACTAACAAGTTAATTTTTAAATATCTATCTGATCACAATACTCAATTTTAAGACAAATTCAAAGCAAAATATTCTTCTCTCAATCCCTCACCAAAAAAGGCAATAGATTTTATAAAACAAATTCTTGGCATATTAAATAAATTCAACGACATTCTGTAGCAACAAACGTCCCCGCGTGCAGGCCGTAAAAGGTCAGTAGATGTCTCGCGCGTCCCCAATAAAACGTTTTAGAATAACGAGTTTTCTTGGCGCGCAAACGGACATAAAAGAATCCAGTCTTCATAGAGCTCGAGGAGCCGACGCGGAAGGAGCGTCCCCCTCGGCCAACGCTTCCCCGCCCAGCAACGCAAGACCTCGCGCGCGCTCCTGACCCACTCGCGTCGCGCAAACGTTGAAACGGAGTGGTGTGCCACGGGGCTTTAGCGCCCTCTGCGTCCTTCCTCTTCTCTCATTGCCCGCTATCCATCTCCCAGGGAGCGGAAGGTGTCCTTACTTGCCCTAGGATTGCCTCGGGTTGGGTCGCGCAGGCGAGGAGTCTGTGTGAAAACCGTTTACGCGGTCTTTCTTAATTTTTATCGAAAGCCCCTTCACCTGTACTTGACAATAAACAAAAAAAATGTTTGTCAAAGTAAATAAATCCCTCTGAAAAGTTTCGACGTAAAAACACCCTTACGTTAAGCGATATTGTAATAACTGATTCTTAACATTAAGTTGTAATCAATTTTATATCATCAAAATTTCTGAAAATGGAATTTCGGAAAGATACACTTATTTCAAACATTAGGCAGAATATCTGGAATATCTACGAAAACTTTTTTTCAAAAGTTCTTTTATCTGACCTTGCCATTAATTATATTTTTCTCCTAACAGGATATCCAAACTGAATTTCCAAGGGAAATACGGTGCATAGTTCGATGTTTTATTTCTTTCTTATGTATGCTTGAGTTTATTATTCTGTTCAACATCATTGTGTAGACGATAATTATTCATCTTTTGCTCTTAGTAAATTCCTCGTTTGCTAAATACTTGCCCTTGTTTTATATTTAATCCCTCAGGTATCAAATTCTTTTCATCATGACTTCCACCCTTCAGCAACCAACTTGGAGCCCTGCGAATCTGACTACACCGATATTTTTCTTTAAATATCTCGATAATTCTTTCCAAAGCTTTTCGCGTGATATTTATATTCGCAAGGTTACGTCCTGACGCCGTGCCTCGCCGTCCAGAGCGCGGCTTCCTTTCCTTTCCCGTCCTCCGCGCCCCGCGCGAGGGCACTCGAGATTCCCGGCGCCGCATAAAGCGGAGCCGCTGCAGCAGCGGCGGTGACGTCAGCGGAGGCGGAGGTGAAGGCAGTGACGTCAGCGGCGGCAGCAGCGGGCGCAAAAGGCGTCGCGGACGAAGCTGGGTGATGTGGTGGCGGGAGCCAGTGGAAAGGGCGCAGGGGTGGCGCAGTCGGATTATTGCCGCCGGCCGCGCTGTGTCGCCCCACATCCCCAGGCAATCGACGGGCGACACAGCCCCCGCAGGGACAGCAAGCGGCCACTGCGCTTCCCTCAGCCGCCGCCGTCGCCACCACATCGCCAACCTGCCTTATCCTTGTTTGTATCTGGACTTCTTTGGGTGCAAGACCTTTCTTTCAACATATTCCTGTCACCAACACACTTTTATATTCGATAATATCGCGTCGATTCATTTACCGTAATATTAATCTTACTTTTTCATAAAACATATATTATTAATAATAGCTTTTAAGTTACGATTTAGAAAACATATTTAGTAATAAAAGCATTAACATATTGTAACCTAATGCAATCATGTAAAAATCAAGAAGAAACAAGAATATGGCGATGAAGCCCAATCATCACAGCCACGAGAAAGACCCAGGAAAATGAAAACCATTAACGAGAAATAACTTTCCTGTGCTCGCCTTAACAATTATAATGAAAGCCAATTTGTTCAATAACGTTCGCTACCAATTTAAATATTTGTTTGCCCCTTAATGTTCGTACATGATGCAAGGTTATATGGAATTAGTACCGATTCGAGGAATTAGGTACCACAATGAAGACTAATTGATACATTTGAAAACGAGTATCTCAATTTAAAACAGGGCGCCTCAGAAAGAGAACTATGGTTTTAAGGATGTATGCCTAACTGGCAGTACTAACACTGAAAGTTAGAGAGATTTGTTAAATTGTTTTGCGAGTATGTTACCCAGAGAATCAGAAGTGAGAGAATTTAGGGAGATTGATTTATTATTATTATTTTGTGTTTCCGAGCACGTCAAAGCCTGTCATTAGTCCCGTAAGTACGGTGCATTTTTTTCCTCGGGAGGTGGCAGTGATATATCCCGGGTGGACGGGGATCTCCCCGTCCACCCGGCAATGACCTACATGACGGCCAGCGGAGTTTTCTCCTACCAGCGGGGGAGATTGTGCCCGAGCCGGAGCAAGCTCTGGTCTCCCGACGTGTGGTAGTAAAGTGCACATAAGGGTGTATATATAAGCAATGAGAATCGGACAAGGAACAAGAAGGAGAGATCGTGAGCGATCCGCGACCCGTTTGTTAGCGTGCTACACTGACATTGGCCTGGTAACGATCGGAATAACCACGGAAAACTGCCGATCAGAGCAGCCGGGTTCCAGAATTCTCCTTCAGACAGCGACTAAATGCGATCCAGCTATGTAGCTAGTGTCGAAAATCCTGCCACCATCGGGGCCCGAACCCTAAGATCTCCCGGTCACAGGCACGTCAGAGTCTTCAGATCGTAGGAGTTCCTGACAGTATTCTGGATTATAAGCACATATAATGAAACAGACACGACAAAATTAGTGGCGAGAAGAGAAGAACGGTTCGTGAAAACTTACATCTACCAACCCCAAAACCACTAAATTAGATTCCGCCGTACGAACGAAAATATATTTGATAATTACAATATTTTGATATTCACCTGCCAGCAGAAATATACTTCGTTTAGTAGAGAGATTGATTTATGTTTGTTAATGAAACATAGCCTCATCACTGTAGATCGCATCCATCATAGCTTATCTATTCCTGTATGATTCAAAAGAAGAAGCGTTGTCAAAAGTAGAGTGAGTTCTGCACACGGAGTTTACAATAACCCTCTGCGACGCGTCGCATGGTTCGCTCGAACCGACTCGGAACTGCCTGCAGGCGCACGACACCGCCCGCTCGACAGCAGCGTCAAACGGGTTGGGTTGAAATCCACTACAGGGGCTTCAAAGTAAATCAGTTTGCATATTTTGATAAAATCGGCCAAACGAACATTGCGCAATGTTTTCTCATAAAAATTCATTATTTAGAAATAAAGTAGTTGGTACCGAAATAAGAATCCTAAGAAAACAAATTTATAATTCTTTAAATGAAAGACTAAAGTAAAACCGCACATTATACACCTTTCCACACCTAATGATCTTCAAAATTCTTCAAAACTCTCTAAAATAATCTTCCTGACGATAATCCACCATGTTGGTTCTCGTATTTCAAGATATGTCCATAACGTGTAGGACTACTATAAAGTTCAATATTTCAGAAGATAAATTTTCTTAGGGGATTGCAATTAATTTATTTTGAATTTAACATTGTGCCTGTTTTCAAAACCAGTCATAATTGTCAATAACGGGTGTATTATAATTAGACCTCGAAATTTTAGGCACAAAAAAGTGATGATTTAGGCACCTACAACAGGTAACAAAATTAGAAAATTAGGCACTATTAGGAAAGAAAAATGACATTTTGGGCACTTAAAATAGGATAAAATGACTAAATCATGCAAAAAACATTGGCATGAAAAACTCATGTTTGTGGTTTCGGTGTTTTAAGTGAGAAATTTAGGTGCGTTGACGATCGCATTGGATCAAATAAATTTACATTTGAGGAAAGTATTTGAGTTTCCATAAAACGAATGTCAAAAATTAGCATTTAAAGTATGATCGTTTTTAAAAATTACTTATTTTAGGCAAAACCATATTAAAATAGGCATCAACCGCCCTTTTAGAATATTTTAGGTACTATTAGATGCTTTAAGTAGATCTATTCCATCATGATTCGTATACATCTGCAATTATTTTTCACATCATTGAAAAGGAACTAAATAGGCATTTGTCCAAAAATCCGAGGTATAATCATAAAACGAGGGCACCACTTAGACAGGCGCTTTAAAACAAGAAGGCTAGGGCTGTTCTGAGCCTCAAGCAATCATACGCACTTTACACATAAACACTTTGCTAAGTTTTCATTCAGAGTGCAATACTTTACACGCACACGGTATGTGGTAACGTATGGTTAATACTTACAGGGACCAACACTAATTATATTGGCGACGGCAAATTCATAAGAATGTAAATAAAAAACAACTGACGTGCTCACTGCAGCATACGGAGATTTTCAATAAGGCTTTCCCGGGAAAGGACAAGCTGTGGACCACGCCGGAGAACAGGTGATGTCGCGATAGCAAAACCCTACCTTTCTTAATCGCGCCCTTATCCCACACCTTGATGCAAACACTGAAAACCGTTTGAACCTGTGACCATCCACATCTCCGAAACATTGGAGCGTGTGGAACGGAAGATATCGGTCGTGAGCTTCTTTTTTGCCATTAGAGTAGGGTTTCTTTCAGTAGGTGATGTGACCTTCGCGGATGCGAATATAGTTGCGTCAAAATAAATATAAAGGTGTTATACCATGGAATGTTATTTCATGGCCTTCGAAGATCCCGCTCGCAACTTGTCTGTCGTCCGCTCTCCCGCGCAGTTCAAGCTAATCTCCCGTTCGTCAATATCTTGCTTGGTCGTTGACAGATACATAGTCGTTAAAAGAAAAGACGGTATTTCACTAGTCACTTGACACGCAATTAATTATATTTGTAAGTTCCTAATACGCAATTTGTTTTCAAGAATTGTACCTCGTTCTAGTAGGCGGACTTTGTCGTTTTGAAAGATCCTTTTCGTTTCGTGTTACTCCAAAAGCAGCGTGTCACAATGTGCAGTACCATCGTCATATTTTCCTAGTCTTTCAGATCATAGTGGTGTTCTCCGTGTGCTAGTTAAACTATTCACCATATATAATGTCCACAATCAAGAAATGCCATTAAAAAATTTTCATCTAGTTTTTTTTTAATCAGAAACATATTTGAGCATTCCTTGTTTCATACATTATGGTATTTTCTTATTCATCGATTTATAGTGAAGTCTAGGAAACACTACCCAAAATAAAATGTTATATAAAAAGAACGAAGTGGCAGGGCGCAATCCATTCCCTTTAACAAACAATAGATCCTAGACTTTACAAGAACTCCCCCCAGTTCCCATCTTTCTTGAGTAAGATCGTCACTAATTGAGTTGAACTACGTTGAGTAAAATATTAATAACGATACCAAAGCCCACAGAGAGTAGAGTCAATTATGAAGCCTCTTTTCAAAACGAGTCTGAAAGAAATCTTGAAAATTGCGTACGCTCTCACACACACACAACCTTTGCCCACAAGTGCTGCCCTTGTCGACTCCGCATACCCGCGTCGACTCAACACCCGCCTTTATGTCCCGACTGCCAACGCCCCCTACTCAACCTACGCGCTTCTCCGTTTCCACCATCCACGCCTTCACCTCGTTCGCCCCCGCCTTCGTCGGCGTCGGGCAGCGCTTTGTCGCGGAGAGCCCTGCTAACTCGGAACAATTTTATCGCCCGCGTCCCGCACAGCAATTATGACGACGAAGCCGGTTTGCTCCCGTTTGCGGCCATAAAGAGCAAATACCTTTTCAATTAACGCGCGGGCAGATAACACGGACGCATCGACGTCACACAGCGTCCCACATGCAGAGGACGGCAGGTAGCAGCCGGTCGAGAATGGCAGGAGGGATGGAGGAATGGAGGCGGAAGTGGAAACGCCGTTCATCCAAAGAGAAACATACGAATTGATTGTACCGGAAACTGGAACAGCAATGCGAGAGCAAGGAATGTAATGCGGAAATATGAGCTGTAACGGCAGGGGGTGGATGTGGAGCGACTGTGACGGTCTGAGGAGGCGCGAAAGGACACTCGACAGCCGAGTGGAACAAGGACGCAAAAGTGGCGGAGGGTGGGCCGCGGCTGTGGGGCCCAAAACCACCTCGCCGGCGCACACATTTTCAAACAGATCGTTCCCACTTAGTGAAGCGGCGGCTATCGCAGTGAGTAATGGCGCCGCAGATAATTCGAACCCGCACCTGCAAAGAGCGACCGGCAACCGCAAACGGAACGGGTTTCGCACTATGATTCAATCCGCCCTCGCGCGCAGACGAGGGCGAGGACGGGGACGGGGACGGGGAGGCGTAACGATGCTGCGGGGCCATGAGGCCGAACGCGGGGGCGGCAACGGTCCTGCCAAGCGATGTCAGCGCGGTCACCCGCCGCAAGCGCGGGCGCACGAGTTATCAAACCGTTTGGCTCTTCGCGATAATGCCCCGCAAATACTGCTCGGTCACGCCGCTGCGGTAGCAGCAGCGGCACGCCACGTCACAATCGAGCGGTGCGGCGGCGGGCAGAGCCGGCGGGGACGGGCGGGGACGGGCGGCGCCGGCCGCGCGCGAGGTGGGAGAAGCCACACCGTAAAGGTCAGCCCCCGGCGCACCCACCCTCTGGCGTCAGTCCTCCCCCCGCAGCGCTCCACACAGCGACCCTGCCCTCTCCGCGCCGCGCCCCGCGGCGGAACTGGGTCACATGCGATGCAAAAGCTCGCGGTCGAGGGCTGCCCTCCCCCTCCCTGCCTCGCACCCTCGCCGACGGCTTCCCCCTCCGCGCCCCCGCCCGCCCCCGCCCCCGGCGCACCCCATCCCCGCGCGACTCATCACAAAATCAATACCTCGTGTAGGCTATTCCATGCCACAGCGGTGGCGCCACGCCGCGTCGGACGCCCGGCAGGTGGCATCGGCCTCTTTCAGCCTTCGCCTTGGCGCCGAATCCCCTAGAATACTTGCTCGCCGGAGAACCTGCACGTTTGGTTTCGGAATACGCTCCTGAACGACGCGATGCCTCTCTGTCTATTGACACCACTATCGTCATTCGCATGGTACACCGTTGTGCCAATGCCTGAACTACCTGCATTCCACTTTGTTTGCTGAAGCTAATGATTGTTGGCATATTTACATTTATTGTCGTATCAAGAGACCATAGAGTACATCGTGTGCGATGTCCAATGGAATGAAGAGATTATGGAACAGGAACTATCGCACGCTTTGCAAAGTTTGATCAACAACCCGCATGTTAACTTATGCAATTCCCAATAATCTGAAGCGTGATCGGAATACTATCATACATATTTTCAAATTTTACTAAAGTGCTTTTAAAGAACGGTAAATCCGAATAAAAGCTTCAAGCTAATACAAACAATTCGCTCTTCAAACTTAAATAGGAGATGTAAGTATTCGTGCTCCAAAGGTAATAACACAAATGTAATTAGTTAGTTTTTGCGAATTCAGTTAATCATTGCACTTTTATTTCACATGTTAGAATAATGCATAAGGAGCCTTTGATACAAATCACTGCCATAAAATGATTGAATAAAACGCTCCCGGACGATTTGTCTCTTCAATCTAAGAAACCTACTAAATACTCGTCAAATTACAAATTATAACCTTGTCTACGAACCTATTTTACGTTCTTAAAAAAAACTCGATTTTATCTTATTACATGTAATCTTACGACAAAATCGCCAGCAAAAGGCTGAAATATAAAACACGGCACAGGCCGCGCGGTCCAAAGCCGAATTCCGAGCACCACGATTCACCTGAATCGTCCCACGCGCGCCCGGCCTCGCGCGGGCCATTCCACCCAGGGAGTTCGCCGCTAGACGCACAGCGCTGCAGACACAGTGGCGGCGCGTCCCGCCGGCGGGACCCGACCCGCAGCACGGGATCCGCACCGCCGACTCATGAATAAAACCATTACGCGTTATGCATGTATTAAAGTGCGGCTGCGGAACAAAATAATTAAAACGTGTCTGAAATTAAATCGATCCGCCGGCATCGAGATTGCGGGCGACCTCATCGTACCCAGAAGCTCCGCGTTATTTCGGCCCTCGCCGCCGCAACCGCCGCCGGTCGGAGATACCGGCTCCATTTACATTCTTAATTTCGGTAGAAAATGGCGAAATAAGAACTCATCTGCAGAAGCTTAATGCGAAGCCAACGAGAAGACTATCAACAGGCTTAAGATCGCTGTCCCCTGGCATCTAAAAAGAGAAATTTATTCCTTAATACTACTATAGTTTCAAAGTAAATATGGTATAAAATAAAGAGGTTATCAACTGTTATTAGACAGAATAATTGTAAGTCTCATAACTGAATATTGATACGCACTTTAATTTCATAAGCCACTAATATTAGTTTGTGTGAACTTTGTACTGCATGTAATAAAATAAATAAATTAAAGGTTGACTGTACAATTTTTCCATATTTTTTCTCAGTATTGCAGTTTCGTTATTCAGTATGTCACCGAAGTAGTTCACGACTTATTTCTGAATATAGTTCTTTGCTCAAGTAAGGTGTTCATGAGCAAGGAATTTATTTTCGTGAAGTACGAATTTTGTATAGCATTCAACAGTATAAATGATAAAAATAATAAAAAAGAAGATAAAATAAGAAAAGAAGTTACGCGAAGGGATGCGTAGCACACTGAAACTTCACTTGGGTTTAAGACTTATGAACTGCAGAATTTGTAGGTTGTAATGATTTGGGGAAATGTAACAATTTAGGTATTAATTATTTCAAGTGATTCACAAATCCAAATAATGTTGCAGGATACAAATAAACAGTAGTGTAGTCGGAATCGTATGAGCTTGATGAATGATGGAGTGAGGAGCGGATAAAATGAGACCGGCCGGTCAACATATTCACTCAATCTTCGAGTTAGGTAAAACTGAAGAAATGTACCTTTCTGACACGCTTTTATTTACAAAGCAGTACTTATTTCCCCAACAATTCTCCAAATACTTATGTAATTCTTCATGAAATGTGAATGGTGGGAACTGCGGACAGGGCCCTCTGACGTAAGCCATGTATGTAGTAGGGTCAAGCGCAAAACCACACCAAGGAAAATAAATGAACAGTATAAACTACATAATAATTGCTTTTTAATGCTTTAAATGAAAAGGTTGGACATCTTTAAACATAAAACCACCATCAGAAAACAGTTATCGATTTAATCATGTCTTATTCTTTCCCTCGTATATTTTTAAAGAAGCCAGTCATCGAGTGTTACGCGTATCGCACTTCTCCTTCCGTCTCCTCGGCGCAAGCAGCGGCCTACTTAGAGCGGGCGCATAAACCACGCCCACGGAAGCTGCCAGAGAGACACGTGCGGGGGGAGGGGGAGCGACCGCCGACAGCATCGGTGCATTACGGCGGCCAGGCCAATGCGCTCGGCGGCGCCCGAGGCACGAAGCGGTGCGCCGCGGGCTGCCTGCTGCCTGCTCGCTGCCCTGGAAACCGCACGCCGCCGCCCGCTCCCCAACCCCACCCCCACCCGCGGGCAGGTGGGACCGTCCCCGCGTGCCTGTCAACGCCCACGGACCAGTGCTCTCGCCCAAGGGGCAGCATCAGGGGCGAGCACCGCGAAGCAGCTATAAGGCACATCGCGGAAATCGCACTCCCTCCCATTTCTCGAAGAGAAATACATTCTATCACGCGGCCCAACAGATAACCTGGCATATTGATCAGATCAACATTGAGCACCACTCATTCGTTTATTCTATTATATCTATTCGTTTCTATTCTATTATATTTATTCTATTCATATCTATTCGTTGTCATATTAACTTGATCCACAACTATTGTTGATGTCACTCAGTTAAGATAGTTAAAAATACAAAGAAGTAAGCAGCTCAAACCAAATATTCACTTGGTTTCATATCTTCCGTAGTAACCAATAGGTATCGAGATTAAAGCGCGTGTATCACCTAGATATCGGCAGATAGTATTGTAATTTCTAGCTTCACATAGTATAAAATAGAGTATAAATGAAAAAAACACGGAAGTTATGGGTCGGTTCTATGTAATAAAGAATTATGTACGAACATGAAAAAACACAACATAAGAACTGTCGACGAACGTACACTTCAACTGGAGAACATAATCCTTCGACTAAAATGCATTCTCTTAAATGAAAACCAAATGGCAGCAACACTTCTAGAGTAACAAAAAATAACCGTAAACCTGCTTCGAGATATTTCAACAAAAGAGCGTTAAAGCACGAAGAACGGATTCCCAAAAGACGAAATGACGGGTCCATTACACTTCATTCGTATGCGAAATCCCAGCTTTGCGTTGGTCCTCATAAAAGTGCCGTGCGTGAAAAGTAGCGAATAGGGAGAGCCGACATCCCAAAGAATAAGAGAAGTCACTTCACAATGTGTAACATAAATAAGAGCAAAATGCCTGAAGAGCCGTTTTACTAAGTATGTATATCAGAGCAGCCATACTCGTATTTTCCGCTTTTAAGGCCGCAGTCAGCGCGCGGAATTTCGCAGGGAAGCAGAGTGAATGGGAAGTAAAACCCGCGGCGGCGCAAGCGCGCGAAACGGCCGCTCGACACCGCAATGAAAGCGAAAGATGGCGGCCCCGGGCCCGGCCCGGCCCGGCGCGGCCGGCGCGGCCGGCGCGGCCGGCTGCATCTGGCAGCGCGCGTGCAAACGCAGCCGCAGCGGAAGGGGGACGAGTTGGAACAAGGCGGGAAAGCGAAAGGACAGAAGGACGGGAGGAGAGAACGGGAAGGCAGATGGGGGTGAGATGGGGAAGGTAGGGTCAAAGGGGGAGTAACGCGAAGCTGGAGGCGCAGAATAGAGGCCAAACGGAGAGAATGAGGAAATAGAGGGTCAGGACAGTACGTACCCTGGGAAGGCGAGTATGCCATGGGGAGGGCAGAATGGGACAGGATGAGTCGGGAGAGGGAATGAGAAGATGATGCGAAAATCATGAAGTTGCCTGAAGGAATATAAAGTACAATTCGAGGAGGGGCAGCATTGCAAGCAAGTCGGAAAGCAAAAGTTATATTGGAGGGAATATAGCAAAGAAACGTACGATGAAGCAAGAGTTTATAAAAGAAGTAAAACTGTAAAAAACAAATGAGGTGATACTCAAGGAATCAAGACCCTGAGTCGAGAGAAGAGAGAAATGTGTGGTCCGCACTGGTAGCACACGATTCTTGCGTCAAGAAACGCAGACTTGAAATGGAGCAAACAGCGATACCACAATCTAGATTCTTATGTCAAACGTTATCATGCTCAATGCGAAACAAATCTCTCAAAGCTCTGTGACGTGAGTCTCAGAGCAGATTCAGCCTAGTCGAGAGGATGGGAGACTCGCGAAGATCGATGGCAGTGTTATGGGGATTGGTAAAGATGGAAGTTCGCAAAGTCTCAGCAGAACACGGGCAACATTGAGTGATGCAGTAGTTATGGCAAGAGAAGTGTTCATCGGAACTCAGAAAGGAAAGATGAGTAGGGAGCGGTGGCGGGAACCAAGGTGACTGAGGCAGGCGACGATGACGTCAGCGAAACGAGGTCGAGCAAGGGGGCGCATTAGCCTTATTACGACCTGCGAGGCATAAATTAGAAATAAAGCCGAGATTTTTACATTCGCAGACTTTGGGAAGTACCTCGATATCGTAAAAGCAGACAGTCTGCCGCGCTCCGGAGTGCATGGAGGTCAGGAACGGGGAGGGGATATCCAGTACGGGAGGACGACACCGCGCGCGCCGCGCTGCGTCGAGCCGTCGCACGAGAACTCTGCTGCACTCGTGAAACTACGCAACCGCAAGCGCCAGTGCAGTGGCGGCGGCAGCAGCAGCAGCAGCAGCAGACCTCGTGGAACGGCGCCTCACAAATTCGCCGCAGTGCACACGAGTGGGCGGTCCTCCCACTTGGCAGCTCTACGCAGCGCCACGCCCATCCCCCACCCCGCTCCCTTCATCCGCACCTCTCCTGCGTCCTCCAACCGTAATTTCAGTCCCCGCTCCATGACTCTACACTTCCGCCGTGTCGTGCATCAACGCTGGGTGCGGGGAGGAGACTAAAGCCGTTGGAACAAGAAATACATCCAACCTTTTCTGGAACGTCTTAAGAAGAAAAACTCGAGAGTTACGCATTTGTTCAAAGATATTCATCATGGTAATGCGAGCCCGCTCTTGTAAAACTACAACAACCTTAAATAAGTTTTGTTGCCATCACTTATTCGCGAGAATGAAACTCCGCCCCCGAGGGAGTGCAGCGGATCTGCTGTCGTTGGCCTGCGTCGTATCTCGCATCGGCGTCTGGCGTTCGCAGATGCCGGCGGAGGCGGCGTCTGGCCAGGTTGGCGACGTCCCATCGCCCTACGGGTTTTGCAGCCCCCGGCGTCTGGAGACTCGCCGCCGCAACTCAACCGCCCCGCCCCCGACTCCGCCCCCGTACCCATCCGCGCGGTATACACAAGTTCCACTCTTTTCCGCGCAAAGTGCACAAGTGCATGGCCACCCCCCTTCGCAAGCAGCGTCTTCCGCCGACGCCTTATTTATCTCATTGCGCTCTTTCGCCGAACTCCGTCGGGACTGCGGAGTGGAGTCGAGTGTTGCCTCGACAGGGGACCATCGTTCGCGTAACTAGTCTGTGGTAGCTCTCCTGGACTTCTGCACACTTCAGTTGATGCTGGTGAACTAACTTACGAGTTACGCTGCTCCAACCAACGGGCAAAGCTTGCTTGGCCTCATTTCCAACACTGAGTTTAGGGTATGTTTTCCCAATTTCACAATAACTGCAATATAGTACCGTAATTCCTCTTTTCAATTATATAATTAACGACAATGTGAAACTTCTGAAATTGCGAATTAGCGTCATCTGGAAAAACTAAATTCATCTTAAGCAGAAAATAGAGAAAAAATAAGATTTTTTATTTATTTGAACGTAATTCTATAAATGATAAAAAACTGTTATTAGCGCTATCTTTAGGAAATCTAAGGATACGCTTTGAAAAAGTTTTTATTTAAAACGCAAGAGTATTGCCAAAACTCAGAAATCTTATATTAATGACTGGAAACCGAGCCCGCAAATAATATTTTTCGTATATCCTCATAATGTTATTCGTGTATTTCTTCAATCTATTCTTGTTGACCTGCAGCTATCAGTGAATAAAAATAACTTTCTCCTCCACGAACAAACGAGAGGATTTCTCCGCCTTCTTTGGATGAGTGCACTCGGCTCAGAGCGCGGCGCGGGGGTCATCGACTGCGGAGGGAGGTGGGCGTGGCGGCGTCCGCGTCAGTGTCGCTGGGCGCCGGGAGCCGGCGAGCCGCGAAATGGAACTGTCACGGCCCAAATGCGATTTCCGACTTGGGGCGCTGATGAGCTCAAGGGGCGCAAGCGATCGCTCGCCCGCGAAAAAATCTCTCGGCGTTTCTCACCGGGCGGGGCGGCGCTGCGCGGCGCCGTGGGCCCTTTGCGACCAGCGCCACGAGTCTCTCAGGTCACCAAATCATGCTCATGAAAAACAAGTCGTTACACTTTCCAAAAATTAGAAATTACCGGTTTGTCTCAAGCAGTATTTGACAAAGATCATGAGAAAGAAATTGTACGCTCGCATACTTATTAATGATAAAATCACTTCAAAATCTGTTAAATTCTAGATTTGTTCTCTAGTAGTACAAAGGCAAAATTCATTTTAATAGTACCCACCGATTCTAAATTTTTTGAAATGTATTAAAAACGAAATGATTTTTATTCTTTCCACAAATGTGACAAATAAAAATATACAAGCATGATTTTTTGTTATATTTCCTACCATTCTATAATCGCATTATTTATCGGTGTCACCGGGAGTTTCCAATTCGCACACTTCCACATATTGTCAGTAGAGATGTCTCCAGCCCTTAAAAACTGAATTTCTAAACAATTTTCATGCCTTGTTATCTTTCCTTCCAGTCCTTACTTTTCAATTACTTTCCCCGCCCCCGTTTCTCAACGACGTAATGACGCGAACGTCTATCCGTTATCCTTGTGCGCGGCGCTACTCAGCGAAGGAGACGGCAAACAATTTTCCAACACTCACTACACATTCTTAATTACACCCGCGCAGTTAATTTTTAACTGTTTGACAACTCCTAAGAAACACAACATAGAGAACACACGAAGAGCGCACAAACAGCTTAACAGCTTTCTGCATTTCAGGAGTTGCATTTCAGATCCGACTTTCTCTTTAACCTAAAATATATTTTTAACTTACATTACTATCACAATTTTCGCAACTCGTTCTGACATAATTATAATTAAAAAACTTATTACGCGTTTAGTTAAATGGTAACGAAGCAAATGCACATCAAAAGGTCGCAGCATGCGGGCCGTTGCTTCTTTGTTTTCTCCCGCGACCAGGCTGCTAAATTAGGGGATAAACATAGCAAGGAGAGAGAGAGAGAGCGGATTAATGCCGAGAAGGAACTGCCTTGACTTCAGCGTGCGCCGTGGCGCGGCGCGGCGCGGCGGGGCATGGCATGGCGTAGAACGGCCCACGAGATACCGCAGGCGCCTCCGAACCTCTCCTAGCCCCTTCGTCTTGCTTCGAATCTTTCATCTTCATGCACTCCCTTCCTTGTCATCGTCTTCGTCGCCATCCCTTCCGTTTATCTGTCGCCGATCTCTTCCCCTTTTCCCCTCCGACAAAAATTAGGGAACATTTAGTTGATTATCGCGATGATAGTTAAGGATACTCAAATTCTCATCGCTGTAGCTATTATTATTATTATTATTATTATTATTATTATTATTATTATTATAGTGTAATGTTATCCGAGACAGAAAATTAAATGGAGATGGGCAGGTCACAGAATACGAATGGATCCAAAGAAATGGGCACATCGAGCTACTATATGGGATGCGAGAATAAGAAAAGGAAAGTGGGATTACAAAGAACTCGTTGGTGCGATGAAATAAAAGCTACAACCGGCAAGCTATGGTCAAGAAGAGCGAAAGACAGAAGCTTGTGGAAACTTCTCGCACATAGTGAAGATCGTAGGTGCGACAATTACAGCGAGTTCAACGATGAATAATGGTCAGGAGTGTGGCGAATAGTAGCAAAGAAGACGGACAGTGGTCGATAAGTGAACAGTGGTTAGTGATGGTAGTATAATCAATAGTCAGTAAATAATAAGTGGACCATAATACGGCCAGTTGCCAATTACATGGACAGTGGTCAATGACAATCTGGCCAGTGAATAAAGTGAACAGGGGTCAATAATATAGACAGTGGGCAATTCGCTTTGAAAAAATGTTCTCCAGGACTAGCTCACCTAAAAGCGGTTTTTAATTTTGAGCCACTCCACTATTTAAGTGTAGCCTGCCGCTAATTTCTCTGATCCTCCTAAGATGTGATCATTTTTTTCAATACATCTGTTCATAACTCTCCCTTTCACGTGCAGGCTTACCATCATGCAATATTTCTTCACCGTCTCTGTTTCCCGCCGTTGCCCAGATCTCTCCGTACACTGCGGGCGTAGTGGCTTCCTATAACTCGGTACATGACGCGGTGTGGCGTGACCGAGCGAGTTGAAGAGTGCTGTGGTGGTGGTGGTAGAGGTGGTGGTGTCAGGGAATGCTGATGGGGATGGTGTTGGTGGGGGTGTTTGTGGGGTTGTTGGAGTGAATGTTGGTGGTGGTGGTGGTGGTGGTGGTGGTGTCAGGGGATGCTGATGGGGATGGTGTTGGTGGGGGTGTTTGTGGGGTTGTTGGAGTGAATGTTGGTGGTGGTGGTTGAGGCAGAGCTGGCCTGAACCGCTCCCCGTACATCCGCCGCTGCCGCTGCCGCCCGCCATCTTGCGGAGCCGCCGCTATCGATCGCGCAGAGAGGCTCCCAGATATCCATCACACCATTAGCGCTATTGAAACGACGACGGAGCGGCGACGAAAGCCGCGGAGGGCGCGACGCGCCTCCAGTGTTCGACTGTCGGCGCGACGCGGCGCAGCGCGGCGCGGCGTGGGCCGCCGGCGGTCCACACACGGCATATATTCTCCAAAGATTTTTTGTCCATGTGGTGTATTGGTGATATTGGTTTTAAAAATGTATATCGCTTTTACCTATGTTCTTAGTCTAATTTATAAATATAATTTACAGTATATTTTTAATCTAATTACAGCCCCATAAATTTATTTTCAGACTTAAATCGCAAAAATGACAATTTGATGTATATGAAAGCCCCCCAAGCAGAATGAAAAACGAGGGAAGATCAAAGGAATTACAAATCGGACGAGGGAATAGAAGAATGAATGGTAAAGCGGGAAGGAAGAGAAGAGACATGCCTCCAAATTGCGACTGGGCTAACAAATAGAGCAAACTGAGAATGTTGGTGTGGGGAAACAATCAGAATTCCAGTGCAGGTAAAAATTAACGCCGATACTGTCAGAGAGAAGACATCGGGATGAGAGAAGTGAGTAAAAGCCAGCGTGGAGAGGGCAGAACGGAGACGTGCGTCGCCTCCGTCAGGGCGGTGGCGGCGCGCGTGTGCGGCGCGCGTGTGATCAGGGGGGCGTGCGAGCGGCGAGGGCAACGCACGCCCCACGTGGCACAGAGCGAGCGGCCGTGAAGCGCACGAGGCCACGGGAAGGGCGCCGCCGCCGCCGGAGAGGCCGGCGGAAGGGGTTTCGCGGGGCTTTGTCGAGCGCTGACGTCAAGCCACGGCCAAGAGGGGCGGGGGAGGGAGCGGGGACGGGGACTTCGGGTCTTACGTCACGCAGAGGTGCTGAAGTACTCAGGGTAAAAGGGTGGAGCCGTTCGCAAAAGCACTGCGAGAATGAACGTTTCGACGTAGAAACTGCGCGGGTGATCACACCCAATTTATTATTTCTTAAACTTCTGAATGGTTCGATTGAGCAGACCTTGTAGCAGCGTCCACGCGCGCGGAGTCGACGGCTGCTGGCTCGACTCCCTGTAAGGCGAGGGTGTTTTCGGCACGTTGTTGTGGCGTGGTTGACTTCTATCACCACACTCGTCCTGTTCGAGCATATTACATACCACTACGTCACATTTAAACATTTCATTCATAACCACTATTCGCTTCTCTTAACAATCCTATCATCCTCCAAACACTGCAAGGTAAAAACAAACCGCTACTCTGATTATTTTCCAAGGAAAGAGTGCATTATGGTGTAAAAGTGGTGAGAAAGCATTATGGTATAAACTCGCTCCCTTGCCTACGCTCAGAAAATAGTGTAATTAGCATTCAATAGCTATCGATCGAATGGTTCGATTTGCGAGGAATCACAGAATGGCCTGGACACTCAGTTCATCACAGGATCTCTCCCAATATCCGTGCTGCATATGATGATGATGAAATCGATAACGGATTGAGAGGCAAGGGAAATGGGTGAATTTCGTAAAAGCTTGCGGCAGCTTGGATGTCTCTACGGTTAAATCAACAAGGATATACAAGAATTTTGAATGACAATGATTTTCAAATGATTTAGCAGGTCGAAAATGGGTGTGTTGACTCCTCGTTCAAAAAATATCGGGTATTGGTGTGTTAAACAGAAAACTTCCAAAGCGCATAAATCAACATGGAAGACTTGGCTGGATTATATTAAAACACTAATACTTTTTATGTAAATTAAAAGAAATTAACTACTGTTGATTGTCGTTAATTTACGACTGCCTGTTAATAAGTTTTTTTTACGTTTTTGAAAGACAACATTGTCTTGATAAGCATTCTTGTCCGATATTGTCTCATATAGTACATACTCAGCTTTGAATCAATTATTTTTCCGGAAAAAGAATTCGAAAATACATGGCATTAAATTGGTTTATTTTAATATTCGCGTCTTAGTTTGCACTGGTTTGTAATGTGTGTTATTTCTCTTGTAATCTTACATAATTTTGTAATCTTTAACAGTTCATTTACTTGTGCAAGATGGTGGATCGGGTATGTGGTGACCCATTTACCCGATCTTTCTCGAGTAATGAGAATGATTTCAGAGAATTACTTCTTTGAGACATCTCCGCCTGTATGTCCCCTTCCACTCAATTTCCACAAACGATTCGATATTGTATACAACGTTTTTGATACTGGTAACTTCGGGACACATTAACGGAGATCAATACAAAACGAGAAAACGAAACAAAATGACTAGATGGTCAAGTAAATTGTTGAACCGAAACTACAAGTAAAGTGAACACAAGAGCAGGATTATTGTTTGGGCTCATGAGTTTAGGTGAGGCAAATGAATCGAAAATCAAATTTACTCGATGGATTCTTGAGTTAAGGGCAGATAAATAAACTCAAGTGTTCTACCAGCAATACATAACACCAGATCAAAATACCTTTGAAGAGAAACTAACTTAAAGAAAACGGGAAAAGAATTCGAAGGAAAAAAAATATATACATGAGCAACGCAGAAAGCGAAGCAATGGAGAAACCAAGTGCGAAGAATGCTCGTTGCGGTCGCGGGGAACGAACACGGGTGGGAAGACGGGAACACAAGAGGCAGCGATGCCATCACGGATGGCAATGGCGGCTGCAGCTTCCAACGACACAAAAATTATGCGCGCGCCCCGCCCGGGGCTGGCGGAGGCGGCGGCGGCGGCGCCGGGACGCGGGGCGAGCGAAATACGGCGCCCTGGGGGGCGCGCCCGGTAATCTCGGGATAAAATGAATTAGTGATGACGCCACATAAACTATGCATGCGCCCATAATTCGAGGACGAAAGCGGACAGGAGCCTGCGCGCCCTGCGCGATCCGCCGGCGGCGCCCCCGCGGGGGCGGAGCGGGCGGCCGTCGCGACCGACGCGACGCGATGGGAGCGGAGGACGGGGGCGGTGCAGGAGGAGCTGCGCATATGCACCGCCTCTGAACGAACTCTTGGAAGTGGATGACGCACATACACAAGAGTAAATGTTTATGTAAGCGGGAATGAACGTATGTTAAATGAACCGTTCGTTGTGCTATCACATTTTGAGTGACACGAAGTGAATTTCTCCGAAAATACTCAACAATTTCGCATTCGTTTTCATAACATCGCTTTAGTATTGATTCAATAATGAACTACATGTAACATACACATTTAGAAATATTGGCGTTAGGTAATGACGATATTAGTTGTGTCAAATTTAAATAAAAGAGTATCAGCATTACCTAAAATGCAAAAATTAACATTTGCATTTAAAATTTTTTGAGACATTAAACTAATACAGCAATTTAATATGATTAAAACATACCGGAAATACATTGAAATACCTACAGAATGTAATCGACGGCGGATGCAATCTTCTGATCCATAAAAACGTTCTAAACTATATTAGTCCTTCAAATTTTGTCCGCAAGAAAAGATGACGCAACAACCCCTATGTATTACCGTTCCTGAAACGGTCGATATCATAAGCGGGGCTTACCCCAGTGAAAGGCTTGATTACGTAAAAACAAATGCACGAACACCCCACCAAGAAACAGGTAATACAGATGAGAAGCAGGGCACCGGGACCCAACGAACGTCATACAAATGAGAGTAACGAGCACCCACAAAGGCAATACGAATCTCGCGCATCGCAACAGTCTGCCTGGTGGCCCCTCAAAGGAAAAGCCCTTCACAGGGTGCCTGGCGGCGACGCCGGCGGCGATGCCGACGTCGATGCCGTGCAGACGGACGGCGTGCGCGACGGCGACTGTACCTCCCTCCCGCCCCCGCCCCCGCCGCCGTCCCCTCCGCCACAGCCGCCACGAGTGCATCCGGAAGCTTTATCGATTGCAGCCGCGCCAGACTGCATCCACCCGGCGACCCCCGCCCTCCATCACCGCGTCGCCGTCGCCCCGCGCCCCTCGCCCCCCGCCTGGAGTAGGCTCGTTCGGCTAACTTGTGACGTCACGTCTGGGTATCGCGACGTCAGACCCTCGTCTGCTCGACCGTCTCCTAGTAAAGGGAGATGCGGAAATCAAGGTAGGCAGACTCATCCTCGGGATAAAGAGGCAACGTGCACAGTGATGGAAGTACACATGAGGTAATAACTTCTGGACAGCAAAACGTACGGTAACGCCAACAGAAATGAAGATGTAGGGAGGGCGCGAGAAATGTGATAATGAAAGAATAGCTCTCGAAAATGACAGTGGCGGACAACGCGCCGGAAAATAAGGCGAATTAAAGAGGATAGGGTGAGCGATTGATTATTACTGGCAAGGGCACGGGAAAACGCAAAGAAATAGACATTACGGGCAGTTACGCCATCAGAATATTGCAGACGAATGGCAGAGTGCAACCATGAAGATGGCAAAGAAATGAAAACAAGATGCAACTACAACGAGGCACGCAACTGTGCGCGTCCGTGGTCAAGTACAATGGAATGCTTGGCGTTAGACACTCGCAATACAGTATTCGGAACAAATGAAATTACGCATTCGACGCAAATGGTAGGCGGCGATCGTGGTGGCTGCAGCGGCAACGACGTCAACAATGACCAGGACGAAGACTACGACGACGGTTTCCGAGGAGGGTGTGCACCCTCTTGTCGACGTCCGCCTCCGCCGCCGCCGCCTTCTACGCCGCAGACACCGCACCCACCTAGCGGCGGCGGCGCTAGCCACCCCTCGCCGGCGTCGCGCGCCCCTGCCCCCGCTGCGTCTGGCTGGCTGGCGCGCCGCTCCCGCCGTCTGGGGCGCGGCTGCCGCCGCCGCCGTCGCGCCGCTGTCGGGGAGGGTGGATGTTGTTCCCCGAGCAATAAAACGGTCGCGTTTACCCGCAAGCCCACTCTTTGTTCGCTGAAATTAATGCGTGGGACATACACACAGACACGGCCAGCCAGGCTAGACGACCCATTGCTCGGCGTGCCCGTCGCTATTTCAACGAGCCGTCGAGAGTTGTCCACCACGCAGGGTCTCTGGCGCTGCGGAGCGAGCATGGGCGGGCTCCGCTGCCAACCCCAGGCGACGGCCAGCGTGCGCGCCCTTGTTCGTCGCGACGCGACGCGTTGCCTCAAAGCGACGCGCGCCGTCGCCGCCAGCCAAGCGGCTGTGTGGAGCGTAAAGGCGGCCGACGACGCGCGATTACTGGAGGGAATTCCGCTCGTTGAGCTACGAACTGTGCATCTGTGTTATCGTGGACGAGCAGCTGGAATAACCCTTGTACTCGTCGTGTGGCTGGCGTTAATTTCGCTGGGGCGCAGCAGCAGACGTTGCAGACGAGTGAATCATTGTGATACCTCTTGGCCATGCTTACAGCATTCCAGCCCTAAGTAATACAAAGCATCATAGACGAAATATTACCCATTATCTTTACAGTCATTTTGTAAAATTGCCATTGTTTGGAATATACCAACGTAAAATCATGGATATCAGATGGCCCCCAAATCCTTTTTATCAGACTTCTTGTATTTCTTCCCGCAAAAATTAACATAGCTTTTTGAAAATATCTTACATAAAAGACAAAGTACGTATTCACCAACTCGTGTTGCGTGATGAACTGAGTGTACAAAACGCAGATATGGTGCGAATAGAAACACCTGCTCCATTCTCAGTTTGTCCAGACGGTACCTGGTCTCCCTTCCCCCAGCAGGCAAGCGATTCTGTCTGCACGCCCCTTCGGCCGCACAGAAATCGGGCGAGAGGGCAGCTACGTAGCAACAGCGTCATCATCGCTCTCATCCTCCCCCCCCCGGCCGATTCCACACACGCCACCTTCATCGGGATACCTGCGCGCACGCGTGCCCGCTTATAACAATTTAACAACTCCGAACCCCGTGCCTGCACCCCCGCGGACTCCATAAAACTCCCCAACTCCAGAGGAACAAAAAAGTCGCACCGCGCACGACGCACGACGCACCACGCGGTGGGACGCCCTCGCTGCAGCTTGCCGGGGCCCAGGCATGCACGCTGCGGAGTAAACAACTTAGTTCGCAAACTTCTGATGCGAAACTGTCTTTATACTGCCTCCTAAAAGGAGTTAAACCGCGAACGCACCACAGCCACCGCCGCCCACTTGCAAATAGGTAGGGAAACGCCGTGCATCTTTAAAAGATCCGTGGCGACGTGCCCTTTAATATGACCAAGGTAAATGGCGGACGTTCTGCCGAGATATTCGCGCCCGTCTTTATTAGGTCACATATGGGTTACAAAATGCACCTCCGCCTCAGTACCAAGTCTACAAACGGACTGGAAAATTACGCCATGTCACTTTTCGATTTTCTGCATCCTACCTGCATTATCGTTTTTGCAACGTAATTAGGAACAGAAGTCCTGATGCTATCAATATGTCGCTACTCTTTCCTATACTGAAAACAACAATACTTGAAAACGTCCAAATTAAAAGATGTACTTCCATTGTTAACCTCCTGCACGCGCCCATTTGACATCCCAGCATTTGGGGCACTACTAACTTAATCGATTTTCACTTCTAATCCTCCCCCCGACATCATTGATCTTGATGCCATAACCCTCAGTACTGAAACTCATTCCAAATATTTAAGAATTAAAGATTCATATGAGTCGATGTATCGAGAGAATCACATATTTCAGAGCACACTATCAAGTAAATTGTCTAGAAAAACCTTATCAGATTCCTTTTGAACCATCATCAAGACCCATATTAATAAGAGTGAAAAGTTCTAACCAGATAAGGAGGAGGGGTTCCAGCCTTAGTTTGCAATTCGACTCAGATTTTTTCCAAATGTTTGGATGTAGAAAACATTATTATTTTTAAAATACGGTGCTAAAATATCGACATGGTAAGTATTCACAGCGAAAAAACAGTTTTTTGTGTTTAAATTAAGAAAATAATCAGTTTATGGTATTTATTTTATTTCTTTGCTTCCGATATGAACCTTTCCGTAATAATTGGTTAAAAAATTGACTTTTAGGCGCCTTTTAATTCATAAATAGAGTAATAAATTTATTAAAATATTTTTTCTATAAAAATTGTAACCAAATTTTCTTCTTTTTCATAAAAATTCACCTATTTTGTAAACTTCCAGAAGTAGTTTCAGATAGTGTCACGTATGAAATGTAGACAATTTCATATGCTTCTGAGTGCTCAAATCGGCAAATGTCTAGGATTTGATTTACGACCTAGCGAGCTTATTTTGTAACCATGCGTTTTTACGATGTCGTGAATAATATAATGTTTTCATATGTTTATAAAATTTGTAATATTGTCAAAATTGATAAAAAATAGGACATGTCTTAGTATTGTTGGAAATCTTTATTATACATTGAATAATATTTTTATGTAATTGAAATAATATTAGTGTGTAATTGAAATTTGCATTCAATTACATATTTTGTTAACTGCAGTTTAGAAGCTGGGAATATCTTCGAATCAGTATACAAAATATCTTCGAATCAGCATGTTAAGCTCATTTTGAGTATTATTTTTAATATTTTACGTATCGGGATGCATTTTACATATTCCTAACCATTCAGAAATATTCTAATTCAGATCACTTCCCTTTTCCGACCAATTATAATCACGCTTTTCAGTACTTTCTTCACAAGTAGTGTATGGAAATAACATTGCCATTTTTAATTTTAATTCTTTCAATGGATATTTAACGTAAGAATTCTCATCATTATCTTATCATAAATTTAGTTTCTAAATAAGTAAGATTCTTTGAAAAAAATACGTGCCCATCATTACCACCGCCGCAGCCACTGCATTGGGGAAATGATCCAAAGCAGAGCTGAGACTAAACTTCACCGTGAAACCGCTTCGCTTTGCAAAGTTCGGCTACAAAGGGATCAGCGCCCTTCAGTAAGCTTTTATTAATTTAAACTAATACGTTAACTGAAATAAAAATCGCTGTTTTAAACTAACACGTTATTGAAATATGCAACATAAACTATTTCGAATCTCCACAATTTAATTATTTAACCATGAAAATTTGTGTGGACACTGTAGTGGGACTAGTGTTAACTAAAAATACCTTCGTGTATTAATCATGCACATGAAAAGTGCGATTTTTCATATTCTTTACTCTTCTACGTATTTAGTTACATATTGAACTAACTTTTATATTTGTATGTACAGGTTTTTGTATTTGTATGTACAGGTTTTCCTACTTGATGATAGGGGAAAATATCAGCTCTACTTATTAGACCCTTATAGACTGACAATTCAGCGATAAAAATTATATACTCACTTACTTTGTTTCAAATCTACCAACCCATTGTAATTGCGGTTTCAATTTTTTATTTGCTATATGAAATTAAAATTAATGTTACTGCGATGTGGTCAATTCATGCTATAAATGTTACCTAATTAAGAAATATTCCTAGGGTTCACACGAAAAATACATGCCATTACTACAACTTATCTCCAATCATTCATTACATCAAAGATACTTAACTGAAAATTACCGATCAATGTCTTAAAATAACGTTCAACTTTTCCTCAATTTTGGTATCATTTGTTCGATTTTCAAACTAACTTTATATTTTTAGGTAATTGTGACTGGACAATGCACACTGATGTTAAATTACGGGGAATATTATCTCAGAATCAATCCACGATTTCTAGCAGTTTCACAAATCGTTTTCATGTTTCGGAATTAAACCCTGGAGAACTGAGAGGTTCTCAGAACCTCTTTGACCAGTCCCAAAATAACCTTCAAATGGCATCGTCTGCTGTCACTGGTAGTTAACATTCTGTCGAAAAGCTAGCGACGGAGACGGAGATGGCGGTGGCGGTGGCGACGGTGATGGCGGGGGCGGGGGCGGGGGCAGGGGCGGAGGCGGTGGAGGAGGTGACGGTGGCGGCGGCGGTAGTGGTGGTGGTGGTGAGGTGGTGGTGGTGGTGGTGGTGGTGGTGGCGGTGACGGTGGCGGTAGCGGTGGCGGTGACGGTGGCGGTGGCAGCGGCGGCGGCGGTGAAGGCGGTGGCGGTGAAGATGGCGGCGATGGCGGTGGCGGCGATGGCGGTGGCGGCGAAGGCGGTGGTGGTGGTGGCGGTGGCGGTGGCGGTGGCGGTGGCGGTGGCGGTGGCGGTGGCGGTGGCGGTGGCGGAGGTGGAGGTGGAGGTGGAGGTGGAGGTGGTGGTGGTGGTGGCGGCGGCGGCCGCGGCGGCCGCGGCGGCCGCGGCGGCCGCGGCGGCCGCGGCGGCCGCGGCGGCGGCGTCTACGGCACCGCCGCCGCCTTGGCCGTCGCTGCCGCCGCCCCACCCCCGCCGACGCAATCAATACGCTTCCGAGAATTCCGCGCGCGCCAGCCGCTCATAAACGGCACGCACACGCCGCGGCGGTCGCCGGCGCCGCCGCCAGTCAAAGCCGCCGCCAGGCATCCCTGCCCCAGCCAGCGCTCCCAAGTCCCACCTCGTCGCCGTTATCACCGTTTTCGCTACAACCCTCATCGGCGTCTCCATCTATAAGAGTGGATTCGGAAAACTGTTGAGAGGACACGGTTTAGAAGAATTTAAAGGTAACAATTATTACAAATTATTTTACATACATACAATTTGAAAATACCACAACTACACAATACTTTATACATTATTTCTATTATTACTACTTTTCTACTAGAAAAGGTTTCAATTTAATCTCGGAAAAAAGGTCTACAAATAATATTTTGACAAGTGAAATATTAAGAAAATACATTAATAAATAACAAAATATTGATATTTATTGAGTTGTTTAAACATAATGACTCTGCATTGGCGATCTCTTGAGGGGATGGCTACCAGCCCTGCCCCCTACGGAGTCGTCCTCTGTCGTTCTCATTTAGACCAACGCCTTTGACGGTCGTCGATGACACATTCCCGCGGGGAACCTCTCCACCATGTTCTTTCTAGCCTGCAATCACACCGGTATCAACATTTCAGTCACCATTTCCACAGTCACTTCACCATTTGATACCCTCGACGTCAAAACAAGTCCTACAGTCTTCCCCACCGTCATCTACGTTCTGTGGCCACTGTTTCCACCGCCCGCATCAGTTACATTGCCAGTTTTCTATCCCGCCGTCACCGCTATCACTACTTCATCTTCAGTCGCTGTCTGGAGGAGAATCCTAGCATCCGGATGCTCTGATCGGTAGTTTTCCGTGGTTTCTCCGATCAACATCAGGTGAATGCCGAAGCAGTACCCTAACAAACGGGCCATGGACCGGGCGCGATCTTTCCTTCCTCTTCCTTCTCTTACTCCCACCCTTTACACACACTTAAACTAACATGCACTACACTACCACACATTCCGGGAGACCGGTCGGGAGCTTCGAGCTTGTTCTGGCTGGGGCGGTGCCCCGCTGGTGGGAGAGTCCTGGTTAGGGGGAATTCCCGCTAGCCGACTGTAGGTCGGCACCGGATCTCGCCATCCAGCGGGGAGAAATCACCGTCATCTCCCGAGGGAAAAACATGCACTACACTTACGGGACTAATGACTAAAGTTGTTGACGTGCCCGGAATCACCAACCAACCAACCAACTACTTCATCCGCCATCTTCCATGCGATTATTTCCGCCGCCAGCATCGTCGCTCTCCATCACCCCCGCGCTAGCACGCGCACGCGAGGCGACGCACCGGGCCGGCCGAGCCGTCAGCGCCCCACGCGCCCGCGCGCGCGCGCGCGCGCGCACGCCCGCCCGCAGGGTACATTGCCCCTACGCATCTCATTGTCCATGCGTGACCAGGCCCCATCTGATAGGAAACCCCTTCTTTAGCCGGGCCCGCGCCGCCCCGCCCCTGGCCGCCCGCGGCTACGGCGCTGCCACCCTCGCCTCGTTACGCAGCGCGCGCGTGTTAAAAGGGGGCTCGCGCCGCAGCGGACGGAGCGTTCAGGCCGCTTGCCCTATTCGCTGTCCTTGCGCCTCGAACGCGAAGCCGCTTCAGCCGCTCCGTCACGATACAAATGCTCGGGTACGGTTCTTCCACGAAACTTACCAAAATGAACTTAAAAACACTTGTAATATTATGTAAGTCAAAAGACTAATTGCTTTCCATCACCTTCTAAACCCATTACCCATATCGGGATGTTGGCCACCGAGTAGAACGAACTCATACTTCACTAGCACCACACGTGTTGATGCCATCTGTGCTACAAGACAGGTAGTTGTAGGCTTAGTTTCTCTAAATGTGTTTTGTACTCTCCTAATATTTATCGTATATCTAGCATCTACAATGAACATTATATATAGTATTCATAAAATTCCATTTTTTTACTTGCAGATGACCTGAAGATGAAAACATATAAGCTTTTGAAACATTGAAATATTGTGCTAAAATTTTGAAATTTAATTGATGGAATAAACAAAAGTTACAAACGAATTTTCATTTTATATAATTTTCCCTACTCTATGTAATAGTATAATAGAAAGTAAAAGTTACTATTCAGTTTTAGCGTGCCATTCATCCCGATTAATATCACATCCATAAAGAAATAACCAAATTAACAGAGAACAAGCCCTTTCAGGAGTAGAAGATAGACGAAAAATTAGAAACTTGTCTCTAAGAACGTTAACGAAAAAATGGCGTGAGAGGCTTATTGAAATATCTCTTGAACACTCAGACCTCATTTTAGACCTCTAACTTTTTTCCTTCTCTCTCAATTATATAAATGTACAATTAAAATTAGTGTCAAAAATTGTTTCTGATTTAAAAAAAAAAGTCATTTACTTTTCTAATTTTTTGAAACTTTTAAAAAATATATAACTTCTAAGCAAACTGCGACTTAGACGCCGTACCAAGAATATTGGAACACCAAAGAAAAGAATTTCCAATTCCACGAAATTATTGAAAAAAAGCAATATTCTTGTTTCAGTGGAAAATGTGTTATGCTTTCTGCAACTGGTCTTACACAGTTATAACTCTGATGTATTTCATAATGAAATTTCAAGTTTTCAGCAAAGAGTCCACGTAAACCATTCCGAAAAAGAAGACATTCAAGCGCTACGAAAATACCTAGACGCTGTTATTACAGAATACGTACTAGTTAGTACGAGACTAATAATTGAAGTTCCAAAGAATAAACTTCACATTCCAGGACTGCGAATTCTTGAAAATCGCCAATAGAAAGCGTTTTTCTACGATGTAATGAAAATGTGAGTTTCCATGTACTGCTACGCGTGCGTGAAAAGCGTGATTTGAAAAAACGTGACGTCCCATGCGTAAAAGACCTCTTCACAGTGTCTTCAAAGTGCGAAAGGGCTTACGCACGGTAGGTAGCTTACAAGAGACGTAAGGAAATAAAGCACACATTAAAGGCAAAACAACTTCAATTTCAACATTATCTTCCCATTAACTATTAATTTGTAATTAACTGTTAATACGTAATTAGTACTTATCTGTTAACATGTAATATATTATGAAACTCTCATCCGCATCCCTTATACACGTACACCAATTTCTCAAGTGATGGTAAGTTTCTTCGTAAATACCTTAGGAATATTGAGTATCTCTACTCCGTAGCGAGAAAGTAAAAAGGAAGGAAGGATGAACATAAAAATTACGAAAATAAATAAATATTGTTCTGTTCATGTTTTTCCTTTCTTTAATCAATATTGTAAATATTATTTTTGGCATTTTCATTTATGAACTAATTTTGTAAATATATTTTCACCTGCGCCTGATGACGGAGACGGAACGTCAATTTTCATAGAATAAAATTATGAAATAAATTCGGATGTATTTAATTGTGGTTGTCCTACTTTTTTTTTAAATGACTGAAAATATTAGAAAATGTCAATTATTAGGGGGCAGCCATATCATAATATGTATCATATTTTTGTAACTTTTGTAAGTTCTGATTTGTATATAAGTAAGTAGCACGCCAACAACATCCTTATCAAAAAAGAGAAAATAAACAATTGTTTAAGACGGAATAGAATTTTAAGGTCATATTTCTAGAGGAAAAATCAGCAATGTGCAATGCTGCAAACTCGTGTGAATATTATTTTTTACACGTTGCTTTTCTAATATGACGTATAATAAATAAACAATTCGTAAATTCAGTCTCCAAACACGTATTTCCAAAGATTTGTTCTTAGGTTGTTAAAACATTTGCCTTGTAAATGAAAGTAAGCAAAAGATCCTAACACACTTTTAGTATACTGATAGATAGAGTACGTAGAGACTTTATATTCGTTCTTTTTACGAGATCCATACCTTACATGAATGTATACCACAAAAGGAGTTCCGCCGACAGAACGCTTTGCTAGGCTCTTTCGCCCAACTACTTCTAGGTGGACAGCTGGACAACGCGTCCGACCTAATGATACGACCGCGTTGGGCGGGGAAGAACGTGGCGCGGCTCGAGGCGATAAGCGCGCTATCTCTGCGGCCATGTCCTACAAGCGACACACGGCGCCGCCCGTGGCCCAACACCATTGCAAGAACCGGTCAGGTGTTTTCTTTCCTAACCCCCAAACTTAAAATTGAAAATAACACAATTGCAATTTAAAAATATAACAGTAATTGGGATGAGTAAACTAAGTAATCGCACTAGAAACCCTCATATCTCAGGATTTCGAACGAGTTTACATACTGAACTTTCCAAACTTTGTCGTAGATTTCCTTGACGAAATTTCTGTTCAGGACAGCCTTCCTTACATTGTTTAATTAGATCGATTTTAAAAAATGTACCTTCACGAAACCTTTCAGCACTTGAGCAGCACTTCCTGACCCAATATACACAGAAACATTGTACATACCTACGTATAAATCGACAATCATGGAGAAGCATACAAATTCGTTTCCTTCCATAGTATTGTGTTTTCCAAGTTTTCCCATAAATGGTACCATTCTGTACAATTAAACATGCCATTCCATCCATCTTCGGAAAATATGTTAATATAACAGAACTGTATACCGATGTGTACGTCTCCATTTACAAATTTAAACTGTTCTCTCGCATTTCTATTTACGACCAGTACAAGAGGAAAATTCACCACTGTGCTGTTTTTATTCCTCTGATTTCTTCCTCTTTTTCTTCCACCTTCTTCCTCCTCCTCCTCTTCTTCCTTCTCATCCTTCCTCTTCTCGCTCGCCTACTTTTCACTTTCCTCTTCTCCCCTTCTTTTAGGTCATAGAGTTGGCCCGTAGCACCGACTCGACCGCGGTCGGTGCGACCCAATAATGGCGCGTGCAACGGGGAGCTGGCGCTGGCGCTGGCGGTGAACCACCGCTCGCTCAGCACAGCGCGGCTTCCGCCCGCCCGCCCGCGCTCCGCGAGTTTTTCGCTCTGAGCGCCGACCTTACGTAACAGTCGAAGGGTTCGCAATACGCTACTTTGCAACTAGGTCACTGTCAGCAGCCTCGGCGCGAGAAGGTTAGATCCAACCAGAGCGCTCCAACAAGTTGAGCATTCCGGGAGTTTCTAGAGTACATTCCACGTATCTGCGGAAGTCATTTTAAAACTTATCTCCTTCTTATAAGACGAATTTTCGATCCCTCCCAAATACTTGCCAGAAGATGCTAACAATTACAAATAAAAAATAAAAAAAACTCATGAAATGATATCATTGGCTGCCAAAGTAAATTCTTTACGTTCCACTAAAAAAATTCCGAGCATGACCGAGTCATGCTGTCACAAGATATTATTATTATTGAAAGAAACGACACAAAAGTATTCTAGAAATCTTTTCATACGAATACTTCATAATTAAAATATATTTCGAAAGTTGCAAATCGACGACAGTAATGGGAACAGGAATATCTGGAACAATAAAAACGTTTCTCAATTCATTCCCAACTTCAGGCTTGAACAACAAGTGGTCGATAACGATCGACCTCCGTCAATGGCCAGGTCTTTCTCGGTCGATCCCAAATGTTTACTTATTTTCATCATAGAAAGAACAAGTCAGGAGTACAATTTCGAGGAGTTTCTATGATCTTGAAGTAAATAATACTTCTATAATTCAAGAAGAGATGAAATTATCAAATGTATGCCGCAGAACGAATTCTCAATGGCAGGCATGTGATCAGCGCTCAAGACCTAAATAAAACGCCAAAGAAATTTCTTTCATTTTTACTCACTTTATTAATATTTTTTTCCTTTCTTGTCGCCATTTTCAACAGTTAAATTCGCTGCGAAGTTGCTTTACTTACTACTTTTAGCATTTCAAACATTTTAAAAAGTACTGCAAAATATTAAAATTTTCTTTTCTTCCAAACTTCATTTTCCTCATCTTATTACGAAAGTTTTAACATTCTACCTTTCACCGCACAGATTTCTGCTTATTTACTGCGCGAACTTCGCACCATTTTTCAAATGTTGATGGAAATAACTGACAAATGGGCCACCATTTCGTAAATATCAAAGCAAAAAAGCCATTGGGATATTCTCGTTACACAACGCAAAACCGAGCGCTCTCGGACAACGTACCTCTCCCCCGTGTCCCGGGCGTTGCTTTCCCCTTTCCTGCCCCCTTCGGAGACCCCTCGCCCCTCGTACCCACGCACCACGCTCCACGTCCACGTGCCCGCCGCTCGGTACTAATTGGGCGCCCTAAACGCGCGTGAAATATTCAAAAGCCGGCGTAAACATTTTTAATGAACGCAAACAGTGTCATTCACGGGCGCGCGACCGTTTTTCGACGAAAAGTTTTCCTCCAAGTGGCGTCACACAAAAGAGTTACCGCGTCGGAGGGCGGGCGGGCGGGCGGGCGGGCGGGCGTCGGCGGGCGTCGGCGGGCGTCGGCGTCGGCGGGCGTCGGCGGGCGTCGGCGGGCGTCGGCGGGCGTCGGCGGGTCGTCGGCGGGTCGGCGGGCGTCGGCGGGCGTCGGCGGGCGTCGGCGGGCGTCGGCGGGCGTCGGCGGGCGTCGGCAGGCGTCGGCGGGCGTCGGCGGGCGTCGGCGGGCGTCGGCGGGCGTCGGCGGGCGTCGGCGGTCGGCGGGCGTCGGCGGGCGGGCGTCGGCGGGCGGGCGTCGGCGGGCGGGCGTCGGCGGGCGGGCGTCGGCGGGCGGGCGTCGGCCCGGGCGGGCGTCGGCGGGCGGGCGTCGGCGGGCGGGCGTCGGCGGGCGGGCGTCGGCGGGCGGGCGTCGGCGGGCGGGCGTCGGCGGGCGGGCGTCGGCGGGCGGGCGTCGGCGGGCGGGCGTCGGCGGCGGGCGTCGGCGGGCGGGCGGGCGGGCGGGCGGGCGGGCGGGCGGGCGGGCGGGCGGGCTGGCTGGTGCTGCTCGTCGGTCGAGGGCACAGCCGTATCAGTAATTCATAACTGCGGCCCGCCCCCCCCCCCCAGCGGGAGCGCCTCGGCCCGGTGGCTGGCCGGGCAGCGAGCGGTCGCCGCCATTAGCCGCGTCGCCGGAGTACCCCCTCTTAGCTCTGCTGCGTCAGGGCTGGGGTAGATCCCCTGAATTCGCTAATGATTTACAATCCGCTAATAGTTTGAAATCTTACATTATACGGAGAAGTCATAAACTGATAGTCTTCTTAATTCCCGTACCAGACTTGAAGCTCGCACTAAACAGTAACGTTAAAGGGTAAAACGTGTACCTCGAAAACCAGCACAAGACAGACCAGCACAGAACTCTCAAAAAAATGAGTTTTGGTCCAAAGATTATGCTAAGAACATTATATTAAGAACATTATGCTAACTTGACTACTTTCAACCGCTGGGATTGGGCGAAAAGGTGTTCTGAATACTGGAAATAACAGGCCTTCCAATCAATACAAATTTAAGAATCACCAAAAGAACATAACACATTTTCGTTACCTATTTTTTCTAATCATTTTTGTCTTTTTTCTGCCCCTCAAAAAACCTCGTGAAAAGCCGGGCAAGTGGAAGTAGAGCGACTTTGGCTTGAAGCGCGCTACTCTGAGGGTGACGTGGTTAAAACAGGCAACGCCCCTTTGATCCCCGACGACCTTTCGATGCTGGATCGAGCGCGTTGCGGCAGCTGCAGCGGGGAAGGCGTAGGCCTGGGGCGCTGCTCGGGGCCTGATCGATGGAGCAGCCGCGAGGGCGGCGGGGGCGGCGGGGGAGGCGGGGCGGCGGGGGCGGCGGGGGCGGCGGGGGCGGCGGGGGGCGGCGGGGGCGGCGGGGGCGGCGGGGGCGGCGGGGGCGGCGGGGGCGGCGGGGGCGGCGGGGGCGGCGGGGGCGGCGGGGCGGCGGGGCGGGCGGGGCCGCGGGGGCGGCGGGGTGGCGGGGGCGGCGGGGGCGGCGGGGGCGGCGGGGGGCGGGGGGGGGGGGCGGGGGGGGGGCGGCGGGGCGGCGGGGCGGCGGGGCGGCGGGGGGGGGGACCGCAGGGCTCGCGGGGTCGGGAGGCTCAGCAACGCGGAGGTACCAGCGCGGCGACAGACGGGTGGTCCTACGTTCTGCAGCCTTCTGCACGTGGCGCCGCCTTCCTGGGCGAAAGCTCAGGCTCGCATGGCAGACAACAGCTTCAGCTTCAGCAAATGTACGTACAGAAACAATAGAGGAACATAATTCATTTTTCGCGAAGAATGCAGAATGAAAAGGAACAGAAAGGTTACTAAAAATATAAATTTCCACATTCAATTGCCTTTCGTAAGCAATAAATTAATAAAACACGTCCAACATTTCACAGACTTCATTACAAAGGGAAATCCAAACATTGAGGCGTGTTCGTACGTAATATTATACGTTGTACGTAATATTTCTCTCCAATGTGTTTTATGAAATAACCTTGTAAGAACGAAATGAAAATTTATTTCGTAACGCAGCACGAACCACGCAGTGCACTTTACAACGCATATTTGTACATCCCGCGTACAAAACGGGTCACTGTGGAACGAAAGCACTCGGCACTCGGTCGGTCCAGCAACGCACACAATCCGAGAGGGGGGCGCATATGGCCTTTGGGGACGACCGCAGGACACCGCGCCCGAAATTTACGCGCGCCGCTTAAAATAAAAGCACTGTAAAAGGGGATTCCCGCATTCCGTTTCATTTCAATTCGCGACGGTGTAAGCGGGGCTGCGACGCGACGGCGCGGCGCAGCGACCGGGAGGTGGTACACGACTCGCAGGGCTTTTTACGCCCCTCCCCCGCCCACGCACACGCCTCCGTCGCCCCCGACCCCGGCAGCAAAGTACTCGGGGGGGGGGGGAGCGGAGGCGGCGGCCCCGCGAAAACGCGTCGCCATTACGCGTAATTGCGCGCGCAGGGAGGCTGCGGAATCATAGCCCTGCCCCGCCCCCCTCCTCGCCATCTGCCGCGCTGCCGCCGCCCGAGGCCACTCACTGAGCCCACCGTCCCCCTTCCAGTCCCAGACGATCGTGTTTTGCGTCGCACCCAATAGAATTCCTGAGTTTCGGAATCTTCGAAGACCTAAGGATTAAACCGTATGATTTTCTTCACAATGCTGGCCTTTGCAAAAAATGTCAGTATTTCTGAACATAAATTGTTAAGAAAGCGTTGAAGAATTAATGTTTGCTTAAATTGTTAAGGAAGCATTGAAAGCAAGAATTGAATGCAGCTAACGACTTACTAGCTTACTCCATGATTCTTACATTAATGGAAGTGAATAATTCTCCCTTCTTCTCGAAACCACTACATTTAGATGCACGGAATCATTAGATCTTCTAGATTTAATTTGTTCGTCAAATAAAGGACGAATGATCCAGCAGTCTATTGGAAAAACAAACTGAATGTTGACTATTGTTAAATCAGCTTAATACTCTGTTCTGTACTATAGGATTATACAGTACAGAGTACAACACTAAAACTATTTCAGAATCAAATACGAAATTAAAACTTCGAAATGTGACAATCATCTATAGAATTGCAAATTTAATATTCTTGATGTGTGTGAATCATAACACTGATCACTAGCACTAGCAAGATGGAAATAATCACAATACTTTACTGTACAAATACACTCAATCCTCCGCTGACTGACAGATCAATCGAGAACACATCCAAAAACAATCCAGTGTTTTGACACGCATTCTTTCTAGCATCTGCGTTTGACAGCTCAGCAAGAGTCGAGATAAATGAATTATTGTGAACAGAGAATTGCTTTATGTTGCAACCTCAAACTAAGATCAGTAGGCGCACAGTGTTCATTACTGAATATTTTGAATAATTGTTTTAATTTAGGGAGAAAATATGTAGTTCTTCATTGATGAAAATGTTGCTCAGAAGACAAGGTTTTTGGTAAAATAAATTATATCATCGGCATAAAACTAATTAAACAATACGCTATATGTTGCGACAAATTTTGAAGATTAAGAAATTTTGAATCATAATATCAAGGTAGAATATTTTTAGTGTATGTTAGAACATCTCAGAAGATAGAAGGTTTTAAATTCTTAATATTTCAGTGTTCCGTAAAGCTTTACGAATTGTTACATAGATTTCAATAACAAAAAAAGCCCACTCCCACACATATGCATCTTATAGGCATATTATTTCAAGTTGAAATCATCTTTTCGTACTAAACTTACGAAGAATTTCAAAATCAACCAAAAGGCTGAATTGCAATTGATACTTACGAGCAATGCAAGCAATGTTAGCGCCTCCGAGTAATTCAGCTGACTTACCTGAAACAAAATAGGCAGATATAAATAAGGCATCGAGGACGGCTTGATTAAGCCTCCATAAACAGAGTAAGTCACGTACCTCCTGCAGTTTTCGAATGGTTCAAGTTATTGCAAAGCAGTTTTCACGGAAGTGTATGAGGGAATGGGGCTAATTGAATGAAACATGAATTCATTTCTATTATATTCCTTATATTTTACGAGATATCGAGGTAAATATAGATATAATAGTCTATCATGACGAGCGTAAAAGATGTATCCAATGATATACATATTAAATATTGAATAAGCATTTTTGTGAGTAATTTTGAGTTTTTAAGAATTTTTTAAAAATTTAATTTAATTTTTTTGGCCACTCGTGTTTAACGGACATTTTGTTCGGATAACAGTCCGCCATACAAGGTCACGAAGCGCTTCGCCTGCTAACGCGCGCTCGGCCAAGAAAGCTTAGAACAAAAGAATCAAAATTACTCAAAAATTGTTAATCTAACATGTAACAAGATGTATATCATTGGATTCGTCTTTTTTACTCTCGTCACGATAGACTAAAAAAATGTTTAGTTCCATTTGCAAAAACCAAAGGTATCCATACCTCGTAAAATGCATATCATGAAATAGAAATGAATACTTGTATCAATTAATCCCATTCCCTCATGCACTTCCGTGAAAACTGCATTGCAATAACTTCAACCGTTCAAAAACCGCAGGAGGTGCTAAAGTTACGTGACTCATCCTGTATATTTTTATTGTATAAATGAATAGCGCAGTGTATGCAAAATCAGCATAGTACATTCATCTAAATAACAAAATAAAATGGGAAAATTAGCGAATGTTCCTAGGCATTCAAAACCAACCATGCATATAATAAGTCATATTTCTGAAATTAAAACAGATAAAATTCATGAAACTACTGTTTGTATTATACTTTGAAATAAACATTTTCAAGAACCTGGGCTGAGAATCTTCATCAAAAATGGCAAAATAGAATTTAAATCAGTCAGATTTCAAAACTTACGATCGCATAGATTGAGCGTGGAGCGGAAATTAGATTGAATGGAAAATTATGTAAGGTACATTTACTTAAAATAGGCACCATATTTGAAACTATTGATTTTTACTTCGGTTCGGCAACAAGCGTTCCTTATTATAGAAACGTTGCTGGATTTATTCGTGTTCCTCTGAGACGCTAACTCCGTCGGAGGAAACATTAAAAAGCACTTCAAGGCTATGCAAGCCTTGCACCCCACCTGCACGCACAAGGCTGCATCAGAAGGGGAGAGGGTCTCCACGAAACCTGGCTAACAACCCCCCATTTAAGGGTCGCGTACCCCGAGGGAAAATCCAGCTACAAAACGTTAGCGTCGCCTCTGACCGTAAACACGCGCAGTTCTCAGCAGAACGGGCGCTCGGGGAGATAAGAACACCGAAGGGGGGCGGGGGGCAGCAGGAGGCGGCACACAGTACCAACAGCAGCCAGCAAATTAAAAAAATAAAGACGCCGGGCGCCAGGAAGCGTAATTATTTATGTGTTATTGTCCCTTTTAACGGTTCTTTCGCAAAACGTCCTATTTCCGAGTACGCTTTACGCGCCTTTTCCTTTATTTCGCGCATAAAGAAAAAGAAAAATCTAATTACTTGGGGATTAAGCACGCGTTTATTTCGGAGTCCGAGGCTTTGTGCGAGGAGAGGGGGGCCTGGGCAGGAAGGCAGGCAGGCACGGCGCGTTTTCTCTGGATCGCGACCTCAGTTGTTCCTCCGCTCCGCCCCCGTCCCCCCCCCCCCTCTGCACCACCTCCACCCCCACTGCGGCCCGCCCACCCAACTGCCTGCCTGCCCACCAGCGAGGCACACGTGCGAGGCGTACAAAGAAACGAGATGTATTGCGGACACGGGCGGACTCCCAAGCGGCGGCGCCGGATCCTCACTAATATTAATGGCGCCCGCGCTGCAGCGGAGCGCGCGCGAGGAGGGGGCGCGGCCGGCGACGCGGAAGCGGACGCAGGAACAGGAGAGATTCGCCAAAAAGAGAGCTAGAGGAATTCAGCAACTGAAAAATGGTATGAAGGAAGAGGAACATGAAAAATAGAAGAAAAAAAAAAACAACCACAGATCAAAGAAAAAAATGAGAAGTTTTAGGTAAAGAAATTCTTGTATAGTAATCGAGTCAATAAAACAAGAAAGAATATTTATGGCAGAATAACAAGATAAGTAAGAAGAAATCAAACAATTAAATCCACGAATCAGTGGAATTGAACGACATTAATTAGTTCTATATTAAAGGAAGACGCTGTGAGGCTAATGAGAACGATGAAAAGTGCTAAGGCTTGTAAGACACGAAAAACCGAAGAGCAGAAGAAAAGGAAGAATGAAAACGTCTTCAGTGTAGTAGACTAACTAGATCGTACCATGTACACGGGATGAAAGAAACAATATCAATAATTCTAAAAACCGCCGACTGGAGGAAAAATAGTGTATTAGGGTATAAATTTAAGGCAAATAAAAACCTGATAGTAGCAGAAAAAAGCAAAGGCAGTTGCACAGATTACATTTTGCAAGTTTCTCTGACAGAATAACAACTTGGAAGAATGCAAAATAAAATGCTCTCAAAATGAAATAGCGTGGATGGGACAGGAACGTGAATAGACGAAACAACCAGTACGAGAAGAGGTAATGCATTTAACGATGCGCGAGAAAATAGGATCTAAACGCGGATGACCCGCTGCTCTGGATTGGGCGAGATCAGGCGAGGCTAGTTGTGGCTGGGTGGGGTGAGGTGGAACAGAACAGGGCAGGACGGGTAGGGGCGGGGCGGGGGCGGAAAGGAGCGCGACAGGGGCGGAGAGGGGCGTTGCGGGGTGCGAGGAGGGGCGTGGCGAGGGTCGGGGAGGGGCGTGGCGAGGGCGGGGAGGGGCGGGGAGGGGAGGGCAGGGCAAGGCAGGGCAGGGCGGGGCGGATTGGGGCGATGGGCGGTAAGGGGCGGGGAGGGAGCAGGGAGGGGGCAGGGAGGGAATGGGCAGAGAAGGGGCAGAAAGCTGTACAGAGGTGTGACGGCTGAGAGGGAAGGGGCGGGGCCACGGGTGAGTCGACGCCGCCCGCACCAAATGTAATCGCAGAGCGCGAGCTCCGGCCACAATAGTGCAACTGCGCAAAGTACGCGCACCCGACTCGGAATTAAAACTGTATTCATAAGCGACATATAAACAGAAAATTAAATTAGAAGCTCTCTCTTCACGAGAGCAATATTCCATAACTCCACTCGTGGCCCCAATGCAAGGACATGGTTTACCTTTCCTCTTCAGCGAGCAGAATGAAGCAAAATAAAAAAAATCGCTGGAGTGGAATAAAGCTTCAGGAAAATGCTAGATATCTGGCGACGGGGTCGGATAATTACGGATGGATAATTTCAACTATTGTTACAAAATTATATGTAATGCAAATAAAGAACCAGACAACCACTCGCTTTCCATCAAATATCGTTACACAAAGGAAAATTATTGCGTATATCCATGTGCTATAAATATGGAGTTAACAATGAACATTCATTCTTTGGACTAATTCTATTAATAACGTAATACGGGTGTCAGCTAAATTCACAACTTCTCTATCTTTCACGAAACTGCGACGAAGACAACTTGCAGTACACATGAAAGAAAAGAATTATTCAACAAAATGTTTAAAAATAAACAAATTATTTGCGTTCACCCCATTTCCAACAGAACATTGACACGTCAGAAAACTGATATATCGTTCAAAGTATTCTCAATTTCAGATCTCAATATTTATTAGGCGTGTTTAAGAAGAGGAAAATTATAACGGCAAAAAATTTTGAATATTAAGGCTGCTTGAAGAGCAAAAAATTCTGGAACAATGACTTAGAGTCGCAAATTCAGGTGAGCATACCTCACAATATTTGAACTTGGAATATTCAGTAATAAAAATCTCCTAGTTTGCTCTTTCCCTTGAACGTAAGCCAATCACAATGGCATACGTTCCTACACCAACAGACAAGTAATTACAATCACCATCTAACATTCAACTCCCATGCCAAGGCGGTTTAGCCATCGTTTCCATCAAATGCTCGAACCAGACCTGCCGCCCCGTTGCCGTCCGTTGGACGAGAAAGTTTGGGCAGGGCCGGGGCGGGTGGGCTCTGTGCCACTGGCTCCCCACGCGCCGCGTCGTGCCGCCTCGCAGTCGGACGCCATAAATCAGATTCGTAACGCGCGCACTCGCCATATTTCTTCGCGGTGGCGCCCTGGCACACCGGGCTGCCGTCGTGTTCCGGCGCCGCCAACGCCAGAAAAATATCTGCACGTCGCGGGCGTCGAGTAGGCGAAGAGGGGGCGCGACGGGGGCGAGGGGAAGACACGGATGAAATCGCTCCAACGGAAGCGAGCAGCAATACATTTCGTTGCAAGTAGTACGCACATTTGTACACGACGCGGCATGGAGAGACACGGTACACACAGGATTTCTAAGCTGGATGATTCGCTGAGACAGATTACAGGGTGCGGAAAAGTCGCACAAAAATAACTTCTTCCCGTTTCTGCACAGACATTGCCAACAAAATACACGCAAAAAGAAATGTCGGGCCCTTTGAAAAGATGAACGAAGCGAGAATGACGGAATCGTTGCCTGTTTTTAAAACTCAAGTCAAATACATAAACAAGTTTTCTCTAATTACTTCTTCACAACTGTCGCTAGAGAAAAAATGAATAATCAGTATTAATTGCTTGAAGTATTTTCTTTGATATACTCAAAAGTTCATGCCCATAAGAACGTATGTTACACGTTTCGCTTTGTAGAGTCCTGATTTTTTGAAAATATGTGCTGGATCAATTTTTTCTAGAGCCTAAAATTAGCCTTAATTTTTAGGTACAGTGTCATATTTTTCTGAGTTTTCGTGTATATTAGCCCATATCACAAATGTAGATGTAGAAAGTTTTTCGGTTGTATAAGACAGACTACTGCTTCATAATTTAGAAGAGATTTTGGTTATACATAGTGAGAAAATTTTCTTACAGAGATTTTAGATATGAGTAATTGTACCTTCGAATTTCCTGTAATTATCAGTCATCATTTGCATCTTCATTTTAAAGACTATTTTATACTAATATACCTGTAATAGTGTGAAATCAAATAAAATGATTTCCAAAAATTATTTTCATCGCAATTTATCCAGCCTATTTAAGAAATTATAACGCCTACCTTCGCCTTTTAAGATTCTATTTTAGGCGTCTAAATGAAAGATTTTAGGGCCTAACAATCCCAAGTCTAATTAAGAACTATATAAATCGCATAACCAGTAAAATGTTAGTATACTTTCAAAACTCTCCCCTGAAATAAATTAAGTTATCCAGAACTCTATATATTTCCGGATCTACTAAATGACCGCAAGCCGGCACAAGTAATTTTTAAAGACGGCTCCATATATTCGGCATTCGGCGAATACCAAACGACCACTCGCCAAAATCCGGATTAGTAGAGATGGGTTGTTTGCTGATTGTCGAGCGCCAAACATTCGGTGCTCTCCCTATTCGCAGCATTACGGTCTTTTGAGCATGTTAAAGGAAGCGATGATTCGCCGAGAACCTCCAACTGCTTGGGGCGGGGCGTGATGTCGCTAGCTAGTCACCGAATGTGTGGAGCCGCCTTAGGGTGACAATAGTCAACCTATCTAAACATTCAGGAGGAGGATTCAACTAAACGAACCCGCGTTTTCACAGTGGTAACTTGTTGAGGAACACCTCCTACAGGGTAACTTCTCGGAAGGCGCAGCGCGCTGTGGCCTGTGCTCTACCGCTTCAATTGCGTATTTCCCGGCGCGGCGCGACGCGCTGCCCGCTTTCCGATGCCTCTCCTGGGCGTCCGCCTGGGCACCATCGTCCATCACCCGGCGCTTCCGCTTTCTCCTCCCTCTCGGCCCGGCGCGTCCCGGCCCGGCAGCTTCGCATTTTAAATGACTCCGCTTTTGTCCAGGCGCATTCGTCAAGCGGCGCTGGGCGGGGCGAAGCGGAGGCGGGCGTCGCGGTGACGGATTAGGCCGCGCTTCTCATTAATCGAGACCCGTCCGCCGCCGCCACCCGCAGTCGCTGCTCTCCTACCCACCCCATCTCCCTTCTCCTATCGCACGGGTCATCTCAGCGCTCACGAAAAGTCCTGTTGGGGCACGTGGCTCGCTTTCCTACTCCTCTTTGACAGATGTTTCCGATGTATTCGAGTTAACGGATATCTCCAGACACCCTCGTGCCATACAGCAAGTTCCTGACTTCGTCTTCACGACCACGGAACGTTCGTTTATGAACAAGAAACGAGCATTTATTAAATTTCAGAGAGACTGACGCGTCGCAATCTCCGCGACATAACGGTTCGTTAGGCAATAACATTCATTTCTCTTTTCGAAAAACGAAAACAACTGATTGTGTATTTGACGAGGCCGTACTATTTTCATTCTCATACCACGTAATGCTATAATTTTATAAACATTCAACAACAGTTTTCTTGCCATTTACTTCGATGTATGCTTACTTCGACGTATGTTCATATATTCTATCTTCTCTTGTAGTGCTTGCTCCACCTTCCACCCTCTTCTTTCTACATAACAATTTCACGTCCAGGAAGACCCTGCGGTGGCGCGTATCCCGCTTGGATTTGGAATGGAGATCCGCGCCACCGCTCACTGTCCACCCTCCTTTTTTCCCGGTCGCCGGCGGAGGCGCCTGGGGCCGAACTTGAATCCATAAATGCAAGACGCGCCATATGAAAGATTGACGCAGCTGCGGAGGCGGTGGCGCCGACGGGGGGAGCGGACAGCAACGCGCCGATCGCAGGAGACATGGCGCCTGCTGAAAATGGAACAGCACGGAGGGACGGCACTGAGGATAGAAGACGGTGCAGACAGTGCGGGCGGGAACACTAGTGGTGACGATGACAGTAGCAGACAGTGACGATCAAGTGTGGGGAGGGGAAGAAGTCGCTGACAGTAAAGACATGGCAAGGGCGCAGAGCGCAGGAGACAGTAGAATATAATACGACTGCGAGACGTCAGCGAAGACGCAAGCTGGGAAAACTGTAGCGTGGATCAAAGATATAAAGAGTCAACAAAGTCAAATACTTTACCTATAATGATTTGTGACATATTAGGAGAGCTCAAAACAAATCCCACCGATCACATTTAAAATCAATTATCTGTTTTCCGGATATTACACAAACTCATTAACTCGTATAACAAATACTAAATTTGTCATTTCTCTTCTATTTATAACGTGTAACTTTTACTCGTTCGCCACTTCTAATACGTTTTCAAAGGTGAGAAAGTCGTTTAATTTCTTCGCGTAAATGAGTTGTGAAAAAGAAACATTGTACACCAAGCATCGTTTTCGAAGTGATATCAACAGCCATGGTTCAACGTGTACTGTAATTGAATGGGGATATAAACGTATAATTGCTGCGTGAACTGCGAAATATTCGATTATGAAACACGTAATCTAAAATTATACCTTAAATTATACCTTACGAAGATAATTACGCGGCCTGTCAGTGGCGAGACTATAAATAAAGAAGACAACCATCTCTCGCTGCCACGCTTTGGTGGCTGCGAGAATAGAACGAGTTGGACGATATCAGGAGGAAAAGCAGGCGAAGAGTCAGTGGGAATGAAAAACCAGACGTGGATGAACAGTGAAGAAAATATACTACAAAATATTTCTACAGTTTACGTCATTTGTTAGTTACTAGTGAGCAGAGCGGTGTGTAGCGACTAAAAAGGTTGCTGAACGAAACCACACAAAATGGGTGCAAAACGGAGCACGCGCACTGCTCAAGAACAACAAATCATAATACTCTCCTATAACACTGCAATAAATTAAAAACTTTAACCAGGGTTCACAAATACTGCTAAAACAGTGTAGAATATACGGATACACAGTACAATAGATCTTTATACACTAAGAATATAAAAAAAAGTTGGTGTTGCATAACACAAGGTGAATAACAAATATTTAATGGGCAGCGACCTCTTCCTTGGAGTCTTGCTGTTGCATGACGTCAGCTGTATCATAAGCAGTGACACAATTAAAATGAGAATTCAGTCGGGGCGAGCAGTATGACAACTAGCGGTATATAACAATCAAATATTTGCATTTTTCATTCGAAATTGAAATTGTAACATTGTTTTAGGAATTTCTCCGAGTTCCTGATTAACGAAATTACAGACAACTCGTCAAAGCCGGAGTGTGGAGAGTTTTATTTCAATTTTTTCGCGCATAGGAAATTAGTAATATAGTTTCAAGTAGATCAATATGGTTATGTTTGAACAAAGTTTCACTCATTTCACTCTAAACAATAAATGATAATTTCAGCGCAAATTCCAATGGCAATCAAAAGAAAGAAAATACATCCTTTTGCACACATACGGTTGTTTCTCATTTCCAAGAAAATACTCACGTCAGGATGATATTGAGATGAAACATGTTATCTCAATGACAAAATTGATTAAATTTTAAATAATAAGAGGAGAATTATTAATTAAATATTTTTTAATAAAATAATGTAAGAAAAGAAAAAACAAGGGTTGTAGCGAAACTGTGATAGGTCAGACAAACGAACAAGGTGCGTACAAGTTAATAAAGAAAAACAATTGCAAGAGGCAAAGAAGAGATCCAAGAAAGCTGCCATGTAAGACGCTCACGTGTAACGAGCACACGATGCAGAGTTTTCTTATATTTGAGTTATATTTAACTGATATAATTTTGTAAATGACTTATAACTGAAGTAAATTCTCAAGGTATATTACATTTTCGAAATAATAGTAACAAAAAGAAAATGTGTTTAAGAAATTTTTAACTAGAAATTAGATTTGATAAAAATAGATATTCAACAACTTTTGTGTGTGGTAAAAGGGATGGAGCCTGCATGGTATTGTAGCGGAGGTAGAAAGTGTTCCCGTTGAAGAAACGGAAAACTCGTCGTCCAAGAGGGCGGTGCATTCTTGGAAAGGAAAGTGGAAAATATTGCAGTAAAGAGACAGTATAAATTTTCACAAGGCTGTAGAATTAAAAATTAAAATAGAATCATGTGTATAAAATGGCAAAGTAATTTTAAATTGAGTATAGATTGCACAGATTTGCGTACGAAAGATATGTATATTTTTGTATGATATTTAGCTTGAATGTGATTCTTATTGTAAAAATAATCGGTAATTGTAAGGGCGATTGATGTACTCTTGAAATACAAGTCGGTTTTGTCGCGGCTACAAGAATGAGATCGTTAACAAGGTAAATGGCGAGACGCATTGTTGCACTTCAGAACTTGAGTACATTTTACGGTACTTCTCCATCAATCATAAATTCCCCCAAATAAATTTTCTATCAGCCGAGAACTCGTAATGCGATGGATTTCGAGGTCCACTCCTGATATTAGACATAAAGCCCTGAGATATTTCTTTGTTATGAATGTGTGTTGTTTTTAGTATTCTTATTAGATAGAAAATAAAATATATGAGCTAACCTTAATATTAATACAAGAGAAAAAATAGAAGAAGGAAAAGCATCATTATCTAAATGAAAAGTCATACCACAGTTGCACGAAATAATCACAAGTTTAAGTCAAAAGGATAATGAAGCCTAAATTGGCGTAACTGCTAATAAGAACAAAATGCTAGCACAATTCGTAAGTGATCGCTTAATATGTAGTTCAAATGTTGCAAAGGATGACTACAATTTCATCGAAGTTACGAATGCAATAGATGATGAGATATGATGAGAGTTATAGCGTTATGAAATGTGATTCGGCCATAGTACATAGATGAGAAGATTGTTTTGTCAAAATGAAAAAACCTCTGGCGAAGAACAAAGAATTGCGTGCTTTAAGCGCGATACTTAGATAAGGCCAATGCATAGTTCACGTGCTTGCACAAATGTTTCTCTAGAAATTCTAATGAAACTGCTTTACGAATGTGTAATCGCAAACCCTCTCAACACGGTATCCAAAAGTAAGAAAAACGAATAGGTCGCTTGTAGTTACGCTTACTAGAACAATAACCGTTTTCATGTCACTGTAATGAGTAGTTTGCAGCGACATTATCCCCTCGAGGCGACGCGGCTGGAAGAAGTAGCGTGCGTCACCTCGTCTCCCGCATCGCTTTCCACGTGGACGCGGCAGAAAATATGCCGCACGCGTAGGCAGCAGCTGGTGAAGTTGGGCGACGGCGGCGGTGGCGAACAGGGAGGGGGCGCCGGCACGGGCCAAAGAACGCGCCATCTGCCGCCAAAAGGGCACCGCCGCGCAGCAGGGTGCGACCATCTCCTCTCAACCGCCAGCATCGTCAGTGCCTTCGCCGTCACATCGTCAATGCCTTCCCCATTCTCCCTAAAGAACGAGCATGACTAGAAAAACTGAAAAGTTTTATGTACCTCTTCCCGAAGGTTTATTTATTTTTAATTAATTAGTCGTTGGTGAGATAGATACCTTCTAATATACAAGTAAATAAAATATGTTGTCCGTTATCAAATATGATACCGGACAACACCTTTTATTTACTTATATTGTTTATTTATTTATTTATTTATTTATTTATTTATTTTTTCAAAGTCATCTTTTTTTAGAAATATGACAGACTATCAACATAATGATTAATTTAATGTTGATAAAATTAAAATGTAAAAACGTAAAAATTTGTTTTAAATTAAAAGAACACACTTTAGTAGTTTTATTTATTTATTTTTAAATACCTTACCAAATACGCAACTTCTGTAATCATTAAGTCCATGCTATTTTTCGCAAATGCGGAAGTCTCCTCCTAGAACTGCATATCTACCGCCACGGTTGAAGAGTTCCTCTAAGAAGGGACCACCACATTGGCTGGTCGGAAAACAAATGAACGTCATGCAGGGCGATGACATTGCAAGAGATAGTGATGAAGTCATTTACAAATGAGCTAACTGTAAACGAACGCACGGACAAAACGAGTGCCTGGACGAAGCATGCAGTTATAATGTCAGCAGTGGTCATGCAGTAGCTGTCAAAGCGGTCCCTTCTTATAGTAATCGCTCTATGTGGCAGACTAAATAAACAAGAGGAAGGCGGCCGCTACCAAAACACCTTCCATTTCGATCACCGCCTCCGCCACACGATCTGCTTTGCCAGCGCCTGAACCTCTTCCTCCGAAGACGTCGCCACCCCCGCCAACTCGCTACGCATCCCACGCTGAGCGGCCGCAAAAACCGCGTGGCAGCGACGGCGGCAGCGGTGGAGGGAGGCACGCGTGCGCTGTCAGCGCGAGGCACGCGTCCGCCTCTTCAATCTTCCCCCCTTGCCCGCCCACTCACAGGCCTCACGCACGCATGTAAATCACGCCGCGACGACGCGCTCGGCCAGAGAAAGAGGAGGAGGAAGAGAAGGAGAGGACGGGCGGGGCAACGCCCTGCGGCCGCCTGCATCTTCATCGCGTGGCGCACGCCTCCCCTCCCTTCCCGTCCGCGGCTCGAGGCCCGGAAGGCCGCCTTCGCTCCCGCGGCAAGGTCGTCCGCCGACGCCGACGCTCCGTCCCCCACTCGCCCGCCGCGCCCCTCCCCGCCCGGTCGCCTGGCCGCCTGCCGCGTGCAGAACCAGAGGGGCCCCGGGTCCCGGCCGAGCAGCGCCGCGCGTACAAGCTCCATGCAACATGAAGCTGCCTCTTCCTCCATTGCACCAGCCGCTCTTCAACATTCAATTTCGATACAAGCGGCTTGTCGTCCGTCAGTTGAGAGAATTACAATGCATCAGGGTGGCCGCAACCCTCTGAGTAATAAGCTTTCTCTCTGCTTTTGCATTTCCTCTGTCTTAAATTTAACGATGTGTGGTTCTCGAGAAAGCCTCGAGAACGTTTATCACATAAAATTTGTTTTAAATTAAAAGAACACACTTAAGTAGTTTTATTTATTTATTTTTAAATACCTTAACAAATACGCGATTTCTGTAATCATTACGTGTAACTGATTATTTACGACATCTCTGCTTTGTGTATTTTACACGGATAACCACATACAGCACTTCAAATCAAAAGTCATTCTTTCTCAACTACTCCTGATCTCAAAACAACATAGACTGCTTTTGAATTGTGCTACACCGCCTTCTTCGACATCTCATTTTCTCTTTATATTTTTTGCGATCTGATGTTCTTGTGATTTGCAGATTATCCTTTTCTTTTCCCCCATAAATCGTCCACCCTGTATAAGGCATTCAATTTCTGGCCAAACTAATTTATATGAAAATATCGATGTTCGAATTTTGTCAATTTATTAGACGGCGTGTCGGTATTTCATTGATGAGAAAATCTTTTGAAAACTGCCTAAATGTTGGAATATTTCATTCACAAGAGAACATTTTAACCCTCCGAGAGGGGATTGAAAAAGAGCACTTTGAAGCGAATCGTTATGCACCCAGGAAGATGAATTGATTTTGGTCCGCTGTGGTACAAGTGCCTTAGGACAGCGCTTGGTAGCCTGTGTGCGTGCTATGGTCGGTTGAGCAAGTGGAAATGACAAGTCTTTCATCTATAGTCCCACGTGATCATTCGCTTCCGCACGTCAACCTCCTTTACACAGCCACTGAGGAAACGCAATTCGGCAAGAACCATCATCCACCCCTGATTTCAATGCTAGAGACTTACTGTACGAGATCTTCTGACGACAGATTGTCAATCAGCGAGTCTTCATCAAAGCAAATTCAAGTTAGTGACAGTTCATTGCTCATTCTCAAAGCAAATGTACATCTGACAAGATTCCCTTGAATATCATCATACCCAGTAATGGTAGACGCTGGTCGCCAAAGGACCAATTCACGAACGTTCAGAATTTAAGGAATTAGTACAAGGAAATGCACTCGACATGTTCCCAAATGAAATATATTTTCATTCATAATAGTTACTTATGTACCAAGGGCGTTACAAAGGTTCTAAAGATCGAGCGGCGACAAAATGCCCGAGGACCTTTGGTTTGAGGGCTTTTGTCGCCCGAGATCATTAGAACCCGTTAACGCCCTTACATAATTTAGTAGAACTTACATAATTTTATTTTTTACCTACTTTTAATGATTCAGATTTCCTTTTACTTAAGTTAAACTATATGTTAACTTGACTCTGTCTTTTCATAGTTCCCTCCCATAATTCCCTCCATAAGAGAACATGTAACATTATTCAACTGTTTTCAGATTTCCTTCATAACCACGATCCTCTCGATCCAGGTAATTTATGCAGTGTATATCGAGTTCCGTATCCAAGGCAATAACAAGCTACAACTTAGCAGTAAAATATAAAATAAATTTCACGAACCATAACAGTAAATGAACAAACTCCAGTGTCAACCCAAGAAACCGATATAACTTCTAGATGATCTTTTTTGGGGAGGTCGGCGTATGTTAAAGATTATCGTGCAAAAATATGAAGGATTCCGGATGATTTCGTTTATCCAAATGAAAAAAAAAAAAAAAAAAAAAAAAAAAAAAAAAAAAAAAAAAAAAAAAAAAAAAAACCCAACAACAACAACAACACAAGATTTCAAGCAATTCACGATAATTCACAAATAGGCTGGAAATCGAGTACACATAGAAGAAATCTGAGTAGATATGCACTGAAAACATTAATTTCGAGTTAACTCCACTATAACCTAATGAAGACGTCCCCCTATCAAAGACATTCAAAACTATCGTTCAGCGAAACACTGATCCCAAGATCTCCGCGCGTCGTACCAAATTCGCAACCTTTTCTTTGGCCAGTACCGTAACCTACTCAAGCGCGAAAGCACTACCGCCCTTTATCCCACTCCGCAGAGCTCCGTTAAGCGCGTCCTGGAACACCCGCAGGACGCAGGCAGCCGGCGCCGGAGGCAGCGGGCCACGCAGGCCGGGTCACGGGCGTGGGCGCGGGCGCGGCCGCCAACGCAGCCACGACGGGAATGATAAATGATCGGGTCGTGTCGCGCTTTGCTTCGCTTTCTTTTTTAAGCGCAGCCATTGAAATCCAATATCTTGTTTCTTCCATTTTTATTTCGGGAGCCCCTGGCGGCCGCCACGACGTTTAACAAACCCCGACGACGACGACGAGGAGGAGGAGACGATCGAAATTCGTTTCGGAGGATGGAGAAGGCGGCGGAGGCTGTTAGGCCGAGTGGGCGGGAAGGGAGGGGGAGGGGAGGGGAGGGGAGGGCGGAAGAAACGATGTTCGTCGCCACGGGTCGGCAGGCGCTAAACGGTCGGCCAACTGGCGGCCTCCCACCTCCCACCCTCCTTCTGCAAGGCAGCCCGGCCTATACCCGGAACGGAGCAACTTGGAACACGGGCCCAATACCGTCGATGCCCTTATCCGTCGTCTTTCCGTGGCTAACAAAGCCAATAGTCGGCGACTGAAAAATGTCTCTCCTTGTAGTCGCTACGTGATGTCTTGTAGCCATTAGCACGAAAAACAGCTGTTATGTTTCTACAAATATATCCGAAGCGTTCCAACCATAACGATTTCATGTTTGTTTTCCTTCGTAAATTTCTTATTTTTTGAAATGTTCTCTGCGCTACGTGAATACACCTGCCTGTATTTCCTCACACATGAGTTTCCTAAACTTGTACTGAAGAGCACATTGCACTTTTTTGGACAGTTTAGCAGACATACAATCAAAAAGTAAAAAGTTGATGTGATACGTTTTAAAACTATGTTATCAACAAAGGAAATACAATATCAAGCGCGGACAATAACTGTCTATATACCTTGTTCGTGGAAATCTAATGCACGTCGGGAACAAAAGAACTTGTCGACAATTCAACAGCAAGTGAAAACATTAAAAAGATTTATACCCCCTTGTACTCAAGCATCTTACCAGTTCTGATACTCTTATTTTTGATAAATTTCTTCCCTCTTAATTTATACGAGTATAGAGACGTTCACTATTTGCACTCCTTTCATTTTTATACCTCACCAATTACATTTTTTTCAACTTTTTGTTTCAAATTTACTTAAAAGTCTCTCAACAATAATAGTGAATGAGTTATCGGTCAGTCTCTCTTCTTAACGTGTGGACCGTAAACAGTTCATCAATTTCAGCACGCCCTTGGACGGAACCGAACGTTAAACATCTCCTTCCGACTGATGACCCTTCAGCCTGATAGTCGACACGTGTGGCCACCTTCACTTCCTCTCCTGCGCCCCAGAGAAGCGTTACGTTGCAGCGGGGAAACGACCTACTTGGCAACTCCGCCGAGTAGACGGCATTTGTCTCCGAGACGCCAACTAACGAGGGTCGGAGTGTAGATAGTGGCGCGTGCCGCCCGCCCAGTCACCCGACGCCTGCGTTGGTTCTTTTGGCTTTTCATAAACTCTCGTCACGCAACGGGCGAAGGGTGGGAAGGGAAGGAGGCGTGCCCGAACCCGACCGCGCGGTGGCGTGGGCGGTGCTGTGAGAGCTGGGAGAGGCCGGGGAGGTAGGCCGAGGCTTGCGCAGAGGAGCTGCTGAAACCACAGAAACAAGTGGGAAGGGAAAGGAGAATAGGCCGGAAGAAGGTGAAAATCGCCGGAGGAGTTACAGAAAAGTTAGGAGCCGTGAGCTGTCGGGAAGAGCAAGAAATTTAAAAGGAGTCGTGGGCGGCGGAAGTGCCGAAATGGCTGGGGAGGGTCGGAGGCGGCCGATGAGGCGGCGTGGGCAGCGCAGCCGAAAACGAGTGAGCAGCAAGGCACCTCAATAAACCACGGGCGGCGTTTACGGCCTGAGAAATATGTGTCGGCGGCGCAGTAAACATGGCCGGCGCCGCCTCTCCCGCCCGACACGTAGGGCGAGTGGGGCAATGAAACTTCTTACAAGAGCAGGCCCACTGCTTCTTGGTGATATCAGGCAAAGTCACCAATGACGTCACACTTATTGTGACATCACACTCCTAAACTTCAGATTGGATAGGTTTAACCTCTGGCTACCCGCAATGGAATGTGAAATTTTTGACAAATTTACAACTGTTAATACGAGGTTGGACCACACACACCAAATATTTGTAAATAAGTGAAAAATTTGACCTCACGTACTCGTCCACATCTACTTGGATTTTTTATACGATAAGTTTTTCTTGCTCTTCCAAATAGAAGTGGTTCCCTAACTATAAAATGAATGTCACAAACAAATTGGACGTTACATTGGAGCGGTTCCGAAAATTATTTATGTTACATAAATTATTTATTAAATCCTTTTGTTACGAACTTTGTATTTTGGCGGATATTTCGTAGCATTTTCCAGGAATACCTCTCATTTAACAGCCAACTAAATCCTTTTTATTTTTTTCATTTCACGTCGAGTGTATAAACCTCATTACCTGAATTCCATGAACCGATTCCAAAATCAAATAGAAAATTATAAACATCATTATCTTCCTTTCGAGTGACAACAATGATTACAACAAATCGCAGCTTTATGCAATTTTTCAACATCACACACAATGTGCTTGAAAATAATAAACAGCGACCATCGCCAAAATTTGCTCATTGAGAAATACACGGTCTTGCACAATTTACGAAAAGATAAAATTTTCTTTAAAATCACTTTCCCTACAAGTAAAGGCAAAAAGCTCGGAATATGAAATATGTTCGAACAAAAGATTTTCTTAACAATAATCTTGTACGAAGCTTCGTATCATTATTTTTAGTACTACACTCCACTAAAGCAGCATATCAAGACGTTTGGCAACAGGAGCAAGAGACAAGAATCGCTCCCTCCCCCTTGCCAGCAAACTATACCTCCACACATCATTTTATTAAGACTTAGCATCCAAAAAACAAGCACAAAATAGGTAGATTCGTATTGCTAGAATCGGTAAATAAGATTGATTAGGCAGGATACAATGAAAGTAAATTAGTTCAAACAGGTTTTCGCTTCGCGGAAAAGAAGCTATAATTGCAACAGAATTGGAAAGGAAGCGAAGTGTGAGGCCATACTGATGATCTTCATTCAAAACGCGACATTTACTTAATCCAATTTTTTTTTACTTTTTCTTCAAGAATAATTACAGGCATGTTCACAACATTGCATTCGGCGATCTCTTCAACGCAGCACTAGGGCCTCGTGTCCCACTCATTCCCCAGCTTCGTCCACGCCATTTTACACGCATACCGAGGAATATGTTCTTGAAAAAGTGTTTTAAAAGATTTTCTGTCAGGGTGGCCATTGGAAAATATCATAAGCGAAGTTTTTTGTAGTAGAGTAATAGTTATCTTGACTTTCTTCAACAGAAGTTTCCTATACACTCCTTTACATTTTGCGAAAACTCGTACCGCTTCCGGAAGCCGAGCAACATGCCAACCTTTCAACTGCGCTTCTAAACAATTCGTTGCGTAAACAACACTAAAACACCATGCGTTGGGTAAAACCAACCAATTCTATTACAAAAACAAAACATAAACATAGTCTGATAATCTGTCACGAGAACGCGAGCAATTTCTCATATTCAAACAAGGGCTCGTAATTCATTTGAGTCAAAACAAAACAATTTATGCCCTTATGAAGTTGCCTGAAACGCGAAACCGGAACAAGACCCATCATTCATTACTTAATTGTTTGATTACCGACAATTCTCTATCACGTAATGAGTGTTATTTATTATCGGACGATACAATTACACCCAAGAGGGGAGCTCGGCAGAATAAATGAGAGTGCCGAAGGCGACGCGGCGGCGGCGGATGAGGGCTGCATGCGGGTCGAGAGGAAGGGGACAGAAAACACCCCCCCGATTCCAACAGAGTTTTTTTTCAGTAGCTAAAATAAGCGGCTCTAAATGAAGTATATGCCGAGTTTCCAAGTTAACTAAATATGATGAAAAATCACCACTGGAAAATTTTATTTTCCTCTCACGAAAATAACGAAACAAAAGATATCTTCGAAATAAAATTACCTATCAGCCTTTACTGTCTGCACTCGCTGCGATAATAAAACGTCTCACATTGTGAAAACAATGGTTCATTATTAATATCCTTATGGCACATTTCAATATTCCGAAACTGAAGGGGAACACGAATGAAGTTCCTACATTCACTTGCACATTTGTTAATTCTCAACGAGAACCATTTTGGGACAAAGCGGATGGAATATGAAAATCGGAGGACGCTGACTAAACATTTCTTTCCGTAAACCATTTCCCTCAAGTTTTGAAACGGGGAATATTTTAATCTCCATTAACTCTGGATGATTCTGCCAGCCATGATCGGCGTGCATTGAGATATGCACGACCGAGGCAGAACTCGGGGCCAGCGTCCAAAAGGACTACCGCACACCCTGCTCGAGGCTCACTGCCCGCGGCACCGGCTGCGAGCCCCGGCCGGCGAAGGGGCCGTTGTGCGTGGCAGCGCTTCCACGCAGCGGCACGTCCCTGCCGTCGGCGAGCACCATTCCAAGCGGAGGAGGAGGAGGCTACGGGCGAGACTGCTATCGCCTGCCCGCACGCCCGCAACGTCGCCCACGCCGCCCCGCCCCCGCCACCGCCCCCACGCCCGTGGCGCTCCAGCGGCGGCGCCAGCGACTCGATAAGGAAAATTAAACCCAGTTCCTAACTGGCACACGGCGAACTGTGAAAACAAGACCACCAGAAACGAACCTCTCCGACAATGGACGCTAATTAAATTTAATTTCCGTATTACCAGCCGATAAAGCGGTGGAGGGGGGGCGCCGCCAGCGATGGCGGAGGGATCTGAGGTCGCTCGTCGCCCCAGGGGGCGCGCGACGGGGCTTGGGAATGCCTGCCATCCTGCCGCCCCCTCGTGACCGCATGACCGCTCCCGCTGGGGGCCGTAGGGGTCACGGTGGGGCAGAGGCAGCTGGAGCAGGAGCAGCGAGCAGGAGCAATGATGTTCGCGGAGGCGGTGTAAACAGAGATGGCTCTGGAGACGGGAAATGGCGTAGAGGGCGCGCAAGATGTGAGGAGAGATGGCATTGGAAACGGTGCTAAAGCGGGTAATGGTAATAGTAGATATAACTAAGGGAGCAAGGGAGGCGGCTGGGTTAGTAACAGCGTCGGCGACGGTGGTAGCTGCCGCTAGTCGCATAAGCAGGCAGGGGAGTAAGCTAGGAGAAAGACGGGTGTCGAGAACCACAAGTGCACAAAAATGACGTGAGCACAATATTGGATGTAGGCAAGTAACGTTCTTAGCAATAGCATGTTGAAATAGTTTACTAGTACACTTTCAATAATGATAGTTAAAAGAATCGAAGGCAATCATCATTGAATTTCTGCAACACTCGAATAGTATTAATCGACATTATATTCTGGACGTCTGAATTGCTGGGCGATGACTGTAATCTCCATGAAGTTTAGGGTTTGACCACTCAAGAGAGCTAATATCGTTTTTACATATTCGCCAAACATAACGGTCAATTTTATGTTTCAATAGTTTAAAACAAAAATAATTTCTCCCTCTCATAATCTTGCTTTCTTGGCTACCATCACCTTGATCTCATGGACACAAAATCCACAGATACTACGCTAGTAAATCGATTTCTGAAATGAGCTACATCTCACTCTCCTCAACCAAAACTATTCTTGCCCAGCATTTCGGCACACAATAAACATTACATCTCGTTCTTCACGAGAAAAAATTAAAATTTCATTATAGCATTTGAGAAAATATGGGATTGACGAGACAAAAGTCCCTCCCCCTCATACCCTCTGCCCTCATACGTCTCTGCTTTAGTAGAAAAACCATCACGCTGAAATTTGGCATCCCTGAATGACGCATGTGACCCGTAACCGATGAATGGAAGTTCCCTTGGCGCCGCGTGACGTAACCGCGGAAACAGAAACGAAGCTCGTTAGCACCAGAGCGCGCGGCGAAGAGCAGAGCAAGAGCGCTCGGGCCCAAAGGCCTATTCTCCGATTTAATTATAGTGACTTCTGACGTTCGATCTGCTAGAACGCGGTTATCCAATCAAGAGCTTCAATACTAAAACTTCAGTCGGAACGAAGCTTCCGTTAGGAAAAACGCGTCCAGCTGATCAAATGGTAGAAGTCACTATAATTAAATAGGACAATACAAGCGGCCGGGCGGTGCGAAGCGAAACAGGGAGCAGAAGTGGAGGGAACGGCCGGAAGGAGAACTGAAAAGGCAACGGAGAGCTACGAAACACACAAAAAAAGCAAATGCAAGCACGCCTCAACGAGATGAACATTATTCATTTTAGCAATTGCAAAATGTCCTGCATCTATGTTGGAGCATTTCTCAGAAATTTCAATTCATACATCATATTATTTATAAAACATTTCTGAACAATTATACTTTTTTCAGGCGGTTATTCAATTAAATAGAATATAATAATTTCGTCGTGATGACTTTCCTTAATAATATAATATAACATGCATAAACAAGTAGTTGTCAATAAAAGATGACAATTTTTTGTGTGTTTCGCTTGTCGGTCTTGAAAATAACTGACTATAATAGCATATACATTTTTTGAATATCCACAAATTCTTAATTTCTTCAATATTCCTAGGAACCAAACATTACCAAAAGTTTCTTTAATGTCACAAAATTAAACATTTATTTTTAATTGAGAATTATTACACATTTCCAAACATTTCTCAACGGCTATAAACGTGGATTTTTCAGTAGCAATTCCATATTGTTAATTACGAATAGAATTCCAAATTTCTTCTTCCAGTCTCTTTAAAATAAAATTTTCTAGAAATTTTTGACAACAGACATACGAGCCGATATAGAAGTATTTGGTCATTTAGATTCTTAAGAATAATTATGTCTTTATAAACTTTCTACGTTGATGGGAATTTTGCGTATTTTAGACATAAATGGGAGAACCTAATAAACGAAGAGACTCGATCTTTGATCCTTTTCTTCGCGAATATTTAATATCGATGATTTTTCAAATAAATTATTTGATAAGATGCACCACTTTGTTTATGGCAGTATATCATAATAGCACAGAGAGAGCACCCAACTATTTCGCTTACTTATCTTACTAAGACGAACGATTGTCAATTTTCCTGGACCATGAATGTCACAAAAACCTTGCTAAGAAATGTGCGCCTTCAACGCGTGTTGAAGTGAAAAACTCAGTTCTTTGCAAAACCGTTTCGCTCAATAGTCCTGAAAACGGGTAGTAGCGTTTTTACACGTGAGATTGAATTTCCTGTAACGTACCGTGCAAACTCCATGGTGGAGCTCCGTGTTCTCTGTAGCAACAGTGAATACACAACTGTAACTATTTCAACTTCGAAAACTCGTGTTACACAACCAGAAGTACACAGTTGTTCCCATACAGCTTTGTGTTGCTTTCCTCCATAGTTCGAACAAACAGCATTTGACATGTAAAGCGCCACTGCCAAAAGCATTCAGATGCGGTTACACTACCAGCATCACCAGGTGCGACCAGAACAAACGTGATGTATAACTGTTCCTCACCCGCCATATTTCAGTATTTGCAAAACATAAACAGTTTAGCGAGAGAATCAACACGAAAATCCTAGAGAAGATAATCGCCACGAGTATTGTATACACATTTTTTTTCGGTTTTCTTCTCCCTTTTTCGGCGAACGTTGAATTACGACGCGTACCCGATCTATTCCGATACAATGGAACGCGGCGGTCATCAAACCGCGGCAAACGAGTAGCAACAAAACCCCGTATTCAAACGCGCAGCGTGAGCGGAACGAATGCTCAATGGAGGCCGTAAAACGACCAACATCCATCGCTGCACAGCTTATCGAACTATTCCGCTGCGAGGGATAGGCAGAGGCAGCGCAAACACACAACAGCGCGTGCACACGCAGACAAGCTTTCCGCGTTCTCTATCTTCCGCGGGCGCCGCCTGCAGCGCTGCGGACAGGAGGAGACAGCAGGCGATGCAGCTCACGATGCGCTTCTCGTGGTTTACAGCACACGCGCATGCTCGCATTCAACTCGGAACCAGCATCCCTACATCCACAATGTTTACGACGTTCTCGTGAAAATATGAGTGGCATTTCTTTCTTTCTTATTTTGTCTACTTCTGATCATCCTTGCTCCTTTTGGAAATTCAATTCCAACACATCTAGTCTATTTTTTCATTTTTAGGGCGTGCGATTCTCTAAAAATGCTTCCTTATCTTAATATTATCTCGTGACCCGTGTGCGTTGTAAGCTGCCGATACTAAATAATACACATTACACAGGTCTGCCCCGACCTGGATGGCCGAGGTGGCTAAGGCGTATAGACTCGACGCTTCGGTCGGAAGAGTCCCGGGTTCGAGTATTTTTGGCGTACATATCAACAACTCAGCTGCATCTTTTGAAATACATAAATCTCTCACTTAGACTCTCATGAAACTATTTTTGAGAAAAATGTTGATTGCTTATCTTTAATGTCAAATTCTCAGTCAAATTCTTCATGAGAAAAAATTCTACAATTAAATCTTCTGTATCTAAGGTAATATCGCATAAACTAGACTGTGGTTTCGTTTTTAGGATGTCTGAGAAATTAAGCCGAAGAGCTAACTCAACGTTGAGGTAACCAATTTCCTCCTCGTTTTGTTTGTCTCATCCAAATAAAAAAAGTGGCAGTTATCACTATGATTTTGTTTGCTCACCCCACATCATAAAATTCCAAAACGATTCGTTCTAACCTTTAAACTATAAAAGAATATCTTATTTTTTGCGCCCTTTTGAAGGGCTGCAGTTTTTCCCTTAATCGCCCAATTTCAGTTGAAAGTAAACTAAATAGGCTTTCGTCAGTAACTCATACTTCTTACATGCTTTTTAAAGGCTTTTGCCCAAGAAATGAAATAGAAATGGTTCGGGGAATTAATGCAAACCTTAGAAGACATTTTCCAATTCGCAAAAGTATGTTCACTTGCAAAGAAGACAACTGAACGAAGAGTGAGCTAATGAATATGTTAACTAATGCAGAAAGATTAAACCTGACGCAACGACATCGCACACTATCGGCCTGGAGGCTTGATAAGGGAGCAGATACACAAGAATATGCAAGGCAATAATTGATTTTGCATGAAACTAATAATATGATTACTACGGTTTTCAAGTAAACTACAAAACACTTATTTAAAAAATCCTAATGAAGCAGACCTGAAGTAATTTTCAGTTTCAGCACATCCAGAGACGACATAATTATCAAATACACCCCAAGCAGTTTTTTGGACGCATACTTACTTCATCTTAATCAAGAACAACTTTATTTTATAAATGACCTTGTTAACTTAGGTTTCCACATACACTACATTTCAATAATGCCAAAAGTAGTGAATAAAGTAAAATTTTAATACCGTAAGTTTCTTAAACTCTTTCGTATTTGTACTATAAGGCAACGAAAATTACAAGAAACGAAAATGCATACCATTAACAACATGAAGTGGAGTAAATTACACATGATGCTAAAATTAAGGGGAGAATCAGAGTATGATGGGAAGTAAACTAAAACTTCATACAATAGAAAATCAAACGAGCAGTGATCAAACCGCTTTTGCAATGTGACGCAGAAGGTTCATTGATTTCAAATGACCGAAAGGAATACTACATGGGAAATACAATTCAGTAATCTGATTGACAGACAAGAATCAGTTTGCTGCAAAGGTGTAACATTTGCATTAGAAACTAAATTTAATGTTATAAATTAGAAATGGTGTTCCAAAATAAAATCAATTTTTATATGCACGTTAACAATTCGTTGCCATCAAAATCGTTTGCTGAAAAAATAAATCTATTACTTAGCGTCCAAACATTCCTAATCACATTCGGACATGCAGTATTGCGACTATACAAACAGACGAACATCGGCGATTGACGTAACACTTGTGATGGCCGCTCGCAAACAGGTGGGCGTCGAACGCCGCACCCAACGGCTGTTGGCTGAATCGCCGCGCGCGATAGCACTCATTTTATTTAGCGCACAAACATTCCTTTCCGCTCAACCTGTTTACGATTCATTTTTACTGCGTCGATAACGGTCAAAAAATATTTAAACGGCGCGTGGAATCTGTGTATCTGCTCGTCTCTCAGCGTCATTTTTTTTTTCGGCCGAAGGGGGGGGGGGCGAGGGAGAGGGAGAGTGTTCGAATGCGCGAGTTACATATTTGGGTGTATCAATCATAGTAATCTGGATGCTCCGCAGCTGTCGCACCCTGCGGCCGAATAACATAATACAGAGCGTAATGATGGATGGTTTTCATAATGCCGATAGCAGAGGCACCGGCTGGAGCGGGCGCCTGGCCCCACCCCGCCGGCCTGTGCAGCGCCGGATCCGATGGCTGGTGGCAGACTCTGCGTCTCCCTGTTCCGCTGGGGAATCGCTTACAACTCTTTTAAAATTTGAACATATTACCGATTCCTTGCGTACAAAAATACTCATTTGTGAAGACACAGGTCATAACTAATTAAATTATTTATCATATTTTATCCTTTCGTACCCATTTCGTTCCTTTCCCTCATTTATCTACACCGTTGCGGAAGTTCTGTTTATCATGTACATCGTCTACTCTTGGGACATGGTTTTTCGGTGAGATGTAAGAAGGCGGAGAAATGAATTCGACAAAAATAGTCTCGTAACACAAGCTAATAGGATAAGTTTGAAAGGGGAAACGATTGAATGCGAAAAAAACACGCCTGCAAGAGCCAGGGTAGTCAAATAAGATGAATTGTTTTGTAAGACTACCCACATAACACTAGCAGAAAGGGGATGGAAGAGTAGGGAGATATAAGAGGTGGTACTCTCTCTACATGGACAGATACAGAACCATAAATATAACTGTTTATTACTTACACGCACTCCAAAAATTACTCAACCCATTATAAATTTCTAACATCCAGACTTTATAAAACTTTTCACGAACAATAATGAACTCACTGTTAACACATTCTAAAAGGTAACAACCGTGCAAGATATCCAACTGGTGAGCTTAATTCAAATGGTTCAAAACAAAACTATCTTTATGAGAAAATACAGTTCTTTTAGTTCAATGAAAAAGCCTGGTACACAAAACTATTTTTTTATCTGTGCACCTCTACAAATACAATGAAAATCTTCCTTCGTGATATAACTCATCCAAGACCTTTCATTTTTAACTTTCTGAGCATCAATTTTGCATTCATCGAAGAATATTGATACACAATTTCTAACACAACTTTACCTCATTTTCAAATTTCAAATACGAATGAATCTACTAGAATTCTCAGAATTATATTGATTTTCGTCGAATGTTTCAGGGCTAATAATAAAAGCTAATAATAATCCCTCAAACAAATAATACAAGCACTCACGTACCTCATCTGATTCAGAAACTCAATCAATATTAACTGCGTTGCAAACTTGCACGCGTTTCTATCACAAGCTCTCGTCTTAAGTGGGCGCCTGCCGGATTTTCAAGACCGTGGTGCGCAAATGCTTACGGCCCCACCGTTTGTGGCAATATTAGCACTGTGGGAAGAATGGAAATACGATGGTAGAGATGAAATAATGCAATTCAGATTATTGCTATGGGCAGCTAAAGCACAGTGATAATATGCGATATAGTCGGTCTAGCCATCACCATCTTTTTTTGATGGATTCCAAAATAGTTAAAGGGGTTCGCAGAAGGTCGCGTATTGTGATACGCAAATCATTTCTACGCGTTACTCAAGGATCACGTTCTCAAATACAATTTCCATGCCCGAGTGTGAAAAAACTAGACTTCATGACTGAACGGAGTTTAGGAGTGACAGAGGAGGGCAGCAACAGACGTGACCGCATCCTGGGAGCGTGGGCGGTGGAGGCTCAGGCCAAGCCTTTTGCGCCGATCCCCCTCCCCTCTCCTCCTCAGGGAGGTTTCTCCCTAAGCCCGTTTCCATACACTGACAGATGGTGCGCAATTCGTTTCTACACCACAATCTAAGCGCTGCGTCAACAAACATGAAAACATCTACAAGTTTCTTCAATACCATATACAAGTGAGAGGCCTAAAAAAAAGAGAAATAACTCTTCATTATAAAGGGAATATTGAATCAAAGAGAAAAATTCAAGGGTGCATTGAATATTAATAACTAATTATACATTACTCCAGCTACATTAACGAAAGGCCCTCTTTATATAAACCTCAAAGAACCCGGAAACCTAAATATGCTCTTCTTTACTACGATACAAGTCCGATACTTCTCTGTTTGTATTTCACTTTCGAGAAATTGAACAATAATATTTCTGCATGGAACCTGCAAATAAAACACTTCAGCGAGGAAAGCGATCAGAGAGGAAAGAGGGAAAACAACAATAACAAGTTAAGCAATCACGAATCTCGGAATACATCCCTCCGTCCTCCATAGCAGCCAGGAACCACGTGTGGACACGCCGCCCAGCGCGTTGTGCGCAGCGTCGCATCGATTGCGCCCACTCCGTCGCGTCGCGTCGCCCGGCCTCCCCGCACGGGAACTTCCTGCTGCTCCTGCGCCATTTGCCCGTGACGTAACCTCCGTGCGACCTTCGCGGGCCCACCTCCGCACGGCGCGGCGCGAGTGATGCAACGGCGCGGTTACACCACTCGGAACTCCATTACGCGGCGAGCCCGCGTGCCGCGCCCCGCCGCTCCGGCCCCATATCCGCTCTCCCCGAGACACGACTCGCAGGCCGCTCAGGAGCCGGGCGGATCCCAATGGCGCGGCGGGACGTCACATGCCAAAGACATTCGCTCCGATGTTTTGAGATGCGCCTTAACAAACTGCGCTTTGCTTCGTGCAAGAATTAAAATTACCTTTCTGCCTACAAACGTTTTGAAATACCAAGTTATGATTGTGAAACTTATAATTTTATAAAGCCCATGAATCTCACTACAAAGCACCCTCAGCTTCCATACTGAAAAACTTACTTAAGAAATTACCGGCAATGTACTCAATCATTTCCACTTGAGCTCGGCGAAAAAAACTATAATTTGACAGTTTCATTTAGGTTTAATTTATTATCATTTATCAAATTCTACACACTTCTGTAGCTGCTTTAGAATATAGTCGTCCTACGCAACTAATGAAAGGAGTGCGAGAATGTGCAGATACCTCAATAATACAAAAATATTAAATCCGATAAGAAATATATAATTTAAGAATTAAAAAACATATTACACATAGTTTGAAAATCAAAACAAAACCAATTAAGGATCACACAGATTAAATAAACGAGGAAGCAAACATGAAAACAATGAGGAAGACCTGAAAAGTGGATTTCGTTACAAATCGGGCCGCATCACCTTCAGATTCCACAATAACAAGAGTGTAATCTTGTTTTTCTTTAGGTAACGAGAAAGTAAAAAGTTACAGTTACATAATAACCGATAGAGAGTCAACTATTAGTACAAGACCTGAAGCCTGAATAGTTACTTCCATATCGTCTACGGTTAACATTAATGCAATGACCTTTTATACTGAAAGTAGGTAACATTTATTTTTTACTGATACGTTATAGCTTGATATTGCTTTCGATACGGAGTTCGATATACGCTTCGTAACGTACCCGGATCGAAAAGATCGTGGTTAGGAAATACGAAAATAGTTGAATGATGCCCTTACGTTCCCGTACGGAGGGAATTACGCGAGAGAAATATGAAAAGACAAACCTAGTCTAGTTAACATGGAGTCAATTAGTAAATAAGTAAATCTGAATTAATAACATTACGTAAAAAAAAAAAATTATGTACGTACCACGGGTGTTAACTAATAACCTCGGGTGTTAAAAACGCCCTCGGACCAAAGGCCATAACGTAAGGAATACGCTCCATTCGTATCGTAAGGAAAACGCTCCATATTCTAAACTTATTTAGTATGTAGTTTCCATTCGTAACGCGCAGGGAGAATATTATCCTCCAAGTATAATCGCATCAATTTAGGTTAATGTCATTCAATTGTTCATAGAATTTCTGTGTCGAATATTTATGGTATATATTATAGATTTTAAGTCAGCATTCGATACAGTACCCAGGAAAGAACTATAGGACGCACTGGAGAAAGTAAAGGTTTCAAGCAAAATGACGAGGGTCATTAAAAGCATGTATAAAAATGTGTATGGTACTGTAAGGCTGGATGGACAACTCCGTGGGAAATTTAGAATGGGCAAAGGGGTTAAACAGGAAGATTCATTGAGCCTTCTACTACGAGTATTTATATTTGGATCAGGTTATTAAAAATACCAAAAGGCGTACTAAAACATATAACATTAGAAATTGGAAAATGAGACCGGTATGGATACAAGCATTGGTGTATGCGGACAATATTTTATTGGTCACCAAAAACTCTTGAGAGCTGCAAGAGATGGCAATTGAGTGGGAGTATGTACTGGAGGATAGGGGTATGAAGATAAACATCAATAAGAGCAAGGTTATGAGTGTAGGCAAAGAAAAGGAGGAAATGAAAATTAAGAAAACATGGAGCAAGTATCAAGTTATAAGTATCTAAGAACAATAATTTCGGAAGACGGAAAATATGAGGAGACTGAATAATAAAGTGAAGCAAGCAAACTCGGTGTATCCAAACAAACACAAAATTACTAAGAATGAATGTAGGAACAAAAACAAAACTCCAAATTTATAAGACTGAATATATACCAACATTTATATATGGAACTGAAAGTAAGCCACATAATACGAAAATAGAAAGTAGAATCACAGCAGTGGAAATGAAATTCCTACGCAGGATAGTAGAGAAAATAAGAAGAGATCCGACGAAAAATAATACACTTACAGAGGAACTAAAAGTTATACCGCTACTCAAAGAAATGCAAAGCAAGACTCAGACAAGTGGTACGGACGTGTTAAGAAGAGAATGGCAGAGGATAGAAAGCCGTTACCAAATTATCAAAACCAGTCCAAAGGGAAAGAGACCAACTGGAAGGCAAAGAGGAACATGGGACGCATATATACAGGATATTTACCACAAGAGCGGAGCTACACTAGGAGGGGTGATGCGCAAGGCACAAGACAAAAAGGAGAATGCCAAATGGCTAACCTGACTCTGAGAGACATCAGTGGAAGAAGAAGAATATTTATGGTATCGATATCGGTAAATGCAGTGCTTACGCGATCGTCGATGGTCATTGTGAATGGCACGTCCATGCGTAGCACGTGAAAAATTACGAGTTCATGTCCTCACATGTACGACGTTTTCATTGCGAATAATCCTTTAGTGACTGATTACAATGTCATCGTTGAATTCCATAAAACAATTAAATGACAGTATTCATCAGCACCTAGGCTCGAAGCAGGCAGTGCGGGCGTGGCCGGGAGTCCGAGGCTCGTGACCCAGCGCTCCTGGGCGCCGGACGGACACCTCCATTAGCGGGGCGGATCAATCTCGTTTGCTCAACGAAACGCATTAGCAGCGCTTCCGGCGGCGAGCGGAGCGGAGTGATGGCGGGGGCTACGGGGGGGAGGGAGTTGGTCGGCGGAGAAGACAGCGAGTGGTCCGCCGAGGGACGAGCAAGTGCCAACGATTAGTCACCAGACGACCGGGGATGCGCGACGTCGAAACGGGATAGAGCGCAGTGAATTCACGGTACCCGAGACAGCTGATGAGAGAGGGACGAGGTTAATGTGTCTGGGAGGGTGCAGCGGAAATCGGGACAACTGCAAGAAGTATCAGACTAATATTGATGTCGGTAAAGGAGACAGAGGTCACGTACCAGATGAATAAAAGGAGTCCGGAGAGCCACAAAATGGCAACAGAGCGGAGAGAAGCTCAGGAAACAGAGAGGGTGGCGAGGAGACAGCCGCACGGTAGGTAGTAGGAGTAGAGGAACTAATGACAAAGATCAGCGTTCCACATAGTAGCCTCTTGATAGGTTTGTCAGGATCAACGAACCTGATAGAAAAATACGAAGTTCGTAGGGCTGGTGGCCACGGAAATAGTGCCAGTGGAAGGGTGGTTGAAACTATTGGACGGCAGAGAGGCGGATGCGGAAGGGGGGTGGAGGTGGGGGTGGGCATCCTGTCCTCGGGCAGTCGATAGGGCCGATATCGCATGCACCCCGGCGTCGCGTCGCGTCGCGTCGCGTCGCGTCGCGTCGCGTCGCGTCGCGACGTGTCCCCACACTTCACTCGCCGTCGCGAGCGACGTTGCCGCTGGGGGGTTCCGTTTCCTGCCGGCGCGGGGTCGGCCGGGGCACAACCACGACGCTTTCCACGAAAAACCAATGGACAGCAGAATGGAAGAGGCTTTCATCACCAAAGCACCCGCATGAGAAAAATTAGGCAATTAGCACTGTACGTGTTTACAACCCTAGAGCAATATTTTTTCAAGAATTAAGTACTAGTAATCACTTAACACCAACTCGTTAAAAACATAACTCATGTGCGTAAAATATAACTCTCCATTATTAAGGAAAATGTCTAAAGCGTCGGTCCATGATTTTGTATTTAACAAGCACATAACCATTAAAACATAATGTCGCACAAACTTAATCAAACTATTCGTTAAGAACTTGTATCATGAGTTCACACATTCCTACTCAAGCGGCAAAATCAGAACTAACTAGTCTACAGTTTGTTTATCATGTGATAACACATGTATGTAACATCAATATTCCTCTCTTCGCAACGACAAGGTTTAAGGAGTTCCCAGAGTTATAGATAACCCTGAAACTTTAAACATTGCTATTTCGGATGAACCTCGCCTTCCAATACTCACTTCAGGCACCGTTTAGATAGCCACTCTCGTGCTTCAACAATGACCTCATGTTCATAAAGATTTCTCAAACACGGTTCTCTAGCTTTGCTTATAAACAAATACCTTTCCACTGAATGCTTTCCATTCACCAATACGGCACGCGCCTACCGATTGTCGTCCCACCACAGCGTCGAGTAACGTGCGCGAAATGACAAACTCGCACGGTAAAACAATTCAAACGTAAACGATCATATCGCTTAAGTCAAGGAAAAGAAAATGAGAATACAGGAAGCATGAAGGCGAAATACCTCAGACAACGTCACAAGCATGACTGATGACGGATGGCAGAGTACATGAGAAAAACGAAAACATTATGGAGACTTGATCGAGATATGCACAGCAGGGCAAAAACAGGTTCACATGCATCGTCGCTCTGAATAACATTTCCGCCTTGATGTGGTGCCCTGTCGTTTATACAACGTTCTTTTGTACATTGTAGCACCAGTCTTTGCTATTCTATTGTAACATACCCATCACTCACTCATAACACTATGTCAAGAGAAAATATCTCTCGGCGTACTAGTGAGAATATCCAGCGCGGCTCAGAGAGGAGGGGGAATAAAAGTCCTCTTTTGTTACGGTTTCTCTTTAACGAGCAAGTCTGCTGAGCACATCTACTGCATTAATATTTCATGAAACATTTCTTCAGTGCCCTATATGAACACCAAGTTCATAATAATTTAATAAAATATTTCTGTCTTGCGAAACAAAACTGTACTCTTTTCTTCAGTTTGCTTAAAACTGACACTACATTTTTAATTTGTCTTAATTTTCAATCATTTTTTAATATAAATTATTCATATCCTCTTCTCATTTAAGGAGATTCTCCGATTCTCATAATACGCACGCGTGTAGACTCCACAACTGAGGTTCACTCAGGAGTCCGGCTGAGATAGCTCAGGGCATCAGCTATTACCAGTGAGTGGATCTGACCGGGAGGTCCTAGAGTTCAGTGGCAATGATACTGGATATGGGCAAAAGAGCAGTGATTTCAATAGAATATAAATGAAGAATAAGTGCGACAAACATGTGATTCGCGCACGGATCGTGTTTGTCGCCCGGGCGCATACGTTCGGGCGACAAAAGACGAGCCCACCAATCACCTCACGCACGTGCTGCATATTAGTTTTAACACGCCGCGTGCAAAATAGGTTTCGCATGCATTTCGCAATTTTTCGTGCACGGTTCGTAACGTTTTGCGCACTGTTGGAATAAAAAAGAGCTCTTTCGCACGCGGAAAACAAGCACGAAAAACAGTTTTGCGCACGTGTTAAAAACCACACTTTCTTATTAACTTAATTCATTGGGCAACAAATGCATTTAATTCAGGAATGCAATACAAATACAGTTACATTGAGGACAGGAAGTTTCAATTTCCATTTCGATCTAGAGAGTGGAGCGCCAGAGAAGGGCAGCCTCTTTTCACCTTCCGGATGACAGGTGCGGAAAATATGGCTTCTGAGGAAATGTGGAACCCATTTTTTCTGCAGGTTATTTCTTAATATTAACTATATTTATATAATTGTTTTCATCTCTTCGAAAACTCTAGAATGGTAGTAGAACAAATATACACTTCCATTCGAAAAATCGAAATTGCATCAAAATCTCAAAAACTAAAAAATATTACGAACGTGAAAGCGAAATATGTTATTTCCCCATCATCTACAAAAAATGGGAACGAAACGCACCCCGATATCTTAAACCATTTCGAAGCCCTTTGCTGCGGTCAACTTAGGTGGCCCGCTTCACTTGTATGTTTAGAATGTAGAAGTAGTTCAGAGTATATTAGGCAGAGACACAGACTCGTCATCGATGAAGACAGCAGTCAACGGTCTGGGTTCAAAAAGAGATGATTTTCTGTTTCAACCTTCATCTTCAACTTCCCCTCATTCGTTGAACATTTTATTCCGACTAGGAAGTGACATGTAATTTATAAACACCACTGCATTGACGATCGACGGCTTGGTAGAGTTACCGACGTACAGCGGCGGACGAGGAATTCGAGAACGTGGAAGCAGTCAATGGATCTGCCATTAGGAGCAGGCGTATCGAAGGAGCGGGGGGAGGGGGAGGGGCGCTTATCAGGCGCAGGCCGCGACGGATTACGGACGCCGATAACGATAACGCAGCCGGCCGGCGACCGCCGCGCCGCACGGCCAGCGGCTGTGTCTGGGGCAGGCACAAATCACGGGCGCCAGCGTTTCCAAGCAGACTTTACGCTCGCTTCGTCATCAAATACATACTCACATCGTATCCCTCGGCCACAACTGCGCGCACACATTTTATTAACTATACAAGTATTTAAAACCTTACTTATTTAGCTGTGTTGCTTTTCTAAATTTTTCTTTGATAAAGTTTATTTAGTATCCATCTGTAGAAGTAGTTCAGAGTATACTCTAGGCAGAGACATAGATTAATGAAAGAAACACAATTAATAAAAGCACAGCCACCCTACAAATGTATTTACGTTATTCATTTTTATAACATCTCAGAAAATGTGATGCAAAGTGGTCAAAGAAGAAGGAATTTTTAATAAAGATGATTTTTTCTTAACATATTGCAGAACTCTCACAGAGGAAAAAGACATCAATGTGGCTTCTCGAGATCGCTTGAATATTTAATGGATAGAATCATTAACAGCGCGTGCGGAATCCTGTTTCTTGGCTCTTAATCAGATTCAGAGTATACACGTCAAGGATAAAGAAATTAAGTTTGAGAAACACGACAAAATATATTTTTCGGTTATTTGAATTACGAAAATTCCTCGACAAAACTCTCCACTTGAATACAATTCGTGTATTAAAGTGCGAAGTAAATTAAGCAAAGAAATTCATTCGATGACATGTCACAATAAAAAGTTTTGTGTGTTTCAGATATATGTTTCATAATAGTATTTTTTAAAAGAAGAGCTAAACATGTTTAGGGTGTAAATACAACGCATTCAATGAACGATAAGCAACAAGTTTCGCGACTGTACGTTACTTCTTAGTTCTTAATTAGTTTCAGAAATATAGAGAGAACAACGTTAAAAAAATAAGTGTGAAGTGAACCGCACAGATATGGATGTTAGTAACAGCCGGTCGCCTTCAGCTGTTAGTAATGTTTGGAAGCACGAGCTTGTCCATCCAAGCATTACTTTATATATATAACTGATCATTATACCAAAAAACACATTAACCGGTTATCTTGTTTGCACCAGCATCATGTTCTCTCTCCACAAACAGACCAACAGTTTCTCATCCCTATACATTTTAATTTTTACAGATTATTTTCGTAATATTTCTTAATAATTTCCATGGTTACTCTCCCCGTAATGTTTACTTCCGAATCCGGCAAAATTTAATTTCCAGGAAGAATAGTTTACATAGTGTTATCTAAATAAATCGTGACATTAGTTACGGCATTCTAGGCACAAAAAAATGAGGTGCATTTATAATACATTCCTCGTAAAGTGGCGTTTGGCACGAATTTGTGCAATTCATTTTAATGTTCAGTATTGTCTACAAAGGTTTATAATAGTTTTATCAATGAAATGTATCATGATTTTCAGTGAAGACTGTTAAGTTCGAAAAAAATACGAAAGCATAAACGAGAGTCTCTTATTAAAATATTTATTTACTTGAGTTAACATTTCGGCCTTCAGTCTGTCTTTAAAACGCAACCACTCTGCATCAACATGTGATAAGAAAACCCTATATGATGTGCATCAAAATTGATGCTGCACTCAAACGCTCCTTTGTGACGCAGCCTGTCTATAAGAGAAGCGATACAATTTACGCAGTAAAAGTTGACGACAGAAAACAAAGTACTTCAATGTATATGTAATACAACGTATGGATGAACACAAATATGAACTTATTTGGTTATTTTAATTCCAAGAACCAACAATAACTCGAACGCGCCCTGCAAATATTACCAGGAAAAATTAAAACAAAGACAGATGAAACAAGTCAGAGATAGATTCTCTTGGTTCTTTTTTTTATTCTAAGAACTTATACATCTTTCAAACACATTTCCATTATTCTCTAATAAGACATTTTCAAAGAGTATTAAACGCAAAGAACCGAAACTCGATTTATTTACTTATTTTAATCTCCCGAAAACTTTCAAATCTTCCAAACAGATTCTGCACACCTTACTAGGCGAACGGCACCACTACTCCACTAAACAACTCAGCGCCGCTTACTCTTTGTGGAGTTGGGGAAGTCGCAATAAGTTGGGAGCGCGATCCGCTGCAAGGCTGCACGCTGGATTCGCTTCCGGGAACTCGTTAATCCGGAAACGCGCCTCGGCGCTGCTCTTGCGGTCCCTTTCCCGCGGCGCGCGCGGATTTCATACGGCGCCGCGGGGCTCCCGTTAAAACTGCACACACGCCCCCGCGTTTCCCTTCTCCGCACACCGCGTCGATGGCGCGCACTGGAGCGGGGCTTCAGCTTCAGACTCACGGCTCTCTGGGTTGGGAAGACTCTGCGAGTTTGGGAAGAAGACTGGGGGTGCTATTATAGCAATATTAAGCAAAGAGGTGGTTGGGGAATGACAATCATTAAAGAATAACATAAGAAACACGCAAAGAGAAGAAATTATCTTTGACAAGCTACAATGAGTTCATGGTTCGATGTCCGGTTTCATTCTTCAAACATTCAAATTCTCTCCAAGTTCATTCAACAAGAAACTTCGGTTTTGTGTCATCAACAAAAATCTCTTAAAGTTTCTTTGAATTCCCAGATGCATTAGTATCTTCTTGACCAAAAGCAATACAAGATGTGCAATCTCTAATTGGGCAATTCATTTTTTTAAACAAGTGGAAACGTGATGCCGTTTTGTAGACTAGGAAGAAACAAAATATTTTAAAATTCGTTTGTTTTTTTTTTCAAACTGTTAGGATCTGATCTTCACTTGAACGTGAACACTTCCTTTATATTTACATGCACAACTACAGCCCATCAAATAACGATTAGTTACGACCCCTCGTAATTAGTGTAATGTCATTTTACAGAATTTTCCGAAATTGATGTGACATCTAATAAACGACAAGACACTCCAATAACAAACGTTATTAAGTTATCACATACGAAAGCGCTAGGCATCTAGAACGCGACTAGCGGGTACCAGTATCCTCTAAGATCCTATTTCCACACTTCTTCGCACCCCAGAACAATGGAACTGCGCGCATGCGCGCGTTCGCTCAGACGTCGAAATCGTACGTCAAAAGGAAGGTTGGAAGAACATGTTACTGATGGGACTTGGACGCGGCGACCTCCTCGTGCCGCTGTCCCACGCGCGGGGAGCGTCGCGTCAGCGTCGTTTTGTCCCCGCTCGGCCCGCGCGCGGACGGCGGCGGCGGCGGCGCATCGGGCGGCGATTTCACGCATAAGCTCACTCCATTACGCCTTTCAGCGCGGGCGTGTCCGGCCACATGGCGCCCACGCGCCCGTCTCGCCGCCGCGTCGCGACGCCCGACGCTTTGCCGCGACATTCATGCGCGGTCTGTCGTGGCCACGCGGCGACCGGTGAAGCGAACTGTGGTGGCGGCAGCGGCGACCACTCCAACAAACAGCGCTTTTGCGAATCGCTCTTCGTCTTTTTCAGCTGCGCCTTCGACCTAGTCACCTTCCTCAACATCCCTCTTTTACTTCGTCGACTTTAATTTGGAAAGTCTGCCCGCACTATTTATGAATGTATTGTGAAGGCACAATGTACGGCTTCCAAAGTTCCCATGATTATCGTTCTTTTATTTCAAATTCTGTACTCACAATATAATCCTTGCCTCGTCATAACCATTATGTCTATAATGCTAGAGAAGAATATCGTCCGCAACAAAGTAACATAACTTGCAAGTGCAGCGGTCTTTTGTACGGCACTTTCTTCATCAACATAACATGCATTAGAAATACTAGATACGACTGTTTCGTTTTATATATTCACGCAGATGCACATAACCAATTTCAGAACTTCAGTGATCACCTTTCTCTTGTTCAATTCTATTACACGAATACTTTAGAACATTTTACTGTCCATAGCAACTCACCTTACCGCACATCACTACGCAAAAAAATAAACGTTCTTAAAAGCACTGCGATCATTTCATGAGTAAACCGCCCATCAAACAAGGGGACTTCCAGAGATAGTTGTCAAACCTGACTCAATGCTGTGCCGAGAGTATCGCGCTGGAATCACAGACTTGTTAGGCGCGCGTAATTGGCGACAGGCGTGCTAACAATGCACCTGTTCCGCGTCAGTCGGGGGCGTGGGCGGGGGCGGGGATGGGGCGATCGCGGAATCCGAAAGCGCAAGCGGAACACGGGCGAGGCGAGGCGAGGCGAGGCGAGGCGCGGTGTGGCGCCGCGCTCCGCTGGCACGAGACGGATTCCCGCCCTCGCGCCCACTCGTTTTCTTTGACGCAGGCCAGAGGCGGGGGCGGGGCCCAGCCACACCGCCCTCGGGGGCGCATTTTTAGAGACGGATCCCTGGGTTAAAAAAAGGGTGGTAAAAATAAACATATCAGGGTCCCTCTTCTCATAAAGCTGCGTTGACGTTAGGATTCCGCTCTCTCCCTCTCTTCACCACTCATGTGTTGCGCTAAAAGAAACACTGCTTCGTCCTCAAGTTTTAGAGAGATCACTGGCGAACGTACAGGGGAGGGGGCGTGAACCCCCAGAAAAATTCTAAAGGGCCCCTCAGCATAACTAAACATTTGATTTGCGTAAGTAAAATCTATTTCTTTTGTTTTTCCTTTTAAAATCTGATAATTTGGAGAACTGATAAATATTGATTGGGGATGAGGCTTTCGAAACGATCTGGTAACCTGTAACTAATTCAACAGAAAATCAGTAATTAAATTATTAATTGTATCGTTAAAAGCATAATTTCCTTCCCTTCTAGAATGTTTCATTTATTTTGTAGTAAAATGTCACATCTAAATAAAAGTTTAATAGGAAAGGGGACCCAGAAATATAGTTACTCCCCCTCTTGCTTTTAGCTGCGCACGCGTATGGAGCTTACGCCAGCACACGTGCTGTTACGTCGCTACCTTTTGAAAATGGCCTCGACCACAACCTTTCTGTCATTTCCTTCACCGACACATCATCCGTCACTACCTTTTCACCATTTTCTAGATCATCGACACCTGATTAACACTGGTTTATTTCGCTTTTGTTTCTTTTCATTTAACATACGTGTAAGGAGGCAAACTCATCAGGTAGCACAAGTTCTATTTACGCAGATGACACAAACCTTTACAATACGCTTGCGATGAACAATTAGGTTTCGCAGTAGAAGAACTATGTTTGATTCTGTGCTCTAAATCGAACGACACATGTCTGTACACAAACGTTGATTGTTTCATTAAAGAAGACGTTTTGAAAATATAACCTCATATAGCAGCTTACTGCTTTTCCCAACTCGCTATTGGTTATCGCGAAAGCAAAAAGAATAAGGTTTGCGAAAGAAATAAAAAATCTAATGATAGCATTGTGGGTGTAAATATTTTGACAAATAAGCTTCATGAACAGGTTTCAAATGCTTTGACATGTTTCGTGATAACATTTATCGACAATACAAAATAACATTTGCTTCAGAGAGACACATCCTACTCATTTTTCACAAAATGTCGATTAATATTGCTGCAATTCTCGTTAAATAATTCATTTCATTTGTGTTTCTCATGGGTGAATAGATTACACAAATGAATCTCTCAATTCTCTGTCCCTCACACGTATCTCAATGTCATGTCAAACGTTCTGTTATTAATAAACATGAACTTCATCACGCATTGCACGAAACAAAACAACTTATATTGCATCTCATTTATGCGGCATTATTCCCAGAATCTGCACGACCAAGAAAGACTTCTAAAGCACTGTCGTTGACGGGAAAGCACTATGTGACCCGGACGGAAAAAAATGCTTTACTACCAGCCCTTCTTACACACGTCCATGCTTCCGCAAAACACACTACGACATCCTGGAAGCTTGTCAGGTTGCGGCACTCCCAACGCAACGAGTTTCCATTCATCCACCCAGTCGCGCGTTGTTCACGCACAAACTGATTACATATGACACAGGACCGCCGGTCGTTCTTGGCAACTACAACCCCGTGAGCCGTGCAGCCGTCCCTCACCAGCGCCAACCCCATCCCCAACGCCCGTCTTCCCCCGCTGCGCTCCGCCCGCGCCGCCTGCACCATGCCCCGCCTCCACACCGTCCCATTCGCGACCCCTCCCCGCTTCGCCCCGTTCGCGCCCCGCCCACGCTCCGCTACGCTCCCGCTGCCGCAGCACGGCGCTGCTCTCATCAATCATACAAGTTGAAGCGGCGCCGCGCCGCCCGCCCCCGGCCTGCGCGCTGTGACCCAGTTTGTTTGTCTGACACCGAAGCAACGTCTCATTTTTATGGATCAGCCCCTGGCGATCGCCCCATACCCACCCCCCGCCCCTCAACCCACGCCCTCTCGCACTTCCCCCGAAACGAGGGAAACATTCCTCTGCACGGGGCTCGCTCCGCATCAAGGAAAGTTTTGCGCCGCCTAAGGAATGGGAAATGTGGGGAAGGCGTGGCGGCCCCGTAGGAAGAATGATTAGCTGTCTTTAAAACGCCTCCAGACGATTTTTCACGCGATTCGGAGAAATTTGCGGATGCGGGCTGCGAGGCCGCTATCTCCATTCAGTGCAGGAAGGAATGGAGCGAGACGGAAGAAAAATATCACGAGAAAGAAACTAACTAGCAATTATAGAAAAAGTAACTACAGATTTGAAAGTTTTTGGACGCCACATCTTAGCTTAGACAACCTTGTAGTGCGCCTATTTCCAAACCTCAGCTCCGGGACGTCTAATATTTCAAATCCTTTCTTCTTTCCACTCTTCTCATTCACACTGACTCAATTTATAGCGATCTGGCTCACTCTCCTCCACCCACACAACTCATCTCTTCATCTCTGTTCTTTGGATATCATCCCCTCCCATTTCGCCCAGTCTCAAAACTCAGGCGGGCTTCTTCCTAACGTCCCTTGACTCACAACATCCCTTGTCGCGGACGCCACTCCTGTTCCTTACCATGTTCCCACGCTGCGGAACCTCACACCATCCCCAAGACCGCTCTCCTCTCCCGTCCCGCCTCAGCATCATTTCGCCACACCTCCCCCTCATCCTCTCCCAGCCTCTCCGAGGACCGCCGGCAGATGCGTCTGTGCGGGAAGCATCCGCTCAAACGTGCTTTGACAAGCAGCCAGAAACTCCCGCCACGAAACGCATCCTCTCTCTCTCTTCCCTTCTACGAAAAAAAAGAAAAAGATGTCCCCTCTTTAACTCAAAACCCTAACAAGAAACCTTTTCAGCACGATATTATTTACGAGCCCAAATCCTCGCTGCTCGTGTCCAAAGGGACATCTGTTGAGTAAGAGGCCGCCGCGTCGGGCAATGCTCCATTAACGCACTGTGTAAACGCAAATGCGAGCGGTTCCGCCGTCCTCAGGCGGGCCCCATCTAGCGGCGTGCCTGGGGCGGCGGCGGCGGCAGAGGTGGAGCGGGGAAGAAGAGAAGGCGGGGCGCAGCGGCAGGGTGGGGGGAGCGACAGACGCAAAGAAAGAGGGACGGAACGCGCGCGCGGAGGAAACGAGACCATCAAGAGCTGAGTAAGTAGAATCCGTCAGAGCACGACGACATTCGGCCAATTTTATGACGTATCTCGTATCTCGCACGATAAAAAATCCCATTGCAACGCGAATCTAGAGTAATAGGTCTAATACTCGTAAATTCACGCAAGTAGACGCGCGGAGCTTTCAGGACATGAATCTAGCAGGTTTACTCGTCACGGGTGACGGAACAGGGCGCCGGCAGTGTCGAGGCGCGGGGGGAAGAGAAGGGGACCTGCGTTGCAGCCGGTCGCGCGGGCGGGGGTGGAGAAGGGTGCCCTCCAACGGCCGTCGCACACCCGACTGGCCGAAGCTACACAGGAGTCAATTCAAGATAATGTACTGTCACGTATTGGCCAAAACAAACTTAAGTCAACTCAGAAAGCAGAATTCAACAAGGATAGAAATTTCGAATATGAATAATGTCATCTTTAGAGACCAACTTTCTTAAAAGTGATATTATAAACATTCTTATATCATAAGTATGCACGTTTTTGCCTAACAATATACAATGTTCAAATATTATGTTTGTCTCTTCATCTTTTCAGCCGAGATCTTGTGGTATTATACGATTTTATGTTTATTTATTTATTTATTGTTTTCTTTCTACTTTATATTTCTACATAATGTTTTTTTTTTCATTACACAAAATAAGTGTTAACCCAATCGCGCTTTCGTATAGTGAAGTACGAAACTCGCCGTATATTGTATGTGTATTTCAAATTTTGGGTAACAACGGCACTGATATACATCAAATAGATTAACAGCATATATCGTCATTACTAGTGTAGCAGATGCATCAATTGACTATGTCATACTAAATCGTGTTCTCTGATATCCAAATTCATATTAATCATTCAAACAATTTTTTTCAACAACACGTTTCTGTTCAATTTTCAATATTTACGAGACTTCCGTTTTCTCAGTCATGTATTCCGTCTATTTATTTTCCCCATTTCTACAGCTATTCGAACACTACCAAACGTAAATCAATTGGCCATGATTAGAAAACTTAAATCAATCAAAATTGAATCAATTATTATTACCAAACTTAAATCAAGAGAATAAACTGTTCTAAAGAAAAATCTTCTAAAAATCAGAATTGAAATGGAGAATTTTCGAAAAGAACAATTCTCTTAAAAATGTCACCCTGCAAATGACACGCTAAAGATTTTTCTCTAAATAAGAAAATATTATTGAAAAATAATTTAAGCTTCATCTTTGATTAGCGCTAGAAGAAACGCTTTAAGAAAATCAGGAGAAAATTCCAATGTCATGAGGGAGGTGGAATATTCTGTTTTGTTGCAGAAAGGCCTTGCCGGGTCACCCTCGGTTCAGAGAGACCGCTTGTTCCGGGGACGACGGCATTGCGGGAACTTCAGTCGTACACTCTTCTCTGCCGCCGCTGCGGGCAGCTGCTTTAAACGCATAAACAAATAAGGCGACCTGTTTACCGCTCGCTTATCTCATTCTCCGCATGAAAGTAGCTCAACTATCCATGCCGAATCGCGTTATTGCCCGCAGTCGTAGAGTGATCTCTTGTTTTCTCTCCTCTCGATTGGCCGTACCTTCCCTTTCTCAAGTCTGGGCCAGAGCGCGACCAATGCCTGACCATCGCCGACAAAAGCCCGACGTCCACTTCCTCCATTCGCAGACTCTTATCTTTCACACATTTTCCAGGTTTTTATTTATCCTTTTCTTTTTTCTTTTCGTCACTGTTCTATCCACTCTCCGCCGCTGCAGGCGTTCTTTCAACCACTGCGTCTTCCGGTGGCAGTCACGGAATTCAATGTGCGGACTAATTTGTTCATTCAACAGAATTTAAACTGTTGCCGTACAAGCAGATCGTGGAATTCCGAATGAATGTCTGGCCTTTTTCAGCACGCAAATAATACGGTAGGGGTTAAATCTCTACCACTCATGGGAAATTGGAATTGAACTTCGCAGGTAACCTGACAGTTTGGTTACCCACATACCTTCATTATATCCTGCAGATGCCGTTGTCACACGCATCCACTTTGTGGTTACCGGGAGTCAATAGTTTTCCTACAGCACTCTCTGCGGGACAAGATAGCAATTATTAGTCTACAGGCCTCTCTTTCGTATTAAAAGTTTCTCCAAAATACCATCACTCAAATTCAGTAACTTGAAGTCTAGAAGTAGACGCATATACTGAACGGTAAGCGAATATAAATCACACACACATTCGCTGCATAAGAAAAGTCTTGTCAAAGTGTCATCTCTGACACCGCACTCCTAGCAGAGCAACTTGTATAATGACCATCATATTTAACGTACTTATCCTGGCACCTGCATAGCTTGCCTAATCCCCATCGTACCTCACGCTTCGAATTAACACGCTTTAAACTCACGACCAAACCATTTGCGCATACCTGATCCTCTGACGACGGGTCCTTCGCATCTGAGAAAACCCTGCCCGTCTCCCATCGCCGGGGATTTCGGGAACGAGGAAAAATGAAGAGTTTAAACAAATCGCGCTGCCGAAGCGCCCCCGGAATGAAGAGAGCGATCGCTTTTCGCGTTCGAGAAGTGAGCCCGTCGCCGCGCAGCCTTCCCTTATTCCCGCGAGCGACACGTCCGCGGCAGAGCAGGACGAGAAGGATTTGCTCGGGACGCTAGGCATGTAAAGCGAATCTATCTCCAGGTAGCAGGTAGACGCCGGCCGTCCCAGCAGCGCTATCTGAACGCCCCGGCCGTGGTGGTTGGCTGCAGCGCCGCCCGCTTGTCACTCCCTCCCCCGCTTTAATGGAGGTTCATCTGGGCGACGCCTCTCCGCCGACGGCTGTCGACGCAGCGGGAGCGAGCAAGCGGAAGGACGCGCGATGGCGAGTCACGGAGGATGAGGGTACGACGGATCCCGACGAGGCAGCGGCCTCGGCGACGGATGCTCAAGGAATAAAGCCGCAGAAAGTAGGCTGAAATTGAAGGGACTATGGGGTACTGGAGGCACTAAAGAATGAAGAAAGTGGCGGATGAGATGAAAAATACGGCAGAAAAGGTGTTGACAATGAGTAATAGCTTAAGAAACCTGCTTGTTCAGAAACAACGTTGGCTTTTAGTTGCAGGATTCAGCTACTAATAAATTTTGATATTTAAAATGTAAGACTGAGTGAGAAAGAGTAACACTGTCGTAAGAACTACGTCATAAAAATACCTAAGATTCTGGAAATAAAATAAAAGCTGAGTGACAAAAGCCAGATTAGTGAAGAAGAAGAAGAAGAAGAAGAAGAAGAAGAAGAAGAAGAAGAAGAAGAAGAAGAATGTGACGATTTCAAAAAAGTGAGGCAGCAAAATTAAGTGACTGCAATGAAGAAATAATCTGGCGTTTAGCAGGTGGGAGCATACAACAATTAACGTCGCAGTTGAAGGACAAGAACGGATGCTACTCTGGGATGTTAGACTCAGCCATGAAGGTCTCTTGGGAAGCACCGATCGCACCTGAGGATCAGACTACGCGGATCGCCACGGCAGCTTACGTTTGACATGCACGCAGCGGAAAACTCAATGCAGTAACATATCCTTATCAGCCTGTGGAGAGAATGTACTTCACAGAGAGTAAATTTCTTTTCAGCAAACAGACATTACTACTGGAACTTTTCTCTCACCTTCCTGTGCTACGACGGTATTTGATCGACACTTTTTCCCTATCTATATTATGACTGAATATATCTCTCAAATACTTCGAGAGATACTTCATATCTCATGATTTGAGGAGACTGATATCTTAGTTATGCGGGTGAAAAGAGAACTTAAACTTTTGAATGAAAGAATGTATAGGCATTCATAATTGCTTTTTAAATAAAAATTGTATTTCATCAGGATAGTTTTGAAACTTATTAAATAAATTAAAAAAACCTCATGTTATCCTTTTCTTTTCACATACATCGTCCATTTCGGTTAGTCGCATTTTATCCCAGATATTCTGCAGACATTCTCACATCAATCCTACAAGCCTCTTGACATTTTCACAAACTCTCGACAGCCAAGCTATACCCTTTCGTAATTTTTCAGATCTCATGCCGAGTCTCTCGCGACCTTTCAGCACGGGGTCCTCTGAAATTCCTCGCGAGGCTGAGGTATTGCTTTTCCAATCCGCACAGAAACGTTTTTGTTTGTCGCGGCGACAGCAGTGGTGAAGAGGACGTGAAGGACAGAAAGAGAGCGAGGCCGCATAGAAAGAATACACGACATACATCCTCATAACGAAAAGGAGTCGCTTCTTTCTTTCTTTTTTTTTTTTTTTTAAAGGAAAAAAAACGTCCTTCTCGTCGCCGTCGTCATCCTTCCAGATGACGAAGATAGAAAGCTCTTAGTACTCCGATGTAATTGCGTTCTTGATCTCGCAGCTGCAACTGTGACGTTTCAAAAAAATAAAAAAATAAAAACAAAAAAGAAGCGTGGTACGTACTCTTCTCGTTTTAATTATTCGCGCGCGCATCTGGATTTCCGATATTCTGCGATACGGAATAATTTGCGGAGCGGGGACAGCCGAGTAACGAAAGCAAACAGCACAGAAGAATTTCATCGATCGATGAAGCGCCAGAAGGAAGAGAAAAATACTGTCATGTATACAGGGCTGGCTTTCAGTATATACGTCTAATAACACAAAGAGCAAACGAATTGCATATAGTCGTTTTGCATATTTTGTTAAAATGATATAATAAAATCTTTTGCGAAAAAGATTTTATTACCTGTCATTTTAATTAAAACTTAAATATATCTCTGATAATATTTTCCAAAGACGTTATTATGCTTGCATTTTAATAAAAACGAGAACGAGATTTCATAAAATCTATTATACTAAAAATGCCATTCAATTTATGCATATGTTTAACGAAAACTCTGTAAATACCACAGAGAAAATTATAAAAATAGCCATGAGTCTGAAATGAAGGTCAGTCTGAAATGAAATGAGCCGTTTCATACGTAGCTCAGAATGAATTTCTTATCAGAAGGAAAATTACAATGCTATACTATACAATTGTAGACTATACTGATCAACAAAAACGAACAAGATGTTTATTTAATGGTACAATTCCACTGTCTGATTGGCATGTGTACCGCACTGGCTGGCATTAGCATTGACATGTGTACTACATAAATACATGCCAATACAAAGTATTGCACTTCAGCTTCTTCACTGTTTGAAGGAATATACTTTGCAAGCGCTTGCTGCTAAGTCAACGCACTTTCGTACCTATATTTTCCCGCATCCTTTTTTCTCTTACATGTTTTATCCTCATATTCTTAATCCCACAATGTTGAGGTCTAGAAGCGCATCATCTCCCCACCTAATCCTCGTTTTAGGCGACCTAGCGATTCCCAGGTTTAGGGGTCCTTTAACCAAAAGGTTATGCACGCATTTTCGTCGTCCCCGTAAGTCCGAAACCGCAGTCAGGGCAGGGACTCCCGCACGCAGGCCAGTGTCGCTGGCGGCGTCTGCATCGCGACGCTACGGATTAATTATTTCCGCGGCATACGTCAAGACGCTCTGATAAGGCGTGACGCGCGCCCGCTGCGCGCTCGGGAGATAAGCGGAGGCCGCGCGAATTTACAGCCCGCTTGGGGCAGCCGCGGCACAACTGGCGAGGGCAGCGAAGCTCCTTGGGAAGAAATGGCTACCCTAAGTACGAAATACCTCTTCAACTGACTCCTGGCAATCACCTACAGATTGATTGGACAGAATGGAAAAATGACAAATTTCAGGTAACAGCACTAGGAACAAAATTTTGTACAAAAGAACGATTTGACATGACAAACATACGATTAAATTGAATACATGTGTAGGATAACGCGACTAGGCAATAAGAATAAAAAATAAGCTGGATAATATGGTGATTCGTCTCCATTTACAACCTTCCGGATACCATATATGACGATCTACTTCCGGATTATTCTTCCTAGGACTAATGACGAACACCAATATCGGAACAAGCTGCACAGTGTCAGAAAACAAAAAAACAAAATAATAAATCGAAATAGTGATATGGGTGGCGGCGTTCTTCGCGATAGTCAAATGAAACAGGAAGACAGTCCACAACAGTCAAAATAAATCTATACACAAACGAACGGTGTTACCAGAAACGACAGCCAAATCCAGCGAGAACTTCCAGTGCGCGTGTGGCGACACCCCTTCATGACGGGGCCGGGAACGCTGCGTCCAGCTCCGAACGATGAATGGTCCTCGGTTTGCAACTCAATGGTAGCGGCGCTTTCAGGATAAGCGACTCGCGTTCGGGCGTCCGTTCATTCACGCAACCACCTCTCCCGCTCCCATCCACTCGGCTAAGCGCCACCGTGCTGTGATAATGGTGTAGCGGAAACCCCGCTCACTCCACATCTCCCCTCTCCCTAAGTCCGTCCACATCCCACCCGCCTCGCCTCCCGCTTCCTAATCACACTCCCGCCTCGACGTCGTCCCGTCCCACCCCATGCCAAGCCGTCCCACCCACGGCCCCGTCCCCCGGCGCCATCACGGAACAAGCGCAGGCAGCGCCGGTTACGTATAGCGAAGCGGCCCGACGTGAAAAGTGACCTCCATTTAGAATTGTAATTCCCAGGGAGTGCGCACGGCGTCAGCGGGCGGGATGCATTATCTGGACAACTGCAGACGTATTAGAATTCCCAGCGGAGCACAAAAGCGCCTGTACATGCGAGATGGTGATGGGTCCAAATCAAAATGGCCGATCAAGAAGGAAATATTTGCCTGTTGTTTTGATAATAGGTACCAATAACATTGCGAAGAGCGAGATTCATTCCCTCCCGGATAATGAGAATTCTCTCCTCTCTTTGTTAGCGCTTTTTTACACAAAGTTTTTTAGTATATCTGATCCTCTGTTTGGAAACACCATATATACTCAAAAAACATTTGTCGGGACCATGTCATGAAACATTAAAACCTCTGAAACTAAATGGATGATCATTGCTATTGAAAACATTACACTTCATAAACTAACAACATAATTCTAACATTCTAATAGCACTCAAACAACATAATGTCCAACAAACGAAATATTTACAGCAATATTATATTATTACATTATTACAGCTCCTGGCTCTTCCCCAGAAAATAAATATTTATCAATAAAATATAATTTACGATTGAAGAAATACGGCAGACATCCCTGTATTTCCAGGTAATATCAGTTTTCAAAAGAGTGCAGACAAATAATACTTATATAGCACATCCGTTCCTCAATAAAAGACTTAGTTTTCTAATCACAACATTCCATCAAAGCAGTTGAAAAGAAAGTACTGCAGGGTATGTCAGCGGGTGCGTTACGCGGGAAGCGCGGTGGAACAAGACGCGGGGGGCGTGGGAGGGCGTGGGGGGCGTGGGAGGCGCGGCGCGGCCAGATTGACCTGGGAACGGGTCGCGTTTCGCGCCGGGGGCAGGGAGCAAAGGCCCCGGCACCAGGTCAGAACACGGAGCCCTGGCGGCTGTCGACTGCGTCAGGACGGCAGTTGCGATAGCAATTCCAAGGTTGGCGAAGACCACGGTAGCGGACATATCCAGATCGCCGTTCCGTGGTGATAGCAGTTGGATAATAAAGAAATGAAGAAGCTACGAGATGGCGATTGAGTAGTAGTGGTGGTGATGGTGGCGGCAATAGCGGTAGTTGTGAAAGGTTAATTGGTGATGGTGAAGATTTGTTGAGGTGGTGATGTTTTTGGAGGAATGTAGTGAAGTGATGGTTGCCGTGTGGAGTATTTGTAGGGTGGCGGTAGCAGTGGTGGCCTGGGAAGGGGAGCGGCGGCAGTGGTGCTGACGTCGGCAGCGGGTCACGGGGCCGCAGCGGGCCTCGCCCCCTTCCCCTCGGAGGCACCACCTCCCTGGAGATCTCCTTCCGACCCCTTCTGCCCGGGTCCTGGATTTCGCAGGGAGCCCTGGAGGCCCAGGGCCTACGAAGGCGAGAAACGACCCGAGGACGACTTTCCCTTCTTCCACCGACGGTTCTCAAGCAATACTGGAACAATTCCCTCGCGTAAGGAATAACCACGTGTTTAATTGTCACAAAATACATCAAATTTGCTTGCAGTATGTATTGCTACGGAAGAATTGAAATGAGTGAAATATAGACCACAAACACTATGCCATGAAATTTTTTCTCTGAAGAAAATTACTTTCATAGCTCTACATCTTCAAACAAATGTCATTTATCACTCTTCACCAAAAGAAGAAAGTACACAATTGATTTTATCGGAATTAAATCGTAAAACCCATTCTCTTCTCTACGAAGATTCAAGCGTCAAGGTTGTAAGTGCAGAAAATTTGTCAATTAGTGTGGGAATATGCCTCTCTCCGCACTTAAACCGTCGTAACCGCAACAACCACCGATGACCCCGAAAGTTCATATCCGCCGCAATCGCACTTTCAATCTCCGCCACGCGCTTTCCGCGGCGCGAAGCGAGGCAGCGGCGTGCGGTTAGCGGCCGCGGGGACCCGGATTACAAACGCGTCCGCACGCGCGACGATAAGGCTACGCGCGGTGATATTTTAATTAGGCGGCCGCGCCCCAATCCTCGCCCTCGCCCTCGCTCTCGCTCTCGGTCTCGGCCCGCGCGCTCGCGCTCGCGCCCGACGCCGTGCACCTCGGCCACGGTCCACGAGGCTCATCCCTCTTAGCGATCCTTGCAGACACTCGTCGCCGTCTCCGTCGTCATGCAGTCCCACCTCAAACAAGCCAACAAACACAAGAAGTAAACCCAACACAAAAGAACGCGCGTTGTGTTCAAAAACATTATCTTTTCATTTTCAAATCTTCAACCAAAAACGAAACTTCAGCACCTGTCACCAACTGTAATCCTTCACACCTTCCTTACTCATTTCCACCGAAACAATATCTCAGCAGTATAATTAATACTACAAACACTCACCGATATCAACATCACCTCCTAGATGACCATATCTCTACTACCTGTACCACACCAACCCACCCTCATCTCCAACAACGTCACAGCGGCCGCGGCGGTCGTGCTGCGACGCACAGGCCGGAGATTAGCGCCGCGTCTGAATAATTCATGGGAATCTCGCGGCCGGATGCCCTCATTGACAGAGCCCCACGTGTGCGCCGCGCCGCCCTGCGGTCGCACCGGGACGCGCCACCGCCGCCCACCGTGGAACCGCCACCGCGCTGGGCTATTTATAACGGCGGGGGAGCCGGGCGGAGGTCCAGGCGGCGGGCACCGGCCGTGATTTACTTCGCGGTGCGACGCCTGACCACCGGGAGGAGCGGGATGGGACGGGGAGGGGCGGGGAGGGGCGGGGAGGGGCGGGGAGGGACGGGGAGGGGAGGGGAGGAGGCGAAGGTGGGAGCGGGGCTGAGGCGGCGATCACGGGGCCCTTGGGAACGCTAGCGACGACCAGTTGCAGTAGAAACAGCCCACACGGCAGAGTAGCGATGGGCGGCAACGGGACAGACTTCTAAAACCCTGAAGATTGCGGAAGATTCTTGAGAAAAAAAGATGCAAGGAAAATAATCGAATACGCACTCAATGTGGAAACAAAATGGGTCCCACGGACATCCATATAATAATAGTAGGGTAAAGTAGTAGTAGAGGCCATAGATACGAATATTTCGCTACAGCACTAAATTCGGTGGTGAAACGTAACGTGTGTGTGTGTGTGTGTGTGTGTGTGTGTGTGTGTGTGTGTGTGTATATATATAGTTCCCTTTCCTGAAAATAATCAATTTTCAATTTATTCTATTTTTTATTACTTTCTTTTCGAACCCCTATTTTGATCCAGTAGTGGCCACTGCAAAATTGCAAGTTCTACAAGTGGAATGCACCTATTTCTTATTTTTGAAATGTTGAAGTGGACACTACTGAGGCATGCCTTGTAATTGCTCTGAAAGGAGTTTTGGAAGAACAGTAATGAATGGTTAGAAAATTTATTCATTAAAATTTATACACTCTGGGATTTTCGTATTTTAATTCTCGGTTTCTAGTGAAGTCATTACAATGGGAAAACTATGTAAAATGGGCAACCAGTGTCGATCAGCGTTTTGCAGCCGCAGTTACATTCTGCCCTTCTCGAAGCTTCTCCGGGCCTCAAGCGCCGGGCGGGCAGGAGAGAGGACGCCGCAGGGGTAGGAAGACTAGTAATCGCGGCTGAACGCGTTGCCAGTGGTGGCGGCAGAAAACGGAGGATACATCTGCGGTTGGGTTCAGCGTTTGCCCGAGCGAGAGGCGCGCAGTGATCGAATGTCAGACTGCATGGTCAGCGGAATGACCGGTAACACCTGCATGAGCACCTGCTAAGATGCAACATACAAGGGAAGACTTGTGAAAAGAGGTAGGCCGGAACGGAGTGACGCGAAGCGGTAGGTGGGTAAAAGAGGGTATCGGTTTATGGAATTGGACAAGATAGTGAGTAATGCGTTGTTCTGTGAAGTTCTGTGAGAAAGAGTTTTGAGGCGGAGTACCACGACAAGGAGAAGCGTGGGAGTGAACGAAAGTATAAGTGAAGCTGCTTCAAACGAGCTAGGGAGGGGGGCATGTGTATATCGAACGAAATAGTCGGTGGGTGAGTGAGTGGGCTGGGATAGGGGGAATCAGACGATATGAAGTTCCCAGGTACCAGAAGGAGCGATTTGAGGGGGCGGAGCGTGACGGGGAGTGGCGGGGCGGGGCGGAGTGAGGAGCGCGCGGGGTATTGATCACCGGCGCCTCAGACGTGACTTCCCCTTGGCGGCGCACCCACTACGCCTCCACCTCCGTGTAAACACGCCGCAGCGCCCCTGGGCCAGGCCGGCCCGCCACGCCCCCGCGCTCCGTGTCCGAAGGCGAGGGGCGGAGCACACGGATGATACCCGGATCCGGCCTCCGCCGAACGCGAGTCGAATGCGGTTGCAAGGTTGCCGCGGGCTGGTTCGATTTCGGGGCGAGAATGAAGCCCTGAGGAGCCAAATGCGGATAGACGGCATGGATTCTGACGAGAGACCTTTCCGTGGACTTTAGTATATTCATGAACCTACTCGTTGCTTTCAGTTCACTGACCATAAAAACCAAAAATGGGAGCTTCATAATTTTCCTGCAAAAACTCGTCTAAGAATAAAGACTAAACTCAGGCCCACAATACAGTTTTTCTTCATGCCATGCCAATGCAGTTTTTCGTCATAAATCAGGTATCGTGTCCATTGAAGGCAACATAAAAGGTCTATTAACCAATACGCTAAGATTCGCTTTGATTCGAAGAGACATGCAGTATTCTTTCAGAGCGTTTACAACAGATGGTCAATGATAATCAATTTTCGTATTCTTTTGGTAATCGATGCAATTCCTATCATTAACGATTTTACCTGTCACAAACTAAAGAACATTAAACATAAAAAATATAACCAGAAATAAAGCTGATAAAAAGCTAGGCAAATTACTAAATATAGTTTTGCTTACTGCACCAAGGTTATCACAACAACTAAGTCTGAGAAGTAGAAAATAAATGAATTCTTTCGTTTTAAAATGAAACTAATAATGATAATGACGCTAATTATAATGATAGTAATAATTTTAATAATAATTCAAATATATTCCTATAAAATTCATAGGCAAAAAATAAGTAGTGCACAGGATCAAACGTGAAGAAAAAAACGACGACAAAAAAAAAAAAAAAAAAAAAAAAACACCGAACAACGAGGTGGAATAAATGAATCTGCCGAAGCATTGCAAGCATGAAGCCGAATGGCAAGATTGACAATGGACGCTGCGGCAACCTGTCAAGCACGCCGCTTAACTTTTGCAACTCCCACACGCCTTCTCACGGGATGCTTCGGAGGGGAAAGGATACAAATCGCTCAGCTGGAAGTTCTCGGAACTTGATATTTCTGAAATCCATTTTTCAGTGCGATGCTTTTAACTGCGTCCGGAAGCGAATACTCTGGCTCGGCCATACATTTAAAAGTGCACTCGCGGAGGGGAAGAGAGAGACAGACATTCACGAAATACATTTTCACAAGCTCTTCCTCTCCGGCAGCGTCCTCGTTATATCGCTCTATCGCGATGCGCCCATTTCTTTTCGCCGGGGAAATAAAAAAAAAGAGAGAAAAAAAAAAAAAGAACGCGTACGGCGCGTGAAAGTGCGATGTGCATTTCGCTGCGCAAACCGTAATAGTGAAATTCACTAACCTACTTCCGCTGAGAAAAACCGAGCGGGAAATCATGGAAAGCGCGGCACGCCTGCTGCTTCCTAAAGTGATTTTGGCTTCCCCGTCACGTCTCTATGAGCCGCGGAGAATAGATAAGTGAATAACTACGGGGCGAAACGAATGATGTAGTTTGCCACTAGCATTTCCATATGGGTGCATCGAGAGTGGAAAACACTGTAGTGGTTTAAAATGGATCATTTACTAACCCCAATTCGCTCCAGTCGTTACGATCGTTTTGCTACCGACATCACTAGAGAAGGATTCGCTCACTACGATTGGCACGTAATTCAACGATAATTAAGAGTTCATTTAAAATCATTATGCGGCTCACGTATTTCCTGCCACTTAATTGCTTTTCGGCCTCTGCTACAAAGTTAAACGATGTAAACGGGAAGTAACGGTAAAATTAGTTCTCTATTACTCTTCAAAAATTAAGTGTTCGAAACCAAAGTATTTTTGTGAAATCTCTTTAATTGGACATGTTCTCGGCTAATATTCCACTTAGCAAGAATTTAAAATATTAGTATTTAAGTGACAATAATTAATAGACAAAATCTTAGTATTTGTATTTAAGTGACAGACATTAATAGACAATTAATGAAATGAATTGCCCATTTTATTTAACAGAAAAAAATACCATTAATATACTGTACGGACAATAAGAGAGTATCATCCAAAGTTAATTACGTTTAGTTCATGCTATTTTAACAAATTAAAATGTATGAACATTACAACAATAATTAAATAATATTTTATATAGATAGACTTGCAAGGCAAGTTGTATTTATATATTTATTTATTTCGCCACTATAAACGAGCAGTTCACCTCTAGTCCCCAAGACAATATCTATAAGGTATCACTAGTCAAGCTTCCGACATCCGATATCTGTATTAAAATAACATTACATCATTTCTAACGTCAATATCATTTTTTCTACGTCACTTCGGCAGTCCAATCTACATATTTCAAAACAAACTAAATTGCATGCAAGACATTCACCCGGATTACGTCAAATCCCGCGAACGCACAGTCGAATTAAAAAAATATAAAACCTATCAATCTCTACGCGTTTGACAAGCATCTGTCCCCTCCTCCTCCTCCTCCTCCTCCTCCAACGGCCGCACCACGGCAGCGCAGGGGCCCCGCTAAACTCTTCCCAAGCCCACCTCGCGCTCCCAGGACAATGCGTCACGCCGCGTCACCAACAAAATACCGGCGGCCGCGGCTGCGAGGGCAGATAAAAGCAGCGCACCGGCCACACGACTCGCTGGCCGCGCAGAGGGCGGCGCCACCCGGCGATATTAGCGCTGCTCTCCCGCTCTCCCGACACGCTCGAGTCGGGGCGACTTCATTTGTGCCGCTCTCCTGTTTCACCAGTTTGAAGCCTCGATGTCGCTGCATTATTACAAATTCCTCATTTCTTTACTAGCATGTGTATCACTCGCCATCGAATACCTCACCGAATTTATACGTAGGCAAGTCAATAAATAAGTCGCAAAACAGTACAGAAACAATACGAATGAACGTAACTTCTTAAAATGTATTTCACATTTCTATTCACCCAGAACATTCAGGCCCTTATCCCATTTCTTTACAAGTCATTCAAAGCCGGCAGCAAAGAAGTCGTTTGGTTGCAGATGTTGCAGATGTTTGGATGCAACGTACCCTTTGCAGTTACAACAATCATTTTCAAAATTTCGACGATCTAAATGACATTTTAGGGGCCAAATGAGAATAATGTCACTGGAGGCTCAGACAGGACTATAGGGGTGATGTTCCAAGCGTTCCCAATGAATTGTGTGTAACAGCACCTGAGTTTGTCTTGCAGTGTAAGGGCGACCATTGTCAACCAGAAGCACTCCCTTTGTCAGGAGACCAGGTCATTTGCTCTCCATGATAAACACTTGTCATACACGGGGAGCATTTTGCGATGCACGACTTCTGGGAAAGTCTTTGGCTCATAAAACGCACGAATGCACGCTATTTTAGTGGTGTACACTCTTGCAACCCGCAGTACACACGCTAGCAATACACACAGCAGCACACATACGCAGTCTTGGCTGCCACGAACTGATTGTGGCCGCGACCTCTATAACAAGCATACATGAGCTGCTATGAAAAATATGCACGCATAATTTAAACATGTTAAGGGGTAAACTGACGTTTGCGACTTATTTATTGACTTACTCTCGTAAAATAAAGTCATCGAATTTACGATGCCTCTACAAGATTACGACTTCACTGATTGTCGTCGATAGGTGCACATTTTCAAAAGATGTGAAGATTCACGTAAGAACCCTTTTTAGGGTTTGATTCCGAAACAACAATCCAAAACCAAAATATTCAAGAATTGAAAATATAAATATTTTAAGGTATGAACTGGAATTTCATTCGAATTGGGCATTTCAATTAGTACAAAAATACTGAATTTGTGTTTAATGAAATGTTTCTATGATATACAATAATTAAATATTTAATACAGTTTATTGGAAATTCATTTCCATCCATCGGTACGTGGAAAAAAAAACACTTCACCACCTTCACATAGCAATCATTGCGAAAAGTCTGTTGCAAACGGTTCATACTATCATCTAATTTGCTATTATCATCGTTACACACACATCGTACCCTGACTGCATGCCACAAGGTTATCTTCCCTGACAATCGCCTCTGAAACGTAATGCGACCTCATCCCGACTCTCCTCCCACCGTCACACAAATCACCATCACTGTCCCCTCACGACCGTCGCTTCCAACCACCCCAACACCCTACCTACACACACACACACAACTCCTCACCGGCCTCGCGACCGCTCCGCGCGCCCATTAAACACGGCAGCAAAGCAGTGAAACTTTAATTGGATATTATGGGCTGATAAGCGCCACCTCATTACATGGCCGCATAGGGTAGAATTAGGCCGGTAATGGGCGTGTCACCGCTGGGCGAGCGAGGGGCGGGGCTGCACGGCGAATGGTGACGGGTCGGTTCGATGGCGCTCCGGTGGGAAGTAACGCGGACGGAAACGGGCTTCGAAGTAAGGCCGCGAGAGAGGAATTGGAATATTGGCAAATAGATGTAAGTGCTCAAGGTAGAGCTAAAGCACTGCCACCAGCACCGTAGGAAGTTTGAAAGGACAGAATCCATTTCGGCAGCGAGACAAGGCTAGGGGAGTACGGATATTAAGGCATCTAAGTCCACCGTGAGTGAAGTGGTGCAGAAAAGCGGTGCACAAATTTCACATCCATCGCAACCCCCAGTACGTTGAAACTCTGGGCATGTCCCGATGTGTTCTATTTAATAACCATATTTGTTTAACGGGACAACAGTAGATAAGGTCGACTAAGTTTTTGCTTTGTGTGTGCATAGTGGAACACCGCTGGTACTGGTAACGAATGCGGAATTTCTAAATGCATAGTACCACAGAATAATGCAATTACGCAAAGGATACAAACTGCATTTGTTTTAGAACGAACGCCTCATCCCAACCGTAAGCAACGCTCCCCAGCGCTTCTCGCATCCCCTAGCCTGGTTTTAATCAACAGATATCTGCTACCTGCTATGTTAATCAAAATCTGTCTGTGCGAATGATCTTAACGTGTAATATCAATTTTGAAAAAATGCTGTTTCTAGTAAACCAAATGAAAACTTTTATCTTCTAATTGTCAACTTATAAAAAAACTATTTTATGCTCGTCTTTGTTTTACTGTTATTTTCCAATTGTAAAATACAGTAAACTACACTGCATCGGCACGATCTGAATTGCTTTGTAGTAACCTAAAATAAAATGTAATTAAAACTAGAGGTGCTACAGAATGGCACAGACTTTCTCGTAGCACATTTTCTAATTTCCTTGGTCTGTTCTGGCTGTAAGGTCTTGCTCCATTCTCTGGCCAGCTGCCTTCTATCGTCGCCCAAAGTACATTTGTTTGACATTTTCTGAACTTTTTGCTTTTCTAATAATACAACCGAAATTTTACTTCAAGAATATTAAAGAGGAGTAAAACCTTGTCCTAAATAGAAATTTTTATTGAAAAATTTGGAGACCGTTTTTAAGAAAATAGCGATTAAGCATTACTGTAAATGCGAAATTTGATGCTCTTTTTCATAGGAATCTATTGAGTTTTCGAAAAACTTCACTTCAAGTCATTTGAAGCACTTGCACTGAAAAATGTAATAATGTATACAAATCGATGAAAATGTGTTTATAAATAGCGTGAAAAATATTTCAAAAAATTACAATTGTGTAATTTAAAAACAAAACAAAATAATACACCAAAATGAACTTTACATTATATTAAACAATGCAATTAGCACTATCCATTGAAAAGACTGAAGAAAAAGTATGGAGCAATTTTGGAAAAATGCAGTTTGAGCGTTTCTGAAAATACGGAATTTTGAGCTCATTTTTACAGAAAACTGTTTGTGTTTTTGAGAAACTTTATTTGACATTATTTAAAGCACATGTACTCATAAATATAATAATGGGAAGAAATCGGCTCTAATTTAAATATTACCGACGTGAGAGACAAATCCAAAAAGTTACATTTTTGTAATTTTTGAAAAAGCAAAAGAATAGAGCTTTATAGCATTTATGACAACGGATAGGGCGCGTTTACCCCTACCCCTAACAAAAATTTAAAAAAAACTTGGAGTCATTTTAAAGAAAACCTTGTTTTTGTCATTTTTTAAAAATTGCACGTACTATTGCAGGAAAACTACTAAAATTTTCAAAACACTCTACACGACCTTAATGAAAGAACTATTTATAGGCAAACAATTTTAATTTAAAGGAAAAGTCTCTTTTCATTAATTTTATACTAGTTGTTGGAAAACGCCGAAAAAATCCAACATTGCAATTTTTGAAAATTCAGAATGAACCTTGAAAACGGACCTATATCTTTATAAGGGTATTTTACTCTATTCTTTCAAGAAATTTAAAGAAAAAAATTTGAACCGTTTTTGAGCAAATTTTGAAAATGTTTCGGGGGGCTTCATGTAACGTACCCCTAAATTTTAAAGAACGTTGTTCAAAATTTTAAAGCGTAAACTAGAGCCAGATCGACAGGCTGTTTCTTCAATTTCGGAAAGATCGTGCGCATGGTTTATGCGGTAGTAGTGTTCACACACGGAAGGACGGACAGACGGACGGACAGACGGACAGACAGACGGACGGACGGACAGACGGACGGACAGACGGACGGACAGACGGACGGACAGACGGACGGACAGACGGACGGACAGACGGACGGACAGATGGACGGACAGATGGACAGACGGACGGACGAACGGACGGACAGACAGACGGGCAGACGGACGGGCAGACGGGCAGGCGGACAGGCAGGCGGACGGGCATGCGGACGGGCAGGCGGACGGGCAGGTGGACGGGCAGGCGGACGGGCAGTCGGGCAGACGGACGGGCGGACAAGCAGACGGGCCGACGGACAGACGGACAGGACAGAAGGATAGGACAGAAGGACAAAAGGACAGACGTTTTGAAAATAACACTTTTTCGGTATCAAGAGACCCCAAAACGTGTATTTCTGTTGGAATCTCGAAATCGATTTTCCGCAGCATTACTAACTTTCTCTGTACTACGTATACTACTCCCGTAGACGAGAAAGTATGTATGTATACGACAAAGTAAAAAGATGGATCAGTGAGCCAAATTCTGTGATAGTTATGGTTTCTTCACATCAAGGTAGAGGTTAGTCTTTGAGTGTACGAGCATCGTGCGAAATCTGAACATCATTGGACAAATTCGCTACACAGTCAATATGTGCATTTCGTATTCCACTTCTAAATTTTAGTCAAATGTTTTCAACTCCTCGACCGCACGGACTCTCTGACAAGTTTGGTAACAATAAAGCATGCTAATGTGGTTACTGAACCAACTTAATTACACACGTTCGAATCAATTTCCTATTTAGTTGGGTCTTCCAGAAACTCTACGCAAGCTGGATATGAAATGTTAGCGAGACTAATTTGCAAATTGGGAGCTCTGAGAGAATTCTCGGAAGGGATTGCGAGAGTACGAGGGTAAGCACGAGGCTTGAGAACCGCGTCACGCACCCTCCCTCCCGCGGAGGCCATGTCTCCATCTCATGCGGAAAAAGGAATGGGCAAGCTCCAACGCACCGCTTGGCGGAAGGATGGGAGCAGCCTAAACATTGGAATTGTATAGATAATTATTGTAACGCTTCACCCAATGAGAAGACCTCAGGTGATGCTAGTTGACTCTCGAACTTTATTCGATATCCTTTGCTATACACCTCACAACTATATTACGCAAACAGCCAAAACCACATAACTAAATAAATGATAACATTGACATTTTACTTCACTGGGCACATATTATATTGAAAGGCACATGAACTTGACTGAATATCGTAATTTCTAGAACTTCAGGAGATTGTTAGCTGACATAATATATAGCTAACATTTCGTTTATATTCTATTTATTTAAAACCACTGCCTTTTGCACTGAATGTAGTAATATTAGTTTTTTTTTTAAATGAAACCATTTATCACGCTTGTGATTTGACAATTACACCATTAAACAAAACATGAAGCGTCACCTATGCAGGAATTAAGGAGAAAACCGCATTATCAGTTAATCATGTACATTTACGGTTTTATATTAGAGTGGTTTCGTTACGAGTTAATACATTAGGAGCATTAAATTAAATCAGATGAATGGAAGAGAATAAAAAGAAGAAATAAAAGAAAATTTGGTAATTTTACATCTTATTACTCCCGCTGTGGTTTCATTTCCCTTGGCGGGCAAAAATATCGCCACATTCACCCCAGACCCTCCAGCCCGTGCACACCTGCCTCGCCGCAGATCACTGTGGAGATCAGCAGCCGCAGCGGCGTCCGTCGAGCGGAGAAATTCCGCGGGCGATGAAAGACGGATAGGGGGCGTTGGCACGACGCAGCGCCGCGCGGCCCGGCGGAGACAAATGCGCGGCGCTGAGAACATTCGTCCAGCCGTCCTCCACCGTGCCCCGTCCCTCTTCGTCTTCCCCGCCTCCACCCCCATTCGTCCGTCCGTCAGATGGCGCCTGCCCGCCCGTCACTGCCCGAGCATCGCCCGGCTCACACACAAGCGCTCCGCCCCGCGCGCCCGCGCACCCCACGGCGACGCACGGACGGGGGAGCTGCAGGGCGGGCGGGGCGAAAACCGATACGCGCGCGCGCGCGCGGCCCACCCACGAAAATGAAGATAAATGGGCGTGGCACGAAATAAAAATGCGCGGAAAGATTTGTATTTCGAGGGCAGACAGTCCAAGAGAGAGGGAAGGAGGGAGGGATCCGCGCAGCGCTTGAAAACAGCGCGTCCGTTGCGAGATATAGTGCGCAGGCCGCTTTTTTCTTCTTTCTCTTTTTCGCGGATCGCGTTCTCTTTCTGCTCCGCTACTCTCGCCTTCGAACTTTTTCTTCCGCGCGCGAGAGCGCGTGGAATGCCCGCGGACCCCTCTCCCCCCCTCCCGCGCGCTAACTTTGGCGCATGCCAGTCTGCACACGCGCGCGGCGCGGAAATGCACTGCGCTAGGGCTCTTTGAAAGGGAGACACACCGGAGAACAAGTTTTACACGGCTAAATGAGATGTACAGAATAGAAGACAAATTATGAAGATGTTACAATCATCTGGAATTCCGCCACTAATTCCTGTGGCGTGGATAAAAGAGGTGAAAAATTTACCGACTCGAATTAAGGCACTCAAGAGGTCGTAGCTCTGCTTGTTCCAAATTCTTCTTACTGCGATAACTGACCGTGAAGATACATAATTTTCCATTTATCACTTTCATGACACACATCATATGAATGAGACAAAACTAAATGCAACTCCTTTACTGACTCGACATGTGTAAAAGATATGAAAAACAACTAAATGCGCTTATTATTTAATTTATTAAAATGTAACAGAATCTTCTTAAAAAAATCGAAAAAATACCATCATTTCTTCTACTTATCCCTTAAGCATATGTGTATATAACAGATTATGAAACGGGGACGGGTTTATACGTCTTTTTAAGATGTCAACGATACAAAAGTTTTTCTGCTTGATCTCTTCCAAATATTAGAAATGTTTACCTACATACAGCACCGAGCCTACATGAAGTAAGGCACAGGTTCCGTGCGTTCGAAATTTGGTTCAAGTGTGAAGCTATTTTGACTTTTAAAACAGTTATATGCAAAGTGCGGAATTTTCGCATAAATTCAAGTGCACTTACATAAAGAAAAACTCTTTATGCGAAAGAAATCTTGTGATCCAGTAGACAACTGTATTCTGCTCGGCTATTATCTCTTCGACATCCAGGACGTTTCTTCGCTACTGTCGGAGTGAATATGACCAAAATCAACATTCCAAGAAAGAAATTTTTCGAATTTTCTAGCCGAATAATTTTTAAGTGGTAGCTCCTATGCAAAATTTTAAAGCAAACAGTAAAATACTGAGACTTTAATAGAAACATTCGAATCCTACATAAACCACTCTTAACTATGCAAGCTACCAAGCTCGTCTTGACAGAGATTCAAGAGCTGAGGCGGACCCAAACTTACTGAGAGTCCTGAGAACGATCGAAACACAAGTCAAGGCGCCATCTTAATTTGAGGAAAAGGCTTCCAAATGGCTGTTATTTACGCTAGTCCTGATTTATTGTTTCCATTTCTTCCTTCACTCCGAGTAAGACCACAGAATAAAACGCGTCCCTCTCCCTCGTCCCCTTGCTCCATCCCCTCCAGCTCCACGCCTTCTATGGTCATCTCGGCAATGCCGCCACAAAATCAGCGCTTTCAATGAATGATTGGTGTGGAAGCCAGGGGATATATCGGTTATTTCTAAAGTATTCCTCAATGACATAACCAGAACGATAGCCATTAATATTGATGTCAGAATGAAAGGTGGTCTCCAATAAACGCGGAGAAAGGGCCGATGTGACAGGCAACGCCAACACGTCGCAGACACAAAAGAAAATGACTTCTGGACGAATGTGAACTCACCCTCCCATCACCACGTTCAGCAAACGCACTTCGGCAACTCACCTAGAAAAAGGAAGAAACAATAAATAAACACAAGTTCTCCTAGATTATCTTAAAGGAATGTACAAAAATTTCACTTTAACACTCGTACTGTTATCACTAAAAATGTTACTACAAAGAGGAAAAATTAATGTGTGTCAAAATTAACAGTAGAAGATATGTTTTAGAAACTAGTGAAACACGACCTTTAAAAAAACACAACCCAAAATTATGTTTCATTTCCAGTATCTTTACGCAGGGAATAACTTGCAGAAAAATATGCATGTTTGCAATATTACTAGAGTTAACTGTATTCTGGTACGAGTACTAACGCACTTGCTCTACATATTGCAAAATTCATGCAAATCTTCCTTCATAAACATCTGCGAATTTACATCTGTTTACATCAACTATACGAATAATAGAACCGAAAGTAATTAAACACATGCATGTAAACACACAAGCAACATATCAGAATGAGTTTCATCCGGTGTTAATTTTCAGTCGATTCACATTCTCTCCATTTCGTGAATTGACAATGGCACGTAATGGTTTGCCTAAGGGTAAACTTAACTACACAGAAAATAAAAACTAATTTATGCTTTCATAAATGATTATCACATGTCCTTACACTAGAACGTACAAGCAAATTAGAAAAATAAAAAGTTACAGAGAAATTATGTCAACATTACAACGAAAAACTCACAATATACGTATTTTAATTTAAGAAAATCTTATTTTAAAGAAACAAAATATTTTCAATTCAGCTAAAAAATCCGACACACCTCACGATTGTTAACTCCAAAACACCACATAACAGCACTGTTTTTTTTAAGAATTTGTCAGAGTAATACTTTCAATTATAATGCTAGCAAATAAAGCGCATTATATTAATACAACATTAATCAAGAAATGCCGACCTGGATGGCCGAGGTGGCTAAGAGCGAGTACCGACTCAGCGCTTCGGTCCGAAGGGTCGCGGGTTCGAGTCCCGCCTTGGGCATGGCTGTTTGTCCCTTGACTTTGTATGTATGTGTTGTGGCGGAGGGCCTCGCGTTCTGCTGACCCCAGATCAGAGGAGCCCGCAAGTGTGTTGGTGTCTAGTGTATGGTCGAATATGCGTCCCATCGGGGCGTAAAGGGTAACCGGCTGTTGGCTGGATAAAAGCCCTAGATAAAAAAAAATCAAGAAATCAAATTCGACATTTTCTATATCAACGACAAAACTAAGAATGCAGGAAAAACTTGTGTGGAAAAAATTCACGCCACAATTTTCTCATTCCAGATAAAGGCTGGAAAGTGATATAACAGAGATCTCATTTCATGAAGTACGGTATTCCGAAGACGTCAAGAATAATCTAGCAGGAATAAAAAACATGTACCTGAATAGAAATCTGAACTTAGAACAACCACGAACGATGTGAGACAACTTGACCCAACGCACCATACAACCCTCAGAATCAAAACTCGGAAAGACAGTGAGGAAGAGACGCGCATGCTAGCGCGTGGGCCGGGGGGCAGGAGGAGAGCGCGCTGTGACAGGGTGCAGTGCGAAACATAGGGGGGGTGAGCGAGCGAGCCAGCCTGCCAGGCCGCGCGTGCCGGCCGTGGTGGCGCGGAAGTCGCGCGATATGGCGCGCGTTAAGGGAGATTTATGCGCGTCGGCGCTCGCTGGGCCGGCAGCGACCTGCCCGCCCACTGCCCTCCGAGCCGCGCCGCGCCGCGCCGCGCCGCGCGCGTTGTCTAGGAAGGGCCGCCAGCCACGGGCAGCACAAAAGTTAAATGTGCCAGAGAGATTTCTCTAACCGTCTAAATGGCGTGATATACTGCTGCCAGAAACAAAACTTTTAAAAGCAACAAAGCACATTGCCAAGAAAATGAATGACGTGTTTTAAAAAACAGGACGATGAGAAACTTCTGTGAACAATCATCCAAACTTTAAGAGTTAAGGCGGAAATTTAGAAGGAAGTTGAGAAAATTTAGAAAATATAAAATATATCGTATGAAAAAATGTATCAACTCCTAAATAAAAAAATAAATAAAAAAACGCTAATACGCAAACCTGGGATGCCATGTATTTTGAGTGTCCAATATGTTCTTAAATATCTAAGGAAACCATAGACACCTCTCAAATGCTCGAGACGATAGTTTTCTTTCAATTTCTATGTGCATTGTAAATTACTAATATTGATGTTAATTACAAATTAATGCAGTTTGGCCAACTCTGGAACGATTGCCCCTGCACCGTATGCCACCCGGCGTACAGTAGTACGTTGCGGGTAGTAGTTCAGTACAGGCTGGCTTTCCCAAATCAAATATTATAACTATGTCCTCCAAGTGCATTTTTCGTAATGCTGGCTAGAATTCTGAAGTGAAACTGCCATAAAATCAAAACGTATCAAGATTTCCAAAATGTTCAATCGTGAATTACAATTTTTTTTTATTCTTACCTAATTAAACGAAACCTGTCGACTAAATTTACTATAAGCAGACAAGTTTTGAAAGAAACTGGCTGGTAAGAGCTTTGGAATTATAAATACTCATGTGTGCTTACAAGTCCACAAATTTGTGTGCGACCAAACGACTCATTGACCAATGAAAGAAATATATTTCTTTCTGATCATTTTATTATTTTTTTTCCTTTTCAGGCGGGGAAAAAAGAAAATCTAACCACGATGTGAAAAGAATGGTCCACAATTGGTGTGCAATACCATATCATTAAAATACCCTCTTACTGGCACTTTCTCCATGACTTTTCTTATGAAACGAAACCACTATGGTTATACCAGTTCTATATTGTCAAACATTCGGACAGAGATAAACTTTGCATTCAATATTCGTAAGCCAACATACGAGCAAGACATTTTAGCACGGAAATCACTATCAGAAAACTGTTACACCAAATATTAAAAATATGCCTTCGATCATACAATTCATAATTCATCGGCAAACGACTATTAGCCGTTCTTCATGTAAGCTGAACGTACAACAAATTGCAAAGAATACACGATTTGTAATACGAGTTTAGCAGATAATTTCAAAGCACGAATATTAATTTGCGATGCGAAGTGGAGTACGCTTCTCACACCTAACTCGATCCCACATTTCCTTGATCCAAACTCATGCCATTTGTGACTCAAAACGGCTATCATTCAGCAGTGCTCATCGGAGACGCCCAAGGCAGTCTCAAAGAACGCGCTGTAAGGTCAATGGCCTGAGAGCGTATGAATGGCGGCCCGACCTATGCCAAGCAGCGCGCGCCATCGGAAACCATGCATCACCAGCGCGCAATGCCCTGCCGCGGTTCACGGCCCAGCGGATCGTCCTACGGACGCCGCTCCACACGATTCGCGTGCTGCGAGCGATCCACGCCGCGGAGGCGACGTCTCCCTCTATTATAGGCAACCTTAACTCACGCGCCGACAGCTCCCGGCAGGAGAAGACCGGAGGGAGAAAGCCCAAAGGACGCCCGAAGGAAGAGAGCGCGACGTTGCCAACGCTGCAGCTGCGCCACCGTCAGCTGAGCGCTCGGAATCTGGCGAGAAGTCAGGCGACCACTTAAAAAAGTAGCGCGGCCTATTCGGATCCGCGACACACTCATGTAACATTCCGCTCCCGCACGACGTGTTGACACGGCGCCAATTATGTTACATCAGGGATGACCAACCCAGCCATCACGTAGTGGAGTTGCGTTTTTAAGCCCAAGACCTCTACGCGAATAATGTGGACTGTATCTGCATTTCCCCAGCTGAAGAACATTCTTCTATTTCACATTATGGATCCGTTCGTCCTTCGTCACAGCAGAGAAAATTCATCAAGAAAAAAAACCATTCCTCAATTTTGAAATCCGAATTCTTCGAAATTTAGACATATATAATTTCCCTCAAAACGTAATAACTCATCATGACTCTAATAATATTAACAATCTATTGAAAATACTTGAAATATTTAATTTGTTGTAGTTCATTTATTTTTACGTTTTCACGTTTTACTGTCATTCTTCCTCTGAAAAACATTTGTTAAGCTGTGTCGTTTTCTTAGCGATCACCGGTGTATTATTTTATCGCCTGCAACGTTAGCCTCCGAGACCAACGCGGCGTCAAGAAATAGGTGGAAAGATGCGACAGAGAGCTGAAAAGGAAAAAGACTGGAAGCGGCAGTTTGCACTCAATGAAAGGGTATCTATGACCAAGAATACACGTTGAAAACAAAAAGATCCACAGCGAAAAAAAGATATTAGAGATACGCTTTAAGATAAAGCAAAAACAGAGCTAAGATGAAGAACGGAAAAAAAGAATAACATGTAGGGGAAAGAGGAAACGTTTCAAAATCTTAAAAGGGAAACAGGAAAATAATGCAGAAAAACGTGCGGCGATGCAAAAACCACAAGAATAACGAGACGGAAATATTTAATTAGTATCGCGGAAAATCCGAATAAATGTCTCAATGGATATACAGAGAAGGATGGATTGATTGATTATTTCGTGTTTCTGGGCGCGTTAACGGCTATGGTCATTAGTCCCGTAAGTGCAGTGCATGTCATACAGAGAAGGATGGATTGATTATTTTGTTTCTGGACGCTTTAACGGCTATGGCCATTAGTCCCGTAAGTGTAGTACATGTTTTCCGCTACAGATTGCGGTATTCTTCCTCCGCTGGATGGTGAGATCCGGCGGCGGCCTTCCCATCGGCTAGCGGGGTTTTCCCTAACCAGGTATCTCCCACCAGTGCGACACCGCCCCAATCGGGATAAGCTCTAAGCTCCGCACTGTTGTCCCAGCGTGTGTGATAGAGTAGTGCATGTTAGTGTCAGTATGTGTAAGGGATGAAGATAGGATAAGGAAGAGGTAGGAACAATCGCGTGCGGTCCGCAACCCGTTTGTTAGGGTACTGCTCTGACATTCATCAGGAGTGGATCGGAGAAGCAACGGAAAACTACCGAACAAAGCAAACGCCTTCTAGAATTCTCCCCCAGATACCGGCTTTCTAGATAGTGCCTAAAATCCTGCCACCGTCGGGACTGACCGTGGAACAGCCGAGCCACAGGCACTGCAGTGATATCAGATGTGTCCTGAGCAATCTAAGCCGGTACAGAGAACGAAAGACGAGTGGAGAACGCGGAAAAGAACGAGCGCGAGATCAGTCGGCGATGAAGTGCGCGGCGTCGCTCTATTTGTAGCCTTGTTTAGCAACAGCCGTCGCCACCACCGGTGCCACACGCAGACCCGGCGGGCGGCGCGGGCGGCGCGGGCGGCGCGGGCGGCGCGGGCGGCGCGGGCGGCGCGGGCGGCGCGGGCGGCGCGGGCGGCGCGGGCGGCGCGGGCGGCCCGGGCGGCGCGGGCGGCGCGGGCGGCGCGGGCGGCGGGCGGCGCGGGCGGCGCAGGCGGCGCGGCGGCGGGCGGCGCGGGCGGCGCGGGCGGCGCCGGCGGCGCAGCGCGGCGGGGCGCGGGCGGCGCCGGGCGGCGCGGGCGGCGCGGGCGGCGCGGGGCGGCGCGGGCGGCGCGGGCGGCGCGGGCGGCGCGGGCGGCGCGGGCGGCGCGGGGCGGCGCGGGCGGCGCGGGCGCACGGGCGGCGCGGGCGGCGCGGGCGGCGGCCCGGCGCGGGCGGCGCAGGCGGCGCGGGCGGCGCGCAGGCGGCGCGGGCGGCGCGGGCGGCGCGGGCGGCGCGGGCAGCGCGGGCGCGGCGGCGCGGGCGCGCGCGGCGCGGGCGGCGCAGGCGGCGCGCGGCGGCGCGGCGCGCGGCGGCGGCGCGGGCGGCGCGGGCGGCGCGGGCGGCGCGGGCGGCGCGGGCGGCGCGGGCGGCGCGGGCGGCGCGGGCGGCGCGGGCGGCGCGGGCGGCGCGGGCGGCGCGGGCGGCGCAGGCGGCGCGGGCGGCGCGGGCGGCGCGGGCGGCGCGGGCGGCGCGGGCGGCGCGCGGCGGCGCGGGGCGCGGGCGGCGCGGGCGGCGCGGGCGGCGCGGGCGGCGCGGGCGGCGCGGGCGGCGCGGGCGGCGCGGGCGGCGCGGGCGGCGCGGGCGGCGCGGGCGGCGCGGGCGGCGCGGGCGGCGCGGGCGGCGCGGGCGGCGCGGGCGGCGCGGGAGAGGCGGCGACGGCAGGCGGCGCGCGTGCGGCGCTGCTCAGCACAATTAGCCGCGCTCCTTAACGGCCACGCGCGTCGCTCCGCTCCGCGCTGCTCTGCTCCGCTCGTTCTTTATTTGGCCGAAAATATGCGGTGCCGGAGCAGATGCGCGCGGCAGCAGACGCAGCCTCCGCCGCGGCGCTGGCTCTCTTCTTTGCGATACCCTTAGGAGGTTTAGAATCTCTTGGGTGGAAATTGAATTCACACTTCAGAATGCATTCAATGGAACAACTTTATCTTCCATGCGCAACCATGGCAAATGCTCATTTAGCTTTGAGGTTGAGATTTCTAAATTAAGCAAATTTTTGGAAAAATTATTTTTAATATAGTTCTACTACAAATATGCCTGAGCCATATCACTAGGTAAAACTAATATTACAGTTTATTTTTTTCATTTTCCCATTATATTCATAACTAATAATTAAATGTTAATGAGGCCATGTAAAAACATTTAATATCAAATAACTTTGCTTCTAAGCTTCTCTCTTAATATTTTGACTTAATCAATCATGTACACCGACATATATTGATATAATTAAAACATATTCCCCACAATCCAAGTTAATAATATACATTCGGTCCATATAATCTACTTGTGATTTATTAGCCCTGCGTTTGTTCGTATATTATGTTCGTCAATTGATGCCTCGCGCCGGGTAGCTCATTGTCGGCAAGCGAACGGGGCCAAGCGCTGCAGCGTGGCGCGGCGCGGTGCGGTGCGGTGCGGTGCGGTGCGGTGCGGTGCGGCGGTTGGGCGCCACTCGCGGGCGTCCGAGGCGACCGCAGACCGGACGCGGCGGCCGCAGCTGAATCCGGCGCCGGCGACGCCCTCGGCTTCTCGCCTAGCCCTCGCTTGCCTTCCGCGGTGTGTGTGAATGTGTGTGTGTGTGTGGTGAGAGGGTGAGGCAGAGAGAGAGTAAAGCAGAGAGGGAGTGAAGCAGAGAGAGGGAGTGAAGCAGAGAGAGGGAGTGAAGCAGAGAGAGGGCGTGAAGCACAGAGAGTGAAACAGAGAGGGAGTGAAGCAGAGGTAGAAAGTGAAGTAGATAGAGAAAGTGAAGTAGATAGAGAAAGTGAAGTAGATAGAGAAAGTGAAGTAGAGAGACAGAGAGAGAGAGAAAGTGCACGCAGAGCATGCAGGTGGGAAAGCCACTGTAATGATTCGAAGTTGTGCAGGTATGGTTTTGAGTGATTGATTTTTTCGTGTTTCCGGGCGCGTCAGCTGATTTGATCATTAGTCGCGTAAGTGTAGTGCATGTTTGTTCTCGGGAGATGAAGTGATCTTCCCTCACTGGATGGCGAGATCAGGCGCCGACCCACCGTCGGCTAGTGGGGTTTCCCCCAAACCAGGACTCTCCCATCAGCGGGGCACCGCCCCAGCCGGGACAAGCTCTAAGCTCCCGACTGGTCTCCCGGAATATGTGGCAGAGTAGTGCATGTTAGTGTAAGTGTGTGTGTAAGGGGAGAGGATAGGACAAGGAAGAAGGACAGATCGGATCGCGCGCGGTTCGTGGCCCGTTTGTTAGGGTACTGCTCCGGCATTCGCCTTGTGTTGACCGGAGAAACCACGGAAAACTACCGATCAGAGCAGCCGGCCGCTAGAATTCTCCTCCAGACAGCGACGGAATTCGACCTAGCTGAAAAGCTAGAGTCGAAAATCCTGCCCCCGTCAGGACTCGAACCTAGGACCTCCCGGTCAGAGGCGCTGCAGTGACATCAGTTGATGCTGGCGAGCTACTGAGCTACGCTTACGGTTGCAGATATGGTTGTTGACCTCTTATGTACGTGTCTGAGTAAATCGCAGCACTTGTGTATCTTGGAGCACGGACTTCCAAAGTGCTGAGAGCAGAAACGAAGCAAAAAAGATAGGAACCGAAAAAGCCTTACATTCAGACCAAATATGGTTGAAGACGGCGACTAATTCTCCCCACACTACACGTCCGATTCTACCTTCTTTGAATTTCGGAAATAATATATTACATGACATGAAAAATTAAATGAAAAATTATATAATGTCTCATTGATGCAAAATCAGGCTGAGGGCAAAACATCAGAAACAAGCTTTCAAATAAATTATAAAGTTTGATATTCAACTTATAGTCACACGTTTCAGAGACAATTCTATGTTTCGTATCTAAATTTGAGTCCGAAACCTCATAATCTTGTCCACTAGATTGATAAGCAATTTCATTCGTGAATACACAATATGCACAAACCGTAAACTTTAAGTCTGGAACTTTGTCCACCCTCCACACGTGTCTTTTCGGCTAAGCGTGAGCGGAGAGCCTAGCGTGAGAGCGGCTGGCGCAATAAGCCCAGAGGCCGCGTGGGACTCGCGAGGTCACGTCCACGAGCGCCGCGCGCGCCGGAATGATTGGTTTGTTCGTACCTTAAACAACGATCTCAGAAAGTTGAAATACCTTACTGGAATGATGGAACATTACGTACGCACCTTTCCGACTCTTTGCCCGTTGCATGTGGAGTTCCTCAAGGATCGATTTTAGGCCCTATTCTGTTCCTACTTTACGTAAACGATATGCCCTCGACGATTCGAAACGGAAGAACGGTTCTCTTTGCGGATGATACGAACATCCTTTGCAATAAAGAAACCGTAAATAGTACAATATCAGATGTTTCAAATTGGTTCCGAAATAACAAATTAATAGTAAACGAAAAGAAAACGGTTTTAATGCAGTTTTCCATTTCAAATAAACAATTCTGTGCTCCATTGAAAATGAACAGTGTACCATTGACTCATGTTAATGCAACAAAATTTTTAGGTCTCACAATTCAGTCAAACCTTAAATGGAACGTCCATTTAAATGAATTGAACACAAAATTAAGTTCATTATGCTACGCGTTCAGAATTCTTGCAAATTCAGTCAGCCTTCATACTGCTCGTTGTGTATACTTCGCGAATGTTCATTCCCGCCTGAGATATGGCATAATATTCTGGGGAAATACATCTTATAGCTCACAGACTTTTAGACTACAAAAACGAATTGTACGAATAATAACCAAATCCCACCCACGTGATTCTTGTAAGCCTATCTTCATTAATCTAGGAATTCTACCATTACCGTGTCTTTTTATTTACGAATCAGTGGTTTTTGTAAAAAATGACTTGCTTAAGGGCGGGAATATATTTTCAGAAAATGCCGAAGTCTATTACTATAACACTCGACGTAGAAATCATATTCATCAGGTGACAGTATCAACAGCTCATTACAAAAAATTCACATACAATACATGTACATTATTTTACAACACTTTGCCAGATGACATTAAACGATTAAATTCAATAGAAAAGTTTAAATCACAAGTGAAATCGTTTCTGCTGCATAACTGTTTCTATACAATTAGAGACTATACTGAGCATCACAAGAAAAGTAACATTAATTTTAACAATGATACATAATGCATTAATTACCATTTGGACTGTATAAATGAGTATAAACAACCTGTAACAACTATTGTAACACAGCTTCCGGGTCAATGACCCCCATCTCGATCAGGTTTTTCGTCCAGTTTCCCTGATCCATTGAGCAAATACTGAGATGGCCCCTTGTTTTGCTTCTGGACATAAATGTAACTTCATTTTCTGTGCACGTCTTCTAGAATTCAGTGGGAAATACAATTATTCAAATTATCGTTTCCACGTTGTCGCGGCAGGAAGTAATAAGAGCCAAAATTTATTGCTTATTTATCCTTGAAAATAGATTTTATTACATGGGAGTTTTTTTGTTTTTTTTCTCCCTTTCAAAATTCAAAATTTATTGCTTATTTATCCTAGAAAATCGATTTTATTACATGGGAGTTTTTTTGTTTTTTTTCTCCCTTTCAAAATTCAAAATTTATTGCTTATTTATCCTTGAAAATCGATTTTATTACCTGGGAGTTTTTTTTGTTTTTTTTTTCTCCCTTTCAAAATTCAAAACTTAAGTAGTATATGATTTAGTGTAGGGATCACAGAATTTTGAAAATGTGCACACAATTCACTTTTCCCCATAGCCCGTCATACGCAGTTTTTAACTGTTTTTTGACGTAAATAAATAAATAAATAAATAAATAAATAAATAAATAAATAAATGAAGGGGCGGGGGGGGTAGGGTAGGGTGAGTAGGTGGGTGGGTGGAATAGCGAGGACGCCGCCAAAGCCGCTTAGCGACCATCGCGCACAGACGCCCACCCTCTGCCTTCCTTCCTTCCTTCCTTCGACCTTTCTCCTCCGTCACTTTCGCTCCTCTCTACGTTTCCTTGCGCTTTGCTTCTCTATTTCATACCTTACGTTCTCTTCAATTTGCTTCATATTCGACAACACTATTATCCTCATTTGTTTTCTCATGTTATTATTATTTTGTTCTAATAGAGAGGTAATTTTCGACTTCTATATCTTCTCTTTGGACTGCTCATATCTCAATATCAATTATTTTACATTTACACATTACTCGAAATTCTTAACAAAGATAAGCAATTTAAAATAATATAGTAAAATAAATAAAATGCGTAATTCAATTATATATTATTCCCTTTAAATTAGTTTTCAATTTTTAGAATGAATTGGCTGCAATCCACAGAATAATTTGAATTTCCTGCTTTCTGTATATGTAAAACAATCGATAAACTCGTACATCATAAGGTTTCACGTAACTGACGAAAAATAAAAATGCAACACCATAATTACCCGATTATTGGAGAAAGAGAGAAATCCAATAAACAGTAGGTGAATGCATCGAGTCTATTATAATCACACTTCAATCATAAAGCTTATCAATCCACCGGTAAAATATCTACAATTTTTATGAGTACTTCAAATGTTTTTATGCAATTATGCCTTATTTTCGAATAAACATGCAATGGAATAGGCAAGTAAATTGATCGTATAACCGCTCCAGTAAATTTCAGTAAATATTAGCGATACTACTCAAATACAGTTCATTAAATCTACAGAAACCATATCGCATCCTCATTACACATGTTACAATCTGTGCACACATGTCCATATGGAAACGACAGAGAATATTCGTTATCGGTGTTTTCCCCTATCTCCCCTCCTCATACTCAATCATACCACTCGTTCCCTATGCCGTTGTCTCTAACAGTCTCTTTGTACAAGAAAACCCAAAATGCGATACCAGATTCTAGACAAAACATTTCTCAAATCACATCATGCCAGTCATTAGCCAAAAAATTAAGTTTGGCACCTGTTCAGACCGCTACGCACTTATAAAGAGATTTAGCAAAGTGTGTGGATTTTCTGGTTATTGTGTAGTCTGAAGCCGTAAGATGGCTCAGGTGAGCGGCTCTGGAGAGCGGGTGCAGCATCTTTTCGAGGCAATATCCCTTCACGAAAATCGTAAGGCTCATTAACACATGTTGAATTCAACGATTCGACTGATTTGCATTATATTGAATTCGCTCGTAGTACTTTCAGCAGGAAAATACGGACTGTCCAAAGCGATCGAAACACACCGTGTGGTACCTAGAAGAACACAGTTTAGAGTTCTCTACATTTTTTAAGTTTAAATCAGGACGGAGTGAAGGTTATATACACGACTACTGAATAGATAATTTCAATTACACAATATGGAAGAAAGTTTAATCTCTACAAATTCAGCAAATATTACGTGAAAGTGACCCTAACGTTTAAGTTAAATATCGGCACTGTCCCTCCAAGAAACAACACACCTGACATATGAACCTTCAGAAAACCCAAAAATCCACCAACAGCAGGGATCTAATAACAAAATTCTGCATCAATCGGAATTGAGAATTCAATATCCGGAGTTAAATACATCTAAAATTTCTTGTTCTTATCGAAACGTAACACTGCAGCAGCAAATCTACAAATCTGAAATGCTGAAACACAAGGCAAAAAACAAGTGAAATCGAAAATTACAAAATTACCGTAAACTTTTCCAACTTCTTCTCTGGGAATACAACGCAAAAACGCACACTCCTTTTGCGCGAATCGATTCCCAAGGACTCCGTCGTCGCCTCGCATCCCGCAACGAGCGGCTAGTCAGTCGTTGGCCCGACGAGCCTAAATAAGTTCCAAGCTTCTTAAGAACGCGGTGGCCACTCCGCCGATGCGCGTTTCAATAGCCGAACGCGCACGAGCGCACGCTTATTCAAATGACTCGATTTCAGGCAGCGGTTAATGACCGAGAGTTCGCTTCCATCCCCGCTTCTTTCTTCCTTTTTCAGAAAAACCCATGCAAAGCATTACAACTTTCCACGCAAAACTTCCCTGAAATCCTCCAAACGAGCGCTCCTTCCTTAATCGTCTTAGCAGGGAGGACGGGCAGGGCGAGGGCGTCCTCGCCGCAGCTGAGGAGGTATCATTACCTCCAGGGACAGTGCGATTACGAAGAAAGAGGTCGCGCTGCGTTCCGTCTCAGTAGGCCGAGCCCACAAATCACATGGTCATCACAGATAGAGGATTGTCGAACGTTTGTAAGATGACCTTTCAAGCAAAAATATGTCAACTATTCTAAGAAATCTACACCAATTAGAAAGAAAATTTCATGAGCTTTCCAGTTTCAAGGTATTTCACTGCTATTTGTGAACAGAACATCTCTTTCTCTTGATATACTTCTATTGATTACTTTGCTCTCAATACCAAAACACGTTTTCAAAATTTTGCAAGAAATAAAACATTACAATTAATATTTTAAAATAAATAGTTATAATTCTTAAAAGTTGTCAAAATACATGGAAATCTGATCGAGTTGCGTGTGATATTAATGCGAACATAAGTGTATATCTATTAATAAATTGCACTTCACGCAATTCTCGCTATCACGTATTCGTAAACGCGCCATATATCAAATACTAAGCCTGAATTATGAAATGAAGTCGCAGCACCCCTTCGCAGGGAACCGCGCACGACGTAACTTCCGCAGACTCGAGTACTCGAGCTGCGGGGCATCGCGGCTGGGCGACGTCCTGAAAATTGCACTCGCGGGCACCCGCCCTTCCAGACATTGGCGGCGGCGGCTGGGCTGTAGGAAGTGGTTGGTTAATCTCACTGAGGAACACGTAACGCGCGTGAGAGAAGACAATCGACCTCTAAAACAAGTCCCTGCCGCCACTCCCCCGACACTGGATTCCCGCTGCCCCGACGCGCCCGCTCGCTGACTCCTACTTCCCCTCGGCCCCGCACCCGGCATCCGCGAGCCACATCAACCTCACCGTCCCTTCCCTTGCCTTTCTCATTCCCGCTCTTAGGAGTCTTGCAGCCTCTTCCACCGCTTCGTGTCTACTCCCATGCATTTGCCTAACCCGTTGTCCCGCAATTCCAACTCCACCTATCTCGCCTCCCCTCCTGCAGCCGCCACCGCCATCACCACCTTTTCTAGCATATCACCATCACCGCCACCACTCGTGACCCCAGAGAGAATTTCCGGCGTCTTGGCAGCGGAGCGCTCCGCACGGGGAGACAGCAAGGGGACTTGGTCGCCGTCGCGGGTCTCAAATCCCAAAGGAGCGTGGCGGCGGCGGCTGCGGCAGCGCCAGTGTTTCCAGCCCCCGCCGCCGCGACGCAGCGAGCGCCCGGACTGCGGCGCCGTCGGTACGCGGACCTGCGTCTTATCTCTAATGGAAGACGATAGCGGGCCGGGTAACGTCCCGCTGCACTTTCGCCGTAACACTCGGGGGAAAGAAGCGGGTACTGAACCGGGCGGGGTTGGTGGCTGTCGCTGTCGCTGCCGCCGACGCCGACACCGACGCCGCCTCCGTCGGAGGGCTCGAAGCGTCGGCGCCGCCGACGCCGATAACGCCGGTGCCGCGCCGCCTCGCTGTCGACATCGACGGCACCCGCTTTTACAGCCAATGGTAAAAAGGGGCCATCGCACTCTTTCAAAAAATCTCCAGAGAGCGAGATTAGCGTTTTACGACGCCACAGTGGACGCCCAAGAACGCGAAGCTCACAGTTTTTTTCTTTCTTTTGTTCTTTTTTTTTACTTCACCTTTTCTGCACGTTGGCGACGCAGTATGCATATTTTTCTTTTAAACCTCAATGTGAGCAGAAAGATGCGTTTACAGACGCTTATTCTTTTTTCATGGAGATCTCGCGCGTGATACTGGCACCGTTAGACGCAATAGTAGAAGCTCAGAAGAAACAGCAATGCTCCACAACTGACTAAAACTCTCGTAATAACAAAGACTGCATCATCAAGAAATTTCTTGATTGCGTCGACCAATATCATTGCGCCATTCATTTGGAAAATACTTAATACATAATGAACTCGACATGAACTAGTTTTAGTTCCTATAAAAGTAAAGATAAAGCAACATAACGAAAATAAAAGCGACAATGTAACGACGTTCAAGAGAGCAAATAGTTTCCTTCCAAAAATAGCGCAGCAACATCTACATCGCAAAACATAACGATTTGTGATTAGCAAGATACGATTAAATTAAGTCTTAGTTTCATGAATCCACAACCTCGAAATACGTTTGGAAAACCTATAACGATATAATCCTGGAATATGAAGAGAAAAATTATAGGCAGTATGCATTAAGGAATCGGTGGGTTATTTGAGACTAGGTGATAAACTGATTAAAGTATATCCCAAATGAAATTAAAAAGATAAAAGGGATAAATGTTGTTACAGTACTGATTGCCATTTCAGAATATGATGTTCTGCCAAGAATCACTGCTAGGGTATCCAGATCAGTCACGCGGTCCTAAAGTACTTGCACCAAAGAAAAATGGATGCCCAGACATGTCGTATTTAAAAGATTCTGAGTTAATGGTACCAGAATCTCAATCAACTAGTACATTGACGAAAAAAAAAGGAACATCAGTTTCTACTCTTTGGTCAAGTTCTTGTCTCTTATTACCTTCCAGAGGATGCAACCGCGTGATACCTCCGGCTGGAAGGCGTCGTTATACTTTGCGCCCGCAACAGCAACACAGGGCGCCCGTATCTTTCGTTTTGTC